>JAKZAP010000003.1:1192723-1553469 GCA_023053575.1 Branchinecta lynchi | reverse complement strand
ATCGTGAACCATTGTTTTCAGGAGCGACTGCAAAAGCTGAAAAGAAGAACCAGGTTGTTGCTCGCTGCTGGCATAGCATCTAGACCAAGTTGGTTCAGAGCCTTCAGCTCGATACTTTCAACAAATCTGAAAGGTTCCTGCCCCTCTTCTAAATATAGTTTTTCGTACAAAAGCCGATCTTTCTTTGACGTGCTTTGGAAACGCTCCTTGAATGCCGTCCGAAGTGCCGCATAAGTTGTGAATTTTCCTTCACTAGCCCTGAAAAAGTCTAACGCCACCCCCCGACATTTGTGCCGCACAATTTTTATCAGCTCCGGATCCTTAATTTCATCTTCGTCCCAAGCCGATACATCTCTAACTTTGTCCAAAAATTCATCCACATCCGTCCTTCCCTCAAAATAATCGACGGTCTCGGCCGCTTTTAATAATAACTCAATTTTCCCGGCCATTTCGAAACAAAATCGTCAAAAATTCTGCCCTATCGGAAACCAACCGGAACTCTCCCTTCCACAGCAAAACGATGCCACCAGTGTTAAATTTACCTAACCTCGAAGGGTTGGTTCGTAACTGTGGAGGGGGGAGTTCGGACGGTAGGTCCTAGGTCCTACATTCAATACACAGTGGTTAGAAAACACACTTACTTTTAATATTGAAGTTCTGCATACATCGAATACATCTGATAATCCAACGATCACTACTGTCTTAAGACTAGCTTAAGACTGCCCTTTTTCATAGGAGTACATTCGTCTTATATAGTGCTCTTTTCTTAAATCGTTTCCAAGTCTTGGCTAAAGCATTTTGGCCAGCTCTTGAACATAAGCATTTAAAGTGAGTCGAGAAAAGGCATTTTGCAAGAGTTGCTAAAAAGATTTGGAATTAAATATTTCGTGTCGTTACATATCCCCTCACTTACGTTTTGGGATCCCAAAAACAGATTAGTGCCAATGGCTATGCATCTGAGAAAACCAAGTTCAGGTATAGATTCAGTATGTATGTTTACCCCTTTACGTCATATCTACTTTGACAAAATTGATCGAAACTTCCTGCCTTTCTTCTGCCAGATATCAGGTTTCGGTCGGATTCCAGGTGAACTACTTGTCCGGAAAAACCTAAAGCTCAAGACAAATTTAGCATACCTCCTAATCAACTTCAGATAAACTTTAACATTTGGCCGGATTCCGGGCGAACTATATGTCCGGCGAGAAAGTTATTTTCGTACTAGGATTCAGTATGCCTCCTTACCACTAACTAATCAACTTCAGGAAAAAACATTTTTATAGTATTCCCGTTTCGGCCGGATTCCGGGTGAACTATATGTCCGGGTAGAAAATGAGTGTCATATACGGATTCAGCATGCCTCTTTACCACTACATCGGATTTCTAATAAACTTCAGACAAAGCTTTTAACACATTTCCACTTTTTCGGGACTCCGGACGAACGAATTTTTCAGAAAGGGATTCAGCATGTCTCATTACCCCCCAGAGCGGATATCTTACTGGTCTAAAAAAAAACGTCCGTTAATTTGAAACCCCTTCGAGACGGACTGACGGACGGACAACTTTAATGAGGTCATAGCATAGACTGCATAGGTATGCCTCCACTTCCGTTTTGGGATCCCAAAAACTACTAACGGTACACCCAAAACAGACAACCTCTCTTTGTTTATTTTTTGTGATTATGAATTATAGTAGCTCATACTTTATATGCAAGTATTTCCTCTCCAATTACACCAAACGACGAAATTTCGAAAAAAAGAGGAACAACGGGGGAAATCGCATTTTCTACTTTCCTAATTACTCACGGAATTTATCTTATTAAGTATTTATTCGCGGTAACAACTATTTTCTAATCGTGATGGTAGGGCCCGAGACAGACATTCTGCAAAAACTGCGCAACGGAAAAGAAAGTAACATGACCAAAGATTTATGACGTAAGATCATATTTGATGGCACTTACAAGGACTTCTCGTACACTGTCAGAAGTTTCACAACAGATAGCATATGGATGCGCTGCTTCAACAGACAAACGTACACTTGGGGTGTAATCTGTTGCGTTTGAAAATGTTGTGCATGCAATGTTATGCATGACAATGTTATGCATTGCCAGGAAGAGAAAAAACGAAGCAAAGGCCTGGCAAAGACACGAATCAGCACGTGTTTTTACCCTATAGACACTCAATGTGATGTTTTTACAATTTTTTTTTTTTTAGCTCATTTTATCACGGACATGCTACGAGGCATGCTGGAGACCTGGTAAGTGAGCCAAGAAGTACGGTTCGTTTTAGCCATGTGGCAAGGCATGCAGGTACGGTGGTCTGGAATACTTTTCCAGACTCAGTTCGAGAAGCGGAAAGTGTACCGCAATTTAAAAATCGGTTAAAGAAACATCTCCTTGAGGGGGTGAGTGGAGAGTTTGGAAGACGAGAGAGGACAAATTGAAAAATTAATTAATTAATTTTTTAGTTTATTTTAGTGAAGGTTTGATTAGAATATGGTAGTAAATATGTACTGGTTGCGTTTTTCAAGCACGTATGTGCTTTGTTTGTAACCGGTCGTCAAGCCGGAATGAATTTTTTAGTAAAGTTACTTAATCCTGAAATGAAGCTGACCAAGATGTTTCGCGTTGTACATCTAATTTTCATTTTTTTTTTTTTTTTTCGGAGTCCGGCAACTTCGCCCTTGCAGAGAACAGCGTATCTTAATCATATGTGTCTTGCCATCCCACATCAACACCAAGGTCATTTTTCATGCTTAAGTTAAGTGCCCCGTTCTCAGATTTCCGATTCTCCGATTTTCGGTCGAATCTGACCTGGAAATTAGCACAATACAGAATTGATGCGGCGTTCAGAAAACAACCTATCAGAATTCGTGCATTGTGGATAGGACTGGGTCGGGTTGCCCAGGATTTGGCATGAGGTAACCGGCGTTTGACGTGAGCTATTCTAAACTCTGCGTGCACCCAACGTTTGGTGTGACAGAAACACCAAGGATATAGACGGGCAAAAGCCATGGACTGGAAGAGCTTCACGTTCCGGAAAATCCGATCCTTTTCTCGGTAAAGTAGATACTAAATGGATCAAGCATGTCCAAACACACCCCACGTTGGGGTCCCACCGGAACCTTTGATCTTGTCTATCATCTGGATTAACTTATTATATACGATAAAACGTGTTTAAATAAAGGTTTTCAGAGCTTTTCCTCAAGTTCCGAATCGTGCACTAAACAGGCGGTTAAAAAGAAGTCAGAAAGTTAAATATACGAGACAAAAAGAACATTAAAATTGACCCTCACCTCTCGTTTCACCGGATATTCGAGTGGCATACTTGTGGTATTCACGATTATAGCTTATGCTGGTCGTGCCGGGTTGTATTTACAAAACTAATTGCGATACTCTGACATTTGTAAATAGTGTCTATCTGAACTTAAATTAGTGGGCATTGTAGGCTATTTCAATAATGCCTTCGCAAGAACATAGATATTTAGTTATAAACCAAATATACCATCAAGAACAAAATACCATGAACCATTCGTTTCCAAGCAGGGTTTGCATTGAACAAATTAAGAAACGTCTGGTTTGTCAACGATGCGCAGACCACGAGGGTATATAGGCAGGGTTGTCACAGCTAGCATTAAAGTGCTACTTTTGGCACTTTTTCTGATGTTCTTTCCCATTGCTTTTCGCTTTAAAAGCACAACATTCGAGAACAGTAATCTCCATACAGTAATCTCAGTAGTTTCGCACAAGATTGTTCATCTTATCTACACTATAGATAGGCTACCGTATTATGTTCAGAATTTTCATGTTCGCAATGCTCTTTCCTTTTTTCTTCAAGAAATTGTTGAAATAGAACTAACTGTTCAGGCACAAATTAACAACTGAAACACCATTTTTGCAAGAAAATAACATATTTTTTACCGATCCATAGTAGCACGAAAATTTGCACCTATGTGGCAACCCTGTACGTAGGTTACAATTAAAGCCAGGCTTCACCTTCCAGATTCCCAGAGGTCTGGGGCTTCCGCATAGTCAAGCCAACCCTTCCAGATTTTGATCATAATGATAACATCCAATTTCGCTATTCTTCAACATTTCCTAGATGTCCCTTTCGCATTTCAAATATCTCTTGTATCCCAGTCATAACTGTCAATCACTTTCCCTTTCCTTCCTAAATTTGCATATTTGTTCTGTCTCTCGAGTGGATTGCCTCTATGGTACCTTCCAGACATCCGGAATCTGGGGTGTCCAACACCCCGGACTTCCAAACGTTTCTGGCCTGGCTTCACCTTCCAGATCCGTCTCGACAAAAACGGCTGTCTGGAATCCGGAAGAAAAATCTGGAAGGTGAAGCCTCGCTTTTATCAAGACCACTTTCAAATCGTGGAACATCAAGTTTCATAACAAACAATCAAAAAATCATTTCAAAATACGATTTCGATCTAGAAAGTTTCAAATTCAAACCCTCGCATACGTCATCGAGGAGAGCTGCTCAGATTTCAGTAGCCTTAGGCTTTAACTAGCCTACCCCAGATCTATCGCTGCTTCCTCTAGAAATTAAGCAGTGCTTATCAGCGCGTGGCGAATTATGATAATTAGTACAATTTTAACTAGGAACGCATGCGCAGGAAGGAAATAGCAGGTGGCAGACACAAGCTCGGATGCGTGTGAATTTCCCTCAGTTTTGCAAAATACGAATGTATTCATTGTTTCCGACGCAAAAGAGCATTGACTCATTTGTTAATATCAAAGACTGGCTTAACACTCGCTGCTTTGCTATGACTACACTGTTAGAAATTTGATAACAGATAACACATGTTTGTGCATACTTGAGTTAAACCTTTTGCGATAAAACCTTTTATGACCGTTTTAAGTATTATGTTCCAAGACAATACTTATGACTTCTGTTATTTTAAGTGTTACGTTTTGCGAAAAGATTAAATTTAAAGGTCAGAACAGATCCAACAGATTCACTTCCCGAAATTTTGAGTAATACTAACCCTACCGTTATTACTAGAGTGGGCGATTGTTTCAGATTATTTAAGTTATATTTTTTTTTTTTTTTTATATGGCCCTTGGGCTTTTGAAATACATTATCTATCTATCTATACTTACAGTTTAACTAAAAATCCAACTTATTTTTGTATCAATTAACTAAAAAACAGAATTATCTGGACAGTGTTAAGGGACTATTTTATTTTTCACTATTTCCTATAGCATGACGTTCAGCATATCTACGGCCATTCTCACAACGCTATTCTACTATTAGTGGAAAATCGGAATCTAAGTGCAAACACAGCTTCCTGGCAGCTTCTCAGTGGCCAGTGATCAGCTCGCGGAAGGTAGCTCACTGCGTGAACACTTATTACAACACAGGCACAAGCGCATAGAGGTACTACAAATCAGACAGGGAAATTCCACTATACTAAAATTGATCATTCGTGCATAGCCGAGAAACGAAGAATCGCATTTTCATCAGGTGTTCAAGCCGCTGTAAGTGAATAACTAGATTACCCAATGAAAAATGTATACCCTGCGTAGTTGTATGATAGTTCTACGAAAAAGTTGCATGTAATACTATGTAATAGTAAAGAATATTATCATTTAATGTGCCTCCAACTCGTCCAATCTTCAGCAGTTGTGTCTAATAGCATCCTGTCTTGCCATAGTAGCATCCAGTCTTGCTAATAGTAGCATGTAGTAGAATGCAGTAAGACGATAGAATTGAAGTAGAAGCATATAGTAGCATCAGTTAGTACTTCATGCTACCTTTTCGTACAACTTTATACCACTATTTTGAGATAAATTTTTCTTCGGGTGTCCCATCGCAGCCCTTTCCAGTTAAACTTTGACGAATTTGATGTTGTTGTGTTTATAGTAAAAATGGTAAAATTACTACAAGCACTGCAAGTATGAATTTTAATCTTGTCTAAATGTTTTTGTAGGTTAGCATCATAAAATTAAAATAACGTGTACTCAAAAACACTTATCGGCAGTCATGTGTTAGCAATCAAACTTCCGACAATGTAAAACTACTCTCTCTTTCCAATTATCTTTTCCTCGCCCTTCCAATGAAACCAGTTTTTTTTGTTTAATGTAATAAAAAAACTGACAAATCCTTACTGTGTTTTAATTATGTTTGTTTCCTGTCTTGCTCGGAATGTGTTGCTATCTAGGATAGTTGAATTCTTGTCCCGTCCTGATGTGAGCCACAAGAAAGGGTGGGTTTCTACGATGTAAAAGCCAAAGACTGGGTCAGTAGTAAAATAGCGACGTTTGGCTAATACCTTTAGCTCTGGCATTTGAGCAATTCAAAGAGATGTCGATGAAATGGAGGTTAACTTATTTGACTGCGCTAAAACGGATACGTCAGCTGAATATTTATTCTAGAGGTATTTTCAGGCTTGAACCTGAAGAGGACCCTTGCCAAGAAGGGCCGAGAAATGAATAGCCTTAAAATTACGCGGACGTATCCGTTTAACGCAGTCATATATGATTCGCAGTCAGCTTGGGCTCAAGGAATACTTATGAGGTTAACTAAGCGGGGACGTCAACGACATTGTAGTATTCAACAACTGATCTATGGCTGATGAACGAGGATCAACGCAGACATTCACAACATTCGAGATTCGCAACTCTGATTTGCTCACACTCGCACATTGCTCGCAATAGGCTCTGACCGTGATAAGTGTGAAACCAAATCTTTCATAATCAACAAATCCCTCCCCCCCCCCCCTTCTGCGTCAAAGAATGAGCCCCCTCCCCCACAAACTGGAAATCTTTCGTCCATCATTTCAAAGGCGTGTTGTTTGGCTCAGCGTTGCCACAGCAACCGTAAGTCATCCGGTAGCGTGACAACGGTGCCATGGTTTCGAATGTTTGTTGACAGAATAAAAAGTATTCTTCAATTTCTGCGTATTACCTGCCGACCACAATCACGAGTTCGTGGCGGTCTCTCAGGGACTAAGCACGGGGGGAGGGGGGGGGGGGGGGGGGGGGGGGTAAAACGTCAGACTAATGAAATATGATTCTTTACCATGACAAAATTATGAGCCGTCTTTGAGATTTAGGCTTACAAATGAAATTCCCGGTATAAACTATACAAACTGTACAAAATGCTACTGTCGGATGTGTGGATCCGATATAGCAAGGATCACTTACACGGCGGGTATTTTTCTCCGGAGACGAGGGGGGGATGTGTTCACACGGTACCCGGGTATTTTTCAAGGGAGAGTACTGTCATTGGCAATAGATTCCAAGGTTCTAAAGCTCAGGATACCTCTCTGCAATCGACACCAGCATATGTCCATTTGGATCACTTCTTCTATGAACGTAATCAAAATTATTGCTCGAAAATCCGATTTTGTTGTTACTGACGTAGAAGAATACCCTTCGCCAAACAAATCCCCGGGTAAAAAGTTCGCGTTCGCAATTTGTTGTTGTTGCGGGGGAAAATACCCGCGAGTCCGGGGGGGGGGGGAGTTCTAGCTGTAGTCCGATATAGTATGGGGAGGACTGGGTAGTTCTTGGGAAAGCTTTTGGACAAAGAAGGGGACTAAGGAGGTTGCTGAAGACAGCTATGGAGCATCGAGAAAATGATTATATTAGATTAGATTGAATTTTATTTTACACATGTAAACAAAACATTTTGCAGCACTTGCCAAGAAAGGCCCAAATGGCTTGTTGGTCGCAGGTGGCAGTCTGCTCTATTCTACATATCGTGGTAACACTATTTTTACATTACTTTACATGCCATTCATACACATACAACAAACATTCTGCTTACAAAAAACACTCACGCATCATTAGGAGGCAAGATGACTCGAATTTCCAATTCCAACTGAGATTATATCCCATACAGAGCCTACAGAGGGTGCAAAATTTGTAATTCTGTTTCTAATTCTGTTCTCTTTTGTCGCATGTTTGTCAGTGCACTTCCTCACATTCTTTTTCCGTCTGCTTTCTTATCTTCTTTCCGTCCTTCTGAACTTTCTGCGCTAAAAGTTACTTATTATAAATTCTCTAAATTCCTTCTTGGCTTCCCGATTTCTGCGAGTAACTCTTTCGTAACTTCGAATTTTAAAGTGAAGAATCCTTTGGAAACTTTAAATAGTAAAATTCAGAACTTTCATAAAAAGGCTGACAACATTCTTCTTCATCACAACCTTTTTCCTTTTTTCACAAAAAAGTCCCCTGCTTAGTTTGTTTATTTTGAGCTTCTTTTTTTTTTTTTTTTCATGTACTTCATTGTATATTTAGTAGGCTAATTTGTCTTTAACGGTCAGCTGTTTATTAGTATGTAAGTGAGTGTGAGTTTGACTGACATGTTGATGTTCCTTTTTATACATTACTCTTCAGTTTTGAAGGATTCAAATAAATAATAATAATAATAATAATAATAATAATATATCAATTTCGTTGTTGTAGAGACATATTCACATGGTGTTTGGGGAGTCGATATTTTGCTCCGCAATGGCCCCCGATGGGCATTCTTTTGTAATTACATATCATCACATCACTTATCATATTATGATTATCACAGGCTAACCTAAGGAATAGCTCTTTGATTTTGGCGTTCCGAAAACCGATACCCTATCTGGTCTCATGTTTGGCTGAAGCGCCCCCAACCCGGTTGAATACTGGGTTGATTTTGACCTCGTTCGACCTAGTAGAACACAACCTCCAAACTCTAACTCGCATGGCGTCAATTGCTTTTCTATTTTCAAAGGACTTAACTCTAAAACTTACCTCGGAAGTTGCAGCTCTGGACGCAGCTTGCAGCCTTTTCAATTCCTCCTCCTGTTCCTTAATTTTCTTCAACAATTCATCTTCTCTCTTTTTGGATTCTGTTGTCAATTTCTTCTTCTCCAATTCCTCTGCCTCCTTTCTTCTCTTTAACTCCGCCTCCAACTCCATTTGCTTACGCCGACTTTCCTGTTGTCTTTTAATCTCCTCCTGTTGGCGTTTGATATCTTCTTGTTGTCTTTTCATGAGCGCCTCCTTTTCTCTGAGTGCGCGGATTTGCTCCTCGCGTTTCCTTAAAGCACTCATCTCAGCTTCGTCTTGTCTTCTTCTCGCCTCTATTTGCTGCCTTCTGATTTCCTCGTCTCTCTCAAACTGTTTCATTCTCGCAATTTCCAACTGCTGTAGTCGTATTTCCGCATATTCATCTTCCGCACCGTTTCCATTTTCAAATTGCGCGCGCAGACGCTCGATATTCGACAGCGGACGGTGGCCCGTGTCGACGATATCGGTGCTGCTTTCGGTTGGCGCGCTTTTACGCGACGCTGGGCGAAGCTGAGAGATGATTGGCTGCATATAGTTATCGGGCAGAGGTGATTGGCTATCGTCAAATCGCGGATACTCGTACTCGTGATCGAGGATACTTTCATTCGAGAGCGCATTCCTAGTGTACGTATTGTGATTATTGTCCGTTAGCGACGTCACACTCTTAACATAACCGTATTTCGGCTGCTGAATCGTACGCACGTCGGGCAGACCCCCGTTGACGTAATACTGACTCCGGGAGCGGCGTAGGGCGTTATCAAGGGGTTCGCCAGATATTTTCCGCTCCAGGCTGGTACCGCGCGGTTTGTACACCGGTCCTGCGCGTTTCGGAGGGGGTATCCGTGGGACGGGGTCGAGGGGGCGGGACTTGGGGACGACAGGGGGGCGGCGGAAGGAGTTCTGTTTTGCATAGACAGGCGGGCGACTAGGTGGAACGAGGTGTTGACTTCGCCTTTCTTCGAACATTTGGCGGACTTTTCCGCCGCCACCGTTCGAACCTATAAGAAAAGGGATTAGTCTCATTGTAAAGGCACCCATCGCCAAATCCTCATGAACAAACATAGAACCCAGGTGGTGCCATTGTTCCAGAAGCCATCTCAACCTCTCGACTGTACCCCTTGTGCAGCCTAGTCTCCCCCCTGCTGCTGAAGCCTCCATCATCAAAACCATCTTTCACTTTCTTAGGACAACAGACCTTCTTGAGTCAATGTAAGTAACTAAGGCTACGCTTGATCCCATGTCCTACCAGAACCGTGAGAAAGGGCACAATCAATCGTTCTCAAGGCCGTATCCAGGGGGGGGTTTGGGGGTTGAACCCCCCCCCCCCCTCCCGAAACATGCAAAAATCATCAATTTTATAGGCTTTTCCCTCTGATCTATGTCTTTGTGTACTTTTTTGTCCGACCGACAGGCAAACCCCCCCCCCCCCGAAAGGCAACCCCCCCCCAAAAAAATAAATTCCTGGATACGGGCCTGATCGTTCTTCTTCTATTTTACCGAGACTTCCAAACTAAATCATTTTAGCCTGCTTCTTCTAAGTTCTCCATATTCCAGTCTAGAGCCAACCAGAGATGGGCGAATCCGACCGAATCCGGGCGAATTCCGAATGAAATGCTTCGAATCCGGATCCAGGATTAGGTACGAATTCGATTCCGAATCCACCATTTCATGCTGAGGATTCGAATCCGGAATCGAATCCGACCTTGACAAAAATCAAATCATATAGGTACATACGTACATACGAGGAAAGGGTATTTATTTAAAAAAAAAAAAAAATATCACCCCCCCCCCCCCAAAAAGGGGGGAGGTAATGAGTGAATGATATAGCGGATTCATGGTGGTTAGAATTACGGCCACAATCGGGACTTTTTTGTCTTAAAAGTGGCCGCTAATGGTAAATTGTTTGCTTAATTTATGTGTTTTTGATGAAATTAAAAAAAATGTCTAAATGTCTAAAATGTCTATAGGTTATAGTTTAAAAATGAGAGGTGACAAAAAGCGTGGCGGAGATCAAAAAGTTGGCTTGCCTAACGCCACTGTGTAAAAATTGGGAAACGGAAACTGGAAGGATGTAGACTGGAAATTTGAGTGGATTCCTAAGATTGAGGGTTTGGAATCCGAGTCTGAATCCGAATCCGGCCTGACGAGCCCTGAATCCGGATTCAAATCTGGCCAAAAGGACGAATCCTGGATTCAAATCCGAATCCGGATTCGCCCATCCCTGGAGCCACCATGCGGTCTAGTTCATATTTGTCCCCCCATGATAACAACCACTATCAACGTTTAACTAGCATATACGTGTATAAACAATATAAATATAACAATATAAATCTATTCCTCCCAAAGAAACAAGCCCAAAGGTTTCGATGGGACCACCCCAAAAATTTAATATTTGATCCAAACAATTGGGTCTTTTCTTCGCCAGATCCAGTCTTCACCAGACTCCTTGAACATCTTTACTATTAAAATTTAGAAACAGATTAAGGCCAAATAACTAATCATCTGAGAAAACCAAATTCAGATACTGATTCAGCATGCGTGCCTTACTTCTGCGAATATTCCGGTGCGGCAGAATTCCGGAACGACTTGTCCGGCGAAAAAATAAAGCTCAAAAACGAATTCTCCTTACCCCTATATCGCCGGATTCCGGGCGAACTATATGTCGGGGTAAAAAGTGATTGTCATATACGGATTCAGCATCTCTTCTTACCGCTAAATCAGACATCTAATCAACAAGAAATACAACTTTTGCTTTTAACAATTTTTCCGGTTTCGGCCGGATTCCGGGCGAAATACTTGTCCGAGTAGAAAATCATTTTCATTTAAGTGTTCAGCATGTCTTCTTATCCCTAATTCGAACATCTAATCAAGTTCAAATAAATCTTTGACTTTTAACAAACTTTCTGGTTTGATTCCGAAGATTCCGGGCGAACTATTGGTCCGGCGGGGAAATGCTTTTCACAATCGTGTTCAGCATGTCTTCTTACCCCTTCATGGACTACCTCATAAGCTGTTCAAAATTATTTTGTTTGCCCCTTAATTTGAACCCTCCCCCACCCGTAAATGTAGGGCTACAGAGCTCACCTACAAACTCAACCTTTCACTTGACCCAAAGGATCCTCACACCAAATTTCATCGAAATACCTCTTTCCCTTCGAGAGTAATCGTGCTCGCAGACGGACAACTTTTGCGATCTCATAGGTATCCCTCCACTTACGTTTTGGGATCCCATAAAGCTGCAAGCCTCACTGATGATGATAGTGTTCGCATTACCCTTCATGTTAGGAGGTAGAAGCTTCTCTGTGGATCATTTTAGCCTACTGTCTATGAGGGTGAATGATAATGCGGCCAGGGAGGGGAAACGGATGGTTCCCAGTAGTAAACGCACGGTTGGTTCTCGGCATGTTTTGGCAATAAGGGCGAATCTGTGTCACTGACGAATCATAAACAGATATCATCAACAAGTGAGACAAGTTGCACGAGGTCAGCATGAACGAAACGTATTTCCCCGGTAAACCACAAGTTGCGTGAACGTAAATCGCTCTTAAAGTAGGAAGAACGCACCAGTCCTGTTGTTGGTGCTTTTAAAGCACCTGTCGTGCCTATATTCCTGATCAACTCTGCGACCCTAATCTTTCCATTCATTCCCCTTTCCCGAATGTAATTCTGAATGTAATGTTTGTCAAGTCGACAGATACGGCCGTTGGACCGATCCTTGTATTCTCAATGTTCGATACTATTTGGGACAGATAAGGCTCCCGGGTGCTTATTGGTCATCAATACCGATTAATGCAGGCTCCACCTGTGTAGTCAAAACCAAGGGGCCTGGGCAACCGAGACGAGTTTGTAATATTACGGAAACCCAGCAGGATTTCAAAGTAGTCACGCATGTTCGAATATTTGAATAAACAAGAGCTACGAGCTCATATGGCACTTGTTGCGAGTAGGTGGTACAAGAAAGTAGATGAGAATGTCACGAAATCCCCCCTTCAACCCCCCCCCCCCCTAGGATGAGACCCAGAAATAAGGTATCTGATTTCACGTCAATGATGTATGTACGACTTGTGCTTGCTCTTCCCACCAAGTTTCATCCTGATCCCTCCACTCTAAGCGTTTCCCAAGGTTTCAGGTTCCCCTCTCCAGCTCCCCCCGAAGTCACCGGATCCGGCCCGGATTTTATGTGAATCGTCTGAGACACGAGGTCTTTCCAAATACCAAGTTTCATTAAGATCCGATCACCCGTTCAAGAGTTATAAATACCTCCGGCCACTCCCCCCACGATGATCGGATCATGCAAACGACTATTGTCAAGTCGGTCTATTCCAGTCCCTGACATGCCAGCTCAGTTGCATCGTCTTAGTCTGGTCCTAGTGCATCAGGAAGTACCGACCTCACGTTTAATCAGAAATCCGGATCCCCCCCCCAACTCCCCCCATAGTGCTCGAATCCGGTCCGGTTATGTCAATGATATATCTAGGACTTGTGCTTGCTCTTCCCACCAAGTTTCATCCTGATCCCTCCGGATCCCTCCACTCTTAGCATTTCCCAAGATTTCCGGTTCCCTCTCCAATTCCCCCCGAAGTCACCGGATCCGGTCCAGATTTTATGTGGATCGTCTGAGACACAAGGTCTATCGAAATACCAAGTTTTATTAAGATCCGATCACCCGTTCAAGAGTTATAAATACCTCAAGAGTCCGGATTCCCCCTCCCGCCACTCCCCCCACGATGCTCGGATCTGGGAGGTGACTATTTCCAACCTAATCATTTGGGGTCTCTGATACGCCTGCCAAGTTTCATCGTCCTAGCTTATGTGGATGTGCCCGGACTAGCAAAACCCGGACCGACAGACAGACGGACGGACAGAAACTGCGATCGCTATATGGCACCTGGCCGAAGGGCAAGTGCCATAAAAATGCATCTATTGCGACTTGTGCCTTAAAGGACCCCTCGCACTATTACTCTTCAACTTACAGTATTTTAAAATATTTGAATGCCTATAACCCACGATTTTGGCTGTTTCAAGCCTTTTCTGAGACTCGTTGACTTACAGCGAAAACAGGAAAATAATTTACACAACCAGTTTTTCTGATGGAAAAACTTCTCGCATACAACCGTCAACAGCGTGATACACATCGAAGGTAGCAAAACACGGCAAGTGAGAAAATGAGCGTGGTTTTGTTAGAGGGGTTAGAATTTACCGTACGAAATTGGGGTCTCCAGGTTTAGAAATATACGGAGTGATTATGGAAGTACGTTGCGTTAGTAATATAGGTAAGACAGGTCCTTTAACGGCTTACGTAGTCCAAGAAAAGCGAGATGGGATGCACCGAGACCCGGCAGTTTGGTGATGGCTGAAATGCGATAGAAATGTAATTGCGACGTTCTTGTTTGGCCAGTAAAAGGTTGAGATTCTTGTCAGCGAGACTAAATTAATGCCATGAAAGAGACACAAAATTCAGAAATTCAAGTGTTTGGCTCAAAACGACAGCAAGCAGTTCTTGACACTAAAAACAAAATTCAGTCTGGATATGCCAAAATCGTTGCCAACCGCGGAAAATATAACCGCAGAGCTCTTGCTAAGCTCTACGCCACTTACTGCGACCACTCGGTCCTTTACCTTTCGGGACTCTACCTGCTGCTGAAGAAAAAGGATATAGCAGCTATTCGAATAGCATACTTCCCCTACTGTAAATTCCTTCTTTACTTGCCAATTTGGTATAAAAATCAAAAAATGATAACTAAATTTTCAGTAACTAATATAACTGTTAAACTTGACGAGCTGCATAGGAATCTGTCGGTCGCCGCCTTTTCTCCACATCACGGTCTTGTCCGTTTGTTTGAAGTGTAATCTGTTCGATGTGTAAAGTTGTATCCTAATTTTAAGTTGTGTTTCTTTTTTTTCTTTTTATGTACTCCACTATTTCTATTTTATAGAAGTGGGTAAATAAAAATATTCATTCATTCAAACACCGGCGCCATTTAGCGACCGATCGGAAAATATAGATAATGCCCTAGCAGTTGCCCCACTGAAAATGAAGAATCTATTTAGAATTTAAAGTAGGCAAACGACGAACAATCCAGTCGATCACTAGACAGCGTTGTTTCTGGCGCTGTCAATCAATCAATCCAGTTTATTTCAACCCGAATAGCACTAGGCTAACACGGGCGGGAATTCGAAAAACAAACACTCATAACAATACAAATACAACACAAACTAACAAACAATAAATGTCGTTTGCCATCTTATCGTGAGCGAGATTGTTAGCTACATTTTTACCGCCAATATTCACTAGTGGTCCCTATTTTTTTTTTTTTTTTTTTTTTTATAAGCCGTTTTTGGAATCACTGATGACTGCTCTCTTGTGTTACAAACCGTTGACGGACAATAGAGTCTGGTGTTACCTCACCAGCGCCTGATTGGGAGACAGATTCTAATGTGAAATCAGTGGAGCATGGTGACAAAAAAAGCTCCTTTTAGAGGAAATTTCAGACGCTGGTGAATAAAAAACGGAAGCTACTAGGATACCGATGAAAAATTATCGTAAATTAGCTATGAGTTTCAGCAGGCGCGCACGAATAACTGATGCCACACCACATGCCACTATATCAAGGATGGATGTTACTATACTGCTTAAAGTTTAACCGAAAGGGGCTGGGATAGGACAATCTAGTTACACATCACTTTTTCACTAAAATTGGCTTGAAGACCCGCTGAAAATGCGTTACTTCATTGTTCATTTGTGGTAGCTCTATGCGCTTGTATTTTTGTTGTATGCCTTACGAGAAAGATTTATGATTTGCTTTTTTTCAGGCACTAAGCAATCTTCACCAATCTCACCGCTGCCCACTGAAAAGCCGCGTTTGTGTTGAGATTAAAATTTTCCGTGTCATAGTAGAATTTTCGTTGTGGGACGGCCGCAGATATTCTGAACGTTATGACTAGAGTAGATGTTGAAAAATAAAAAATCCCTTTGCAGAATCTAAATAAGGGTATTCAACACAAAAAAAGTTGGCTTTGCAGTTAAACTTTAAGACTATACCAGTCTGAAGAACAACTAAACGAAGTATTTATTTATTGATTGATTGATTGAAAGTATCTCGTACTAGTATCAGGCTATCTAGGCTAACATCAGTCTGCAGTGCAACGGATTTCGCCATTTTCCAGTGTAGCACTCCCAAGCAGACTAGTTTCTGTAAATCCTCCCGTGTCTCATCATCAGCACTTGTCCAAGATATGAGTTGCGTTTTTGCTGATACCATGGTATCTGTTACCACGGTCTAAAGTCGTTTTTGCAGTTATCGTGGTAACTGACACCATGGTCAAAAGGCGTTTTTGCAGTTATCGTGGTAACTGGACAGTTATCGTGGTGTCAGATATTCAGATACTACGGTCCGACCGTGGTAACTGGTCGTGGCGTCTGAAAAGTCATCTCACTTTCATCAAATTTTGTCAGATTGGTGAGAAAGAAGTTTAGCACTTAGTGATGTAACTGGATAACTGTTCTTCTTTTGGGATGACTTCGAAAAGTGCAATGTCAGCAATTGTCATTTTTGCAGAGCACTGTGTATGAGATACCACGATAACTTATTATTACCATGGTATCAGCAAAAACACAACTATGGTAAAATAGATCCACAAGTTGATGAATAGAAAATCTGCAATCTACCACCCAAAGCAATGGACGTTTTGCACTGCCTTTGGAGTAGATCGTGAAAGCTATTCTTTCTGCTCATTACCTTATGTATCCGCATTTTACTAGCTCTTTGTCACAAGCGTTAATACACTATATGACTAAGTCCAAAACACGCCAGTGATTCTCAGGAAGAAGAGTAAACGTGTCAGTAACGACTAAACTCAACGACTCAGATCCCAAGTCAGCGCAGCTGTGACACCGTTCCTTCGTTTCTTCCGCGGGTACCCGGAGATTCTGCATCGGAAGGGAGAGATAGTCATCAACAGTAAAATGAGACCAGCCTCGTATCCAGGAATTTATTTAGGGGGGGGGGGGTGCCTTTCGGGGGGGGTGCCTGCTGGTCGGACAAAAAAGTACAAAAAACACACAGATCATAGGGAAAAGCCTATAAAAATCGTTATTTTTTAATGTTTCGGGGGGGGGGTAAACCCCCTAACTTCCCCCCCCCCCCTGGATACTGCCTTGAATGAGACAGAAAGGAACGTTAAGAAACTAGTCGGCCTGTAGCGCTGAACTGGGATAAAGCGAATTACAATTATCTACCGGCTTAAAGGAACACAGCAAGTCCACTTACCCAACGACGAGGTCGTTGATGACGATGATGAAATACTGTTGCTTCCATTGCTATTTCCGGAGTATGACCGGACCGCGCGAAGCGCTCGCTCTTGTTGCTCCTCTAACATCGCGATTAACTTATTCTCTTTTTCTTCTTGTTGTCTTGCGCGATATTCCGCCTTAAAAATAAAAGTCGGATTTGACATTACATGGAAGAATGCGATGGTGAAAGCGCGCGAAACTTCAGTCGCAGAAGAAGGAGCACAACTAGTCATAAAATAACTCAGGTCCCTGTCAAGCCAATAAGCCAAGGAAGAAATGATAAACTTTTCTAAATTTGCGAAGGCTTACAAATTGATGCAAACTGTTTGCGTGCAAACCATATAAGGTTCTCGTAGCGCAGCGCAGGTGCCAATCTCCTGATACTGCGCCCTCAGTTGGGGGCGTATCATCCGACGCTTCCCGTGCTTTTCGCTAGATTTCTCTAGGTACCCATTTGAATCTGGGTGGACTTTTGGCTTGTCTTACGAGGAAACGCCACTAACCCTCGCCCCAAACCAAACGGTAGGCACCACCGAGACTCGAACAAGCGACCCTTCGTTTGGTAGTCCAGTACGCCAACCCATTCGGACACGGACGGTCGAAAGGCTGGGGCGGGATCCTAAACTGTTATTCGTTTCGAGATTCAAAGACAAATGAGTGTTCACTCACCTGAACTTACGCAAAATTTCCCAACAAATCCGAGACTGGTGTCTCAAGCTTTACTATTCGAGTGAATGATCAGAATTTTGCTGAAATTTCAAGAAATAACACAGCCCTTTATTCCGTACTTTCAGCGTTTAAATCGGTGCAACAAAAGAAGCAAACCGGCTTAACCGGCGCATGGCTATGAAACTGCAAAAACGAGGCCAAGGTCTCGAAAAGTGTCAATTAACTTATGCTACAAGCTAAAATCTTACAGTAGTGGGTAGGTCCGGGTAGGATACATGGTTCCACATCCAGAGCTTGGGAGAAAGAATGGACTAAGCAAATATGGAAGAAGACGTATTAATACAACAAGTACGGTATTCCCTGTGTCTATTTGCAAAGCTTTAACATAAACTGCCATGTGTTCATGTGTATTGTTATGGCACTTGCAGCCTCTGGCTGAAATGCCATATACCAATCGCAATTCCGTCCACGATCGCGAGTTAGGGTACTTCCAGATGTGTTAGGAAGATCAAACTTGGCAGGCATTTCAGGGGCCCGATCAAATTAACTAGGAAATATCAGTTCCCGATCTGACCACCTGGGGGGGGGGCAATGAGGGGGGGGGGATCCGGAAAACTGACTCGTGCATAAATTTCGAACGGGTGATCGGATTCGAATGAATCTGAGTAACTGAATATAAGACATGTCTCTGAGGTCGCACTTGAAGTCTGGACTGGATTCGACAGCTGCGGGGGAGTTGGGGGGATGGGATCAGAAATCTCCTAAAACGGTTAGATTGGAGGGATCGGAGTGGAACTTGCTGGAAGAACAAGCATGTGTTGTCTACACGATCGTACTGGATCCGGACAATTTGGGGGGGGGGGGAGGTAAATATTCCTTCAGCCCAACCTGACTGCGAATCATATCTGAGAGTGCAAAACAGATAAGTCAGCTGAATTTTATTCAAGCTATATTTCGGCCCATCTTGCCAAACTCTGTGGTTTTCCCAGAAGTTAATTTTTCCAACTTGAGCGGCTTTGAGCCTGAAGATGACCCTTGCCAAGAAGGGCCGAAATGTAGCTCTAATAACATTCAGCTTCTTACAAATGAAATTCTAGCTCCCTTTGCGCATCTTAACCAAAAAGTCAAAAAAGTACTTTGAGCAAACGATACATTTCGGCCCATGATCATTTGTGCCACAATGATTTTGCTTAAAATTGAATTTCGAGCACCCTTAAAGTGCGCATCATAACCGAACAAAGAAAAACATACTTTTGACTAAACGTTAATAATCCCCAAGGACCCATTATCATTTTTGCCTCAAAGATTTTGCTTCAAGGGAATTCCTTAAAGTAAAAAAAAATACTTTTGGGCAAAATGTACGTTCTCATGATCCCGACGAACCCATTATCATTTTTGCCTCAATGATTTTCGTTACAAGGGAATTTCCTTAAAGTAAACAAATACTTTTGGGCAAAACATACATTTTCATGATCCCAATGAACCCATCATCATTTTTGTCTCAAGGGTTTTGCTTACAAATGAATTTATTAGTGCCCTTAAAGTGCGCACACTAGCCTATAGCCAAGTGCAAACATTAAATACTTTTTACCAAACGATACATTCTCATGATTACCAAGGGCCCAAGCTCATTCTTATCTCAAGGGTTTTGCTCAGCCTACACATGATCAGAACAAACCCTCCTACTGTCATCGTCCAAACCAGCCTCGAAAGTGCCATATGAGCTTCTAGCTCTTATTTAGGTAGGCCGGTCATGTAATTTTGTCACGGACAGTGAGTTTGTATCCCACGCTCTAATAACTTACCTTTAGCTTATGCATAAGCTCGACCTGAACTCCTACCACCTCTAGCCTAACCTCGCTCATGAACTGGGAGAGACTGACCAAATGTCCTTGTCCTCGGAAAAGCCATAACGAGGTTAAATAATTAAATAAGTGAAACACTGGAAAGACAGAACAGCAGCCGTGGCAGTTCTGAACGCGATGTTCTGAAAGCCAGAAGCACGAAAAGGTAACGTTGCATATCATGTTTGTTTCACGCTGTATATCAGATCATTCTGTGTTACGCAGGTTATAAATAAATTAGGATCATCATTATTTTGGGCTGCGTTAAACGGATACGTCAGCTGAGTTGTATTCTAGCGACATTTTCGGCCCTTCCTGGAAAGTATCCTCACAGGAAAAACGAACCTGACTGACCATAGGTTCGTTTTAGCCCCACCTTGTAAGAGGATCGAAAGAATAAAATGAAATCGGCGGCAAAGGAAAAAAATAGGACAAAACCAATAACCAACTCTCGCAACACAATAAAATTCAGCTGACGCATCCATTTAATCTGATTCGAAGTCAGCGTCGACTGAATGAATATTTATCATCATTATCAATTAATGTTCAATGGAGAATAGTAGCCTACCTTCAATTATCCGAATTAAAAACGAGACAGTATTAAACTGACCGCGGAAGGAAAAAAAAAGAATCTGCTAAAATTCCACTAGCCTACGGGAGAGGTTGCACCGTCGCTGTCCTTACGTCAACTGGAAATTCATATATTCAAACAATGCATAAAACGGATGTCAGCTCGATGCTTTCTCTTTTATGCTAATTTTCTAACCGTCTCAGGCCGAGTTTCCAAAATATTTTTTTTTGGGGAATAACCTTCGCTTATTAAAGTGTTCCACAGTTTCATCAAGCCTTAGGGAGGGTCCAGAAATAAATTTTGGCCCCAATATAAGTAAGTAAGTAAGTAATTTATTTATGACCCACCATTTTGAAAAGGCGGAGTAAATGAAGAAAATAAACAAAACACACAGAAAAAGACACTTAACTTTCAATCTTCGGTCAGGAAGCAGTGGACGACGTCGTGCATTCGTTGGGGCCTGTTGTCCATAATTTTTGAAAGCGATGAGGAAACATCCAAAAGGGTAACACTTGCATCTTGAATATCAGGTTTTCCAAAAATTTAATTGCTCATTTTGGGGTATACTCTTTCACATACAGCCTACATTAAATTAAAGTAATTCCTTTGCATTTGCCTTTCGAAACCTATTTAGCGGCCAAAACATTTCCAAGAAGGAAGATTACGAAATCTAGGAAAGCATCCTAGCTGACATATCCGTTTTTTGCATTATTTGAATATATGTTTCAAAGTCAGCTTGGGCTCAAGGAAAATTTTACTGGAAATGTCACCATCCCCTCCTCCAGAAAACAATAAAACCTATTAAATCCCACCATACTGCATCCGTAAAACGAATAAAAAAAACATAACAGCAACATCTAAAGCTGTATAAAAGTGTTCGCTAAGTAGATTACAAACTATGTTTTTGTGCAATACAATCATGGATGGGTGTGTCCTGAACACGAAACTACTGTTTGAACTACTCAGTTTGCGGATTAATTTTTCCTACAAAACTGACGCTAGTAATTTAATTTGGAGCACACGCAGGAGTCTGCTAAAGATAAATGGATGTTCATGAAAGCCCTCAACGCAATACAGAATAGAATAATATGCTATATAACTATGAGCAAACAGAAATAAATTTAAGTTTATTTCAAAGGAACTACGCGTGCGAATTGCCATTAGTCGCGTTTTTATCCCAATTCTAGATCTACTGAAAACGAAGCCAATCCTCCCTTTCTTCCGTTTATGTCAAAACGAGAACGCAATTCTACCGAATCGAGAACTTGATTGGTTAACAATTCTCGACTCTCCGTTTTCCGTTTTCAATAGTCTAGTCCAGTAGAAGCGAGAACGGAGAAATGAGATAAAAACGCAACTATTGTCCTACTTTATGTGGAAGTGCCCGAGCCAGAAAAAGATGGGCAAACAGAGCTAGTCTTCGCGAACAAACAGAAAAGCGGTAGTGGCTAATGAAAAGAAAACACGCCAAAAGGCAGGTGATATGCACGCGCAGTTCAGCGCGCGTGCGCTGTAGAGCGTGATATGCTTTGGAAGCACTTCAGGCACGAAAGTGAAACTCGGCAAAATTAAAAGTTCCAGAAATGCTACTGTCCGGAACGGACCTACCAACGGACACGATTGAAATTCTGTCTTAAGCCGGACTTGGCAGATGTCAGTTAATTACTTGATTGCTACTCACAATACTACAGGCCGTGTTTTTGGACTGATGAACTTTGTAATGCAAGGTGAGAAATTTCGTCTTGGGCCGGACATGGCCGATGTTATTTCGTGTGGGAAGGCGGGGGAGTAGCTGTCCCCCACGCCCCCCTGGTTTCGCCACCAGAAGACACCAGAAATTGTGAGTTGTTGACAGAAGACATTTAACATAAGACAATAGAATGAGAAACTGTGATATGAAAGAAAACAAATGGAGACGGGCGAGACGAAACCATCCAACTTTTACAAGCCCAGGGATATTTAAGGGAGGGATAAAAAGAAAGGAAGGTGACACACGAGACAAGAGCTAAATATTACCTGTATTAGTGATAGTCGAGACATCGCTGACTAAGGCTTACAAATCCCCTCTTCAAGTAGCCTATTGTCTGTTCTCTCGAGCAAATACCAAATCTTCGAATCCTAAAATATAAGTTGACTTACGGTTTTGTTCAGGCCTGGTTGATATTAATAGGCGTATAAGCCTTTCTGCTGCCTCTGCATCTCATAACACAATAGCCTATATTCCTACACTCATGGTGAGGAAGAGAGGACGTGCAATGTCGGCCTTGGTGAAATCCTTTTTTGCGTATGACGAATCCTTTTTTGCGTATGACGAATCCAATGTGGTCAGTTTCGTACCCCCCTTCCCCCACCCAACTTTTGGGTTCATTGTGCTAAGACACTGGAAATTTATAATCCGGGTCTTTCCATAGGTCCTCATTCCTCAAAAGTAAGGACGAGATTCATTTTGAAGTCGAAACCGGGAATCCCGTCGGAGTCTATGTCATAAAGGCACATCTTTGCCCTATTACCAGACTTCTTACGTAACAATGCCAATAATTCAGGATACATGTCAGTACTTTACGGTAAGAACAGCTTATGGATCTAGGTCCATAGATCCTAGATCCATAAGCTGTGACGGTAAGCGATTGGAGTTGCATTAAATGGCATTGTGTTTAATCTGCTTGAAATGGTCCAGGCAGTGCGTTCTTATTTTTGCATCTTCACTGTTCTTTATCTTTAGTCAGAAGCTGTCTTCGCCATCCTGGTTAACGAAGGCCAATGAACAGTTTACAGAAACAAAACTGAATTCTAGATTATCTAAACGACTCCAAAGAAAGCATAAAGTAAAAAAGGACTAAAAAAACAGGCTGCTGAACTTGCAGAACTAACCTCTGGACCTGAGCATATCAACCAATATTACAAGTACAAGTACAAGCATACAGCCACAGAAGATTAGAAGCAATTTGCTTCTGGTTGGGAAAATATCTCGAAAAAAGGGTTCAGCGAGGGGTTCACTTCGCTTTACTACTTGTGTTTGTTTTAGTTGCTAATTACCTTATCCTAAAATTCTCGTGCTGATGTCTTTAGTTGTTTGTTTGTTTTTATCTGTAACACCCCAGTAACACCTTAGGCTAGAGTTTTCTTTTAAAAACATTACAAATCAATCAGGTTTAACGAAGCGTCATTTTCTTATGTTGTCAATAAAAGTGTACAGTTGTTAATAAAATTGTCTTACTCGGAATTTGCCGTGCTAAAAACACAATTCGCAAGAAAATTCTTTCGAAGCTGTGGCCGGGTCGATTTGGAGTCGAGGGTCGACTTGGTTCCTAAGACTTTGCAGTGCAATTCGCAGAGAACCGAAAGTCTCATTTATTATTTTTTTAATCTGTATTTATTATTACATTTTTAATTATTACAGCCTTTTTTCCATAAAGATCTCGCGATCAGCCGCGCGAACCGCGAAACTCGGTTTCGACAGTTAAAGCTCTGCCAAAGACCTATTTGACCAACTGACCGCTCTACCTATGACAGAAACAAGTGGTAATCCTACTAGCTTGTCTGGATATCTAGCGTTTTCTAGACCCCTATGAAGTCCATCAACGAGATAAGTCCATCAACGAGTCCATTTACTACTGCACGCCAGCAAAAACGTAGGTTTTTCCATTAGTGCAGTAGATGTAAATATAGAAAAGTTAAACTGTGTTTCTTAATAAAATAAGTATCCTATCCTTATCCTAAGAGGAAACTGAATTTACTACGAAAAAAAAAGCCAACAACGGAGGTCTTTAGTTTTCACTACGACAATACTTATCCTACGCCCAATGCTTCCACTTTACAGGATTTTTGGATCCCGGAAGGATTTTTAAGAATCCAGATTTAGCAGGATTTCCGGATAAATATTCTTTGAACCCAAGCTGACTTTGAAACATTTCGAGGACCCTTGACGAGGACCCTTGCCAAGAAGGGCCGAAATATCGCTGATGAAAAATCAGAGCTGACGTATCCGTTGTAAACATTGTTTGAATAAAGGATTTCCGGAATTCTTTAGGATTTCCCAGGAATTTTCTAGCATTTTTTTTACTGACTGCAGTAAGAATTAGGGATTTGGAGGAAAACTTAACCATGATAGAAGCTCTGTCGTTAGGTAGGCTATATGGCTAAGTTTGACGTTCCCCTTTGTCCTACTTTCATCATCAAATAGCAAATGCGGTTTATTTCTTTCGTTTGAATCTATGGTTCGGATAATGTCTACTTCTCGGACCGCAAAAAGACACTTCGATCATCAGTTTTTCCACAGAAATTATTCTAAATTCCCGATTTAAGAAGAAGGGCGCGTCATTTAGTTGGTGGCGTTGAAGACTTAGAATTTGGGGGGTGTAAGCCAAACTAAGCTAGAATCTGGGTTAAATCTTGCGAGAAAAAAGACGTATTGGATGGTGCAAAACGGATACATCAGTTTCCGTATCCGTTTTGCACCATCAAACATGATTCGCAGTCAGCTTGTGCTGAAGGAATATTTAAAAAAGACGTATTTAAAAAATTTCGCCTGCGACGCTTAGTATAATTTGTCCTGGGTACAGTTGATTGCCGCTGCGCTTTTTGTCGATCCATTTTCGTGTCCCCTCTAGTGACGCCCTTTTATAATGGTGTTTTTTGTAATCCAGGATACATAGTCGTTTAACATTTATTTAGCATTCTTACAGCAAAAACGTCATTGTCTTCCCAAACGATAGAGACGATAAATTCAGCTGCATTTGTTCAAATTCACCAGTCTTAATGACCATCCATTCAACTAGTATGGAAACATTTTGTTGTTTTTTCGGTAGGATTCCGGCAGGATTTTTGGACTTTCCGAGAAGGATTTTTCAGGATTTTTGAAGAGGAGCAAGCCCTTCTGAGGCACCCCACACTCGGCCGAGCACTCCACAGTCCACAGAAAAGCCGGCGGTGCCGGGCCACCTACACATACACACACTGTCAGCAGTTTCATAACAGACAACAGAAGGATGCGCAGTTTCAACACAATGCGTAACAGACCAAAATCGCCAAAAAGCATCTGCTCAGTTTTCAGACTTCATAACGACAAACAAAAAAGGCAGTAGATGCTTTTCGGCTCTTCTTGGCAAAGCTTATTATGCATAACATTTCATGTATAATGTTTTCCAATACAACAGATAACATCCGAAGTGTTGTTTGTTACGCACTGTATGTTGAAACCGCGCATCCTTCTGTTGTCTGTTATGAAACTCAAACTCACGATTTCCGAGGAGAGTGACCCAAAGGCTAAACTAAGTTTCGTGTCGAAAGAAATAGAAAACCATGATTTTCGTTTTTTTTTCTTGATCAGCTAATTATCCCTCTAGGATGATGTGCGAGGGATGTGCGAGGGATTTAGTTTTGTTTTGTTTTTCGCTGAGGACGGTTTGCCGGAAGTGCAACCGAAATATCCGAATTTATATTTATCCCTCGCACATCATCCTAGAGGGATAATTAGCTGATCAAGAAAAAAAAAAACGAAAATCACGGTTTTCTATTTCTTTCGTAATGAATGGTCAGCTTGGCTTCAAACCTTATATAAGTTTCGTGTATCAGGGTTAACCACTGATGTACAAATCCTTAGTACGGTGCTTCCGATTTGAGATATATTATCCAACGTAAGAGCACCGTGACCATATCAAAAATGTTCTAAGACTAATGCTAAGCTACCAAACATCAGACAAGCATGTGTATGATCTGATATTATACTGCAAATCATCTTTAATTTGGAAAATAGGTTAACAGGCGGTCCTGGGTAGGCTAGAGCTGGATATGAGAGTCCTCTGGTAATCAAAAGTTGATGGTCAAAAATACAATGGGAACAGTCTGTGTGTAAGTAATTTGCGCCAGATTACCCCAAACAAACGATTTATTTGTTGGGGTTGTTGAAGACCTGATGGTTTGGTGTCTTCCACACCAAGGAAAAGGTGTTTGCCTTCAATAGCTCCTGTCAGCGCGATATTATCCTCCCACGGTCTTGGGGGTACAGCCCCCTAACGTTGATATACAAATTCATACCATTGTACCACAGACAACGGATTCTTGCATGACTGTTGTAGCCTGACCTTCCCCACCACCGATTCCTTCAAAGATTGTACTTACACAACACTATTTATCCGGCAGATATCACCAGGCTAATCCACAAATGCACATAACCTCCACCTTGGCTGAATAATTTACTACTAAAGAAGAACTGAAGAATTCTGAGTCACGCAGCTGAAGTTCCCTGTGACGTCACGCGACGCGGCGCCAACTAAAACAATTACTGATGTTGTTGATTGACTGGCTGATAATTAGAGAAAACAAAGTGTCATAAGCCCGTATCAGCAAGGGGTTAGCAACTATCTAACTGCCAAATAGGGTGCTTTCAAACGAACTGGGAGAAGCGGAAGACCAGGCGGAAGGGGTAACTGCACCGGCTAAAACGAAGTAGAGATGTACACTGCGCCAGGCATGGTGAGAGATAAACGCATATTCTGAAGTTTAAATATTTGTTGGCTCTTGTTAACCTAGTCCACTTCGTACAGTGAAAATATGGCAAAGCAGAATTGTGCTTAGAGTACGGCACAGTGTTAAGTCCTGGTCAATATGATGACTTTGACGTGTTTCCTGCGTTCGGGTAAGAACGTCGTCAGGATCCATAACAGGGGTGGCCCGAAGGGGGGTTAAGGAAGGTGATTCACCCCCCCCCCCCCCCCTGATTTTTGCTAAGTCGTATCAGTCGTTTATTTTGACCTTGCCGAGGTCCCGGACATTCATTTTAATACAAATAAAATCCGAGTAGTTTAAAAAAAAAAGAATGTTAATTCTGGCTCTGCTCAGCTACAGTCGTAATTTCGTCCCTAGGTTGTCGTTTAAACCAGGTTTCATAACCCGAATAGGTCGAAGACATGATTCATGGTGGTAGCAATTCGGCTACCTGTTCATCCTATGTGATTTGTATCTGCGTCACTTAGGTCTTTCAGATTTTAGCCAGTCAAAGGTCAAAATTACAATAGGATTAGTTGTTAAAGTGAAGTCTGACTGGATAAGGTCAGGGTTGGTCACCAAAAGTAACTTCGTACACCCTGACATGGGCTATAGAACTCCACTTCACTTCGCACACCGTAGGCTCTGGCTCGAGGATAAGCAAAAACCATCCTTTTTGGCCCCAGGCAAGAGTTCTACGGAGCTTTCCAAAATGTAATGTCATATTCATCAATCTGGCCTAAGGTCCACACTTTCCGTAAAAACCGCACAGGTTAGACCCTTACCAGTTACCAGGAATAAAATGAAATCGGAGGTCTAGGAAAAAAACACACAAAAATCGCAATCTCGCAACACAAAAAAAATGCCTGCGGCGCTTGCTTTAATTTGGCCAGGGTACATGCGTTGGAAGCTTTCCTCTTTAGCGAAAGCTGAAATGTAAAGCTGTAAAGCACTGCAGCTAGTTTTACACCGGCTCCGTTATTTGTTGGCGGGGAATGTGCGCCGTTGCAGCAAAGTGTCAATAGTTTATTTTTTTCGGTTTCGTGCGAGTCATATATGCGATCCAGGAGTCGTTGAAATGAGGGGTCTCCCCCCCCCCTGGCCTGGTGCTTCGGGCCACCCCTGATCCGAACGCATAGCTCCTTTAATCGTGTTGGAGGCATTTGTTGAAAAGAATAAGAGAAAAAGATCTGCACTGGATCTGTAGCCTGATGCGAGGCCTGATGTATCCTGTAGAGATCGGCAGGCCCTAAATCACACGTATTCGAGGACGTCGGGAAAACAGGAACCATGGCCTCCAGATGGAGTGGTGAACTTCTTCCTACAGGCCTAAGGCAGGCCCGTATACAGAAACTTATTTCGGGTGGGGGGGGGGTTGCCTTTCGGGGGGGGGGGGGGGGGGGGGTATTGCCTGCTGGTCGGACAAAAAAGTACAAAAAACACATAGATCAGAGGGAAAAGCCTATAAAAATCGTTATTTTTGTATGTTTCGGGGGGTGGTTTCACCCCCCCCCCCTGGATACGGCCTTGCCTAAGGACCTAATGCCCAGCCTCGGAAAGGGGCCGAAGTGGTAAAGGAAACAATTTTTATGTGACAAAATTAAAATTAGTACCTACTTGTCTATTTCATGTCTAACTATGCTTGTCTATTTTCTAAAGCTAATGTCTTTTAAATAAATGAATAACTAAAATTAAAGTTCTTTTTGCCAAATTATACAAAAGGGACTCCGACTCTGTTAAAGGACGTGTCTTATCTTTAATACTAACGCAACCTACTTCCATAAACACTCCATATATTTGTAAGCCCAAAGACCCAAATTTCATACGGTGCACTAACCCCCCTAAGAAAACCACGCTGATTTTCTCACTTGCCCTGGTTTGCTACCTTCGATGTGTATCACGCTGTCGACGGTTGTCTGCGAGTAGTTGTTCCATCAGAAAAACCGGTTATGTAAACTGTTTCCCTGTTTTCGCTGTAAGTCAATGGGTCTCGGAAAAGGCTTGAACAGCCAAAACCGTGGGTTATTTGTTGAAAGCAGAGCCTAGTTTTGAAGTATTCAAATATTTTAAAATACTGTAAGTTGAAGAGTAAATAGTGCGAGGAGTCCTCTGCCTAGGGACCCTGGATCTCTCTGTCCACGTCCACGTGGAAATCTGGACCAAAACCCCAGAGTTGGGCACCAAGAACCAGGGTGTACGAGTTACTTCAGGATACTTTGGGTTACTCAGGGTTACTTTGGGTTACATTGCATTGGGTTACATTAGGTTACATTGGGTTACTTTGAGATACTTTTGGGTTACTTTCCAGGGTGTACGAAGTTACTTTTGGTGACCAACCCTGGCCAAAACCGTGCAATAGCTAATTGTCTAATTTTCGAATGGTAAGCTCCAGACGCCGCGAAGTAACCTGTTATACGTTATATAAATGCCCACTCCCTTCCTCTTTTCCTAGAGGCATAGTCCAGACGCACCTCGATGATTTCTCTTCTTTTCACCTGCAAAATTCAGCGAGCCATAACCTTCCGGTCTCGCTACCCGATGAAAAATTTATCTCAAAATAGTACTATGAAGTAGTACGAAAAAGTTGCATGCAGTACTAACAATGCTACTATATGCTTCTATTTCAAGGCTACCGTGTTACTGCATACTACTATATGCTACTATTAGCAAGACCGGATGCTACTATTGCAAGACAGGATGCTACTGGATACTCCTACATAAGATTGGACCCGTCTGAGGCACATTAAATTATAGTATTCTTTGCTATTACATAGTATTACATGAAATGTTTTCATACTACTACCATACTATCAAAAATCATCAAAAATCGCTAACAGAACCCAACCAGCGCACGACCTTCTACACTGCTTCCTGGCCGACGATTGAAATTAAGTGTCTTTTTGTGTATGTTTATGTGTTTTATTTATACTCTTCATTTACTCCGCTTTCTGAAAACGGCGGGTTATAAATAAATTACTTACTTACTTACTTATACTACTACACGGGCTACAAATTTTTCATCGGGTAGTCTCGCTACTGCCGTCGATGGGAATCCGCTATGTACGGCAAACTTAGAGTCAAACCTCCTTCTCTCTCGTCAAATATTGTCTTATTATTCAACAAAACTAGAATAAGAGTATAAAAATAAACATCCTAAATACAATAAATATCACATACACACAAATAAAGCGCTTGCGAACCCGAACTCAAACACTTTCGTATGGTAAATAAGAAAGTGTAACAGCAACAAAGCCAGTTTGGCCTAGGGTACACCCGGTATCGTACCGTAATCTTCACGTCGGAGGGGTACGACATCGCCAGGTCTCCAGCTCTTTCCCCTTCCTCAAATTTCCATTTGAACAAAGACTATCCCGATGAAAATTTTTCAAGAATTAGTTATATAAAGTTGTAAGTTTTAGTAGCATTCAGTAGTAAGTATTTCCACTACATGCTACTATTAACAAGACTGGATGCTACTGGATACTACTACTTAAGTTTGCCCTAGAGTGAGGCACATTAAATGATAGTGTACTATTAGTGCTATAGTGTTCTACACAGGCTTCAAATTTTTCACCAGAATGTAAGATATTTCCCTGATTTCAGAATTCTCTCTTAAAATCCACATCAGGGTGATCCGGCTCAATTATCACTTCCTTCGTGGGGCGACTAGGCATTCATTAAATTTCAGCTCAATCATATGACTATCGGGACTTCTACGGTTCAATCGTTTCCAAAATCCATCTCAAATAGCGGGTAACTCGGGTATATACACCGGGTAGACCTGTCGTTCCACAAAGTCTGGGGCCAAAGGAAACAACCCCCAAGACGTGGTGGTAGCCCTGATCGTCTCTCATCATCAGAGGACCGCCGCTGTCCCCCTCGCATGAGTCCTTGCCGGATGTTCCCCCGGCACAAACCTATAAGAAACAAGAAAGAATGTAGTCATGTTTATTTACAGTAGAGGTATGCTTATGTGAACGTTTGCTAACAGTGAACGATCGCCGAAGACAAAACTAAAACCCAAACCAGGCATTTTTCCTATAAATACTAGTAATAATCACTCATGCTTTGGTCACTTTTTGAATATTTTGCTAACTGTGTTGCGAGAGCAACACTTTGGTTTTGTCCTCGTTTTTTTTTTTTTTTTTTTTTTTTCCTATGACTCCGATTTCATTTTATTCCTGGTAACTGAGAAGGGTCTAACCTATGCGGTTTTAACGGAAAGTGTGGACCTTAGGCCGGATTGATGAATATGACATTACATTTTGGAAAGCTCCGTAGAACTCTTGCCTGGGGCCAATAAGGATGGTTTTTGCTTGTCCTCGAGCCAGAGCCTACGGTTTGCGAAGTGAAGTGGAGTTGTATAGCCTATGTCAGAGAGGACTATCTGAAGTTGTGTAGCGAACCTTTCGTTTCATCAAAAGATGTTTCTGCTTTCGAGTGGAAAGCTCCGTTCTAGCACGCAAGCAGGCAGGCACCAGTTTCAAATTGAAGATGGACTAAAATCTATAAGTGTTAAATATATGCGGCAGTTACCCGGCCCCACAGCCAACATATCTTCTTTGAGTGATGAATAGAAAAATCTACAGAGACAAAAAAGTGGCTTTTTCCCACGGGTCCGAAAGTGCTGCCATCTATTGTTTCTGTCCATGTCTGCGACGATTTCAGCTGAGTTTATAAAAAAAAAAATTTGCACTTTGGTTTGTGGTAGAGTAACGGTATCAGATGTGCCTCTTAAACTTTAAAAGTTCTCTCATTGCTAAAGAAACTAGAGCTTATCCTTTGCTCCTTTCTAAGTTGTGACGTTAGAAAGTTGGCCTACGGCAAAAAAGTCAACTTTTGAACTAAGACAGGTAGAATTTTTTTCTCGACGGCAATCGATAGCCATTGATGAGCTGATCAAAGTATATGTCATCCATTTTTTGGTACAAAAATTCCTTCATGAGATACACCAGTTTGAAAATTTCAAAGGGGTTGACAACTTCATAGTAAGGTACATTGAAACCAAAAATAGGCGATACTAGTTATGATACATATAGGGGACTTTTAAGCAACAGTCGACTCTTAGCCCATACTCATCTTCGGTAATGACGGGTTTGCAGCTTTTGCTAGTTGGTATACCTGTTATTTGTTTCCGGTGTATTCGATGGTAAGAACAATTTGGTTCCCAATGGTAATTTAAGGTAATTTTAAGGTAAAGATATGCAAGGGACTTGTAAGTAATAATCGGCTGTTATGCTACAATCATCTTCTGCGATGGTGGGTTTGCAGCTTTTGCTAGCTGGTGTACCCATTATTTGTTTCCAGTTAACTTAATGTATATCACGGGAGAGGGACTTGTAAGTAGGAATCGGTTCACGAGGGGCTAGAAATTTTTGCAAATGGGTGCACATTGTATTCGATTTCTATAAATCTGACGGCAAGAAAGTTTGTGTCGATGGTCTATCAATGTAACCGAGGATTAACTGTTTACACAACGGATACAAACGAAAATGTAAAGCAATGAGGTAGTTTCATAATAATTAATAGTGTCATCTATGGTATTTTAATCCTGAAAAGTTACGGATAGCTTTCTATTACCAACTAGATTATATAAGATATTGTTCCAAGTTTTCATCCGTCACGATGTCTACGATTGAAAAGGATAAAGTACAACTGATTGCAAAGTTAATTTAGTCCCTTCTTCCTATATTATTTTGTTGTTGTTTTTACAACGCTGAAGAATACCTTTTGATCATACGATTAATTTTTTTAGAACATCCCGTTTAAAAAGCTTATGCTATAATCATCTTCAGCGATGAGGGGCTTGCAACTTTTGATAGCTGGTATATCCATTATTTGTTTCCGGTGAATTTGATGTCAATCACGGGAGAGGGACTTGTAAGTAAGAATCGGTTCACGAGGGGCTAGAAATTTTTGAAAATTGGTGCACATTGTATTCGATTTCTGTAAATATGACAGTAAGAAAGTTTGTATCGATGGTCTATCGCTATAACCTAGGATTAACTGTTTACGCAACGGGTGCAAACGATACGGTAATGTAAAACAATAAGGTAATTTTGTAATAATTAATAGTGTCATCTATGGTATTTTAATCCTGAAAAGTTACGGATAGCTTTATAATATCAACTAGATTATATAAGATATTGTTCCAAGTTTTCATCCGTCACGATATCTACGATTGAAAAGGATAAAGTTCAACTTCGACGGCAATCGATAGCCGCTGATGAGCTGATCAAAGTATATGACATCCATTTTTTGGTAAAAAAATTCCTTTATGAGATACACCAGTTTGAAAGTTTCAAGGGGTTGACAACTTCAGTAGTAAGGTACACACTGAAACCAAAAATAGGCGATACCAGTTGTGAGACATTTAGGGGACTTGTACGCGACAGGCGACTGTTAGCTCATAATCATCTTCGGCAATGAGGGGTTTGCAGCTCTCGCTAGTTGGCGTACCTGTCATTTGATGAACAATTTGGTTCCCAAATGTAAAACATGCAAGGGACTTGTAAGTAATAATCGGCTGTTATGCTACACAAATCTTCAGCGATGAGGGGTTTGCAACTTTTGCTAGTCGGTGTACCCATTATTTTTATCCGGTGAACTTGATGTCGAAATTTGTGCAAATTGTTGCACATTGTATTCGATTTATATAAATCTGACGGTAAGAAAGTTTGTATCGTTGGTCTATCGCTGTAACCTAGGATTTACTGTTAACGCAACGGGTACAAACGATACTGTAATGTAAAACAAGGTAGTTTCGTAATAGTTAATAGTGTCATCTATGGTATTTTAATCCTAAAAAGTTACGGATAGCTTTATAATACCAACTAGATTATATAGGATATTATTCCAAGTTTTCATCCGTCACGATGTCTACGATTGAAAAGGATAAAGTTCAACTGACTGCAAAGTCAATTTAGTCCCTTTTTCCGATATGCTTTTGTTGTGGTTAGGGCAATCGATAGCCCTTGAAGAGCTGATCAAAATATATACCATACATGTTTTTGAACAAAAATCCTTCATGAGATAAACCAGTTTGAAAGTTTCAAGGGGTTGACAACTTCAGGAGTAAGGTACACACTGAAACCAAAAATAGGCGATACCAGTTGTGAGACATGTAAGGGACTTGTAAGCAACAGTCGACTGTAAGCAACAGTCGACTGTTAGCTCATAATCATCTTCGTCAACGAGGAGTTTGCAGCTTTTGCTAGTTGGTATACCTGTTATTTGTCTCAGGTGTATTCGATGGTAAGAACAATTTTGTTCCCAATTGTAAGACATGCATGGGACTTGTAAGTAATAATCGGCTTTTATGCTATAATCATCTTCAGCGATGAGGGGTTTGCAACTTTTGATAGCTGGTGTATCCATTATTTGTTTCCGGTGAATTTGATGTCAATCACGGGAGACGGACTTGTAAGTAAGATCGGTTCACGAGGGGCTAGAAATTTTTGAAAATTGGTGCACATTGTATTCGATTTCTGTAAATATGACAGTAAGAAAGTTTGTATCGATGGTCTATCGCTATAACCTAGGATTAACTGTTTACGCAACGGGTACAAACGATACGGTAATGTAAAACAATAAGGTAGTTTTGTAATAATTAATAGTGTCATCTATGGTATTTTAATCCTGAAACGTTACGGATAGCCTTCTTCCGATATTGTTTTGTTGTTGGTTTTACAACGCTAAAGAACAGCTTTTGATTATGTGATTATTCTTTTTAGAACATACCGTTTTAAAAGCTTCGATAAGTTGACAATTTCAGCATTTAACCGACAGCGAAGAAACAAAACCAAAGTGTTGCTCTCGCAACACTTCACGTTGCCCGGGCAACGTAGGTCTAGTTCACATTCACCTATGAAAGTGACTCAGCTGACACCTCTGTTTTGTTTTTTATAATTTGAAAAGTTTGCCGGGAGGAACACACCTTCAATGGAGAAGATGGCGGTCCGAACCGTCAGATGCCTTCAAAAGAGGAAGAACCTTTTTAATAAATTCAAAATCAAAGAATTTAATTGAATTTCTGCTTCAAGATTGTGCCAGGATAACCCTAAAATAGTTGGCTGTTAGCTGATATCAAGTTTGTTATTTTTCTTTTCCATTTTACTTTTTTTTATATGCAAGTAAGAAAGCCAAGGTAGTGGAACAGTTAAAAAAGTGTTCAAATAAACATACCTCTACTCTACATTGTTTTGTTTAGTGTCTTAATGTGTGTATTTAACTTTGTGTATTTTACCCATACTCCGCTGTTATCCAAAAAGCGGGTTACAAATAAATAAATAAAAGATTATTGCTACAAATTGCTCGTCCAAACGCCAGAAAATATCGAGCATAAACTTTTGAGTGCATTTCCACCCTTGTCACAATAGCATCTATTAATTACTATTTTCGTCATAATCCCGTGAAAAGTTACTATGCTGACCGTTTTGACCTTCTCGAAATGGTAACTATTTGCTTGTCACGCTCGAGGGCGTAGTAACAGTGTTAACTACGATCCAGAGCAAATAACACTAGTGAGTAGCGGCAAGACCTATGCTTTCTATGCTTCCCGAACGGGCCGTAGTCGTGCCCATTACGTTTTGTGGCACTTAAAGCTAGACAAACTTGCGGGCTTCTAGATATCTGGTAAAGCTAAGATGCGTTCTGCACACATTTTGTTAACATGGGAGGTTGTATGTTTTTTTTTGCTGTGTTCGGAATATGGAGTTATTGCAGCTAGCACTTTTGTACGAATGATTGATTTGCAGTAGGAGGTTCTGTGCTAGTGGTGCTAGTGTCGCTGCTATTCGAGTGTGTGTCACTTTTTTCAAGTCTTAGCGATACTCTCTAGTGTTCTTTTTACTCTGCTACGATCTCTGTGGCGCGATATTTCCGAAACTCTAGCCTCAAGGCCAAGAAGACAGAAATCGTGACTTCAAGCGTAGTTACTACGGCAAGTAGGGTGGAACACAACATTTGTATATTTTCTTTTACGTCTCCTCATTTTTCGCAGAACGAAATCCTTGATTAATTGGCGGGTTAACAAATAATTTAATAAACATCTCGGCTGATACCTTGGTTGAGTTTTACCCGTTTCTAGTCCTTTATTTTTACCTGTCCTGTTTTGAGCGCATACCTTTTTCTTCAGCCAGTTCATGTCGTGATTTCCCAGTTCTTTCCAACCGGGGCATCAGTCCGATTCAGTCCATTCCAGAAACAAACTAGACCTACGTTGCCGGGGCAACGTGAAGTGTTGCGGCAACCTTTGTCCGGCTTCGCCGACTAAAGTGTTGCGAGAGCAACACTTTGGTTTTGTTTCTTCGCTGTCAGTTAAATGCTGCTTGTCAACTTATCGAAGCTTTTAAAACGGTATGTTCTAAAAAGAATAATCACATGATCAAAAGCTGTTCTTTAGCGTTGTAAAACCAACAAGAAAACAATATCGGAAGAAGGGACTAAATTGACTTGGCGGTCAGTTGAACTTTATCCTTTTCAATCGTAGATATCGTGACGGATGAAAACTTGGAACAATATCTTATATAATCTAGTTGGTATTATAAAGCTATCCGTAACGTTTCAGGATTAAAATACCACAGATGACACTATTAATTATTACAAAACAACCTTATTGTTTTAGATTACCGTATCGTTTGTACCCGTTGTGTATTTTTACAGATATCGAATACAATGTGCACCAATTTTCAAAAATTTCTAGCCCATCGTGAACCGATTCTTACTTACAAGTCCCCTTCCCGTGATTGACATCAAATTCATCGGAATAAATAATGGATACACCAGCTATTAAAAGTTGCAAACCCCTCATCGCTGAAGATGATTATAGCATAAAAGCCGTTTTGGCTTTTTGGGAACAAAATTGTTCTTACCATCTAATACACCTGATACAAATAACAGGTATACCAACTAGCAAAAGCTGCAAACTCCTCATTGCCGAAGATGATTATGAGCTAACAGTCGACTGGTTCTTACAAGTCCCTTACATGTCTCACAACTGGTATCGCCTATTTTGGGTTTCAGTGTGTACCTTACTCCTGAAGTTGTCAACCCCTTGAAACTTTCAAACTGGTTTATCTTATGAAGGATTTTTGTTCAAAAAAATGGATGGCATATATTTTGATCAGCTCTTCAAGGGCTATCGATTGCCCTAACCACAACAAAAGAATATCGGAAAAAGGGACTAAATTGACTTTGCAGTCAGTTGAACTTTATCCTTTTCAATCGTAGACATCGTGACGGATGAAAACTTGGAACAATATCCTATATAATCTAGTTGGTATTATAAAGCTAGCCGAAACTTTTCAGGATTAAAATACCATAGATGACACTATTAATTATTACGAAACTACCTTGTTTTACATTATCGTTTGTACCCGTTGCGAAAACAGTGAATCCTAGGATACAGCGAGAGACCATCGATACAAACTTTCTTACCGTCAGTTTTATATAAATCGAATAATGTGCAACAATTTGACAAGTCCAAGTCCCTTTCCCGTGACAGACATCAAGTTCACCGGATAAAAATAATGGGTACACCGGCTAGCAAAAGTTACAAACCCCTCATCGCTGAAGATTTTTGTAGCATAACAGCCTATTATTACTGACAAGTCCCTTGCATGTCTTACAATTGGGAACCTAATTGTTCTTACCATCAAATGACAGGTACGCCAACTAGCGAAAGCTGCAAACCCCTCATTGCCGGAGATGATTATGAGCTAACACTGGACTGCCGCGTACAAGTCCCCTACATTTCTCACAACTGGTATCACCTATTTTTGGTTTCAGTGTGTACCTTACTACTGAAGTTGTCAACCCCTTGAAACTTTCAAACTGGTGTATCTCATGAAGGAATTTGTGTACCAAAAAATGTAGGACATATACTTTGATCAGCTCATCAGCGGCTATCGATTGCCGTCGAAAAAAAAAATTCTACCTGTCTTAGTTCAAAAGTTGACTTTTTTGCCGTAGGCCAACTTTCTAACGTCACCGCTTACAAAGGAGCAAAGGATAAGCTCTAGTTTCTTTAACAATGAGAGAACTTCTAAAGTTTAAGAGGTACATCTGATACCATTTCTCTACCGCAAACCCAAGTGCAAAAAAACGAATGATAAACTCAGCTGAAATCGCGTACACAAATGGAACCAAATTGTTCTTACCATCGAATACACCGGAAACAAATAACAGGTACACCAACTTGCAAAAGCTGCAAGGCCCTCATTACCGAAGATGGTTATGAGCTAACAGTCGACTGTTGCTTAAAAGTCCCCTACATGGCGCATACCTGCTATCGCCTATTTTTGGTTTCAATGTACCTTACTACTGAAGTTGTCAGCCCCTTGGAAATTTTCAAACTGGTGTATCTCATGAAGGAATTTTTGTACCAAAAAATGGATGACATATACTTTGATCAGCTCATCAGTGGCTATCGATTGCCGTCGAAAAAAAAATTCTACCTGTCTTAGTTCAAAAGTTGACTTTTTTGCCGTAGGCCAACTTTCTAACGTCACGACTTAGAAAGGAGCAAAGGATAAGCTCTAGTTTCTTTAGCAATGAGATAACTTTTAAAGTTTAAGGGGCACATCTGATACCGTTACTCTACCGCAAACCCAAGTGCAAAAAAAAAAATTATAAACTCAGCTGGAATCGTCGCAGACATGGACAGAAACAATAGATGGCAGCACTTTCGGACCCGTGGGAAAAAGCCACTTTTTTGTCTCTGTAGATTTTTCTATTTATCACTCAAAGAAGATATGTTGGCTGTGGGGCCGGGTAACTGCCGCATATATTTAACACTTATAGATTTTAGTCCATCTTCAATTCGAAACTGGTGCCTGCCTGCTAGCGTGCTAGAACGGAGCTTTCCACTCGAAAGCAGAAACATGGTTTGATGAAACGAAAGGTTCGCTACACAACTTGAGATGGTCCTCTCCGACATAGGCTATACAACTCCACTTCACTTCGCAAACCGTAGGCTCTGGCTCGATGACAAGCAAAAACCATCCTTATTGGCCCCAGGCAAGAGTTCTATGGAGCTTTCCAAAATGTAATGCCATATTCATCAATCCGGCCTAAGGTCCACACTTTCCGTAAAAACCGCACAGGTTAGACCCTTCCCAGTTACCAGGAATAAAATGAAATCGGAGTAATAGGAAAAAAAAAAAAAAAAAAAAAAAAAAAACAGGACAAAACCAAAGTGTTGCTCTCGCAACACAATAATTCAAACGTAAGCAAATAGGACTGACAAACAAAATGACTCCAGTAAAACAAAGTGGCACCATAAGCGCAGTAAATAAAACGCGACAACGAATATAAGCCAACGGGCCATACTTTTAGTTCTCGCAAAATTTTACAGAGACGTTCGGGAAGTTTGACGATCCAGAGAAGTCACTAACAGAAGAGATTCAGTTGTTCGCTGTGTGTTCGGTGAACTTCGAAAGTAGCCTAATTTTAGTTAGATCTTGGTATTACATTACTTATAGCCGTAGCATTATTTCAGCTCTATTTTTCTTTGTTTTGTTAATATCTAGGTATTCTAGTAATTATAGCCGTATAATTATTTCACTCTACTTTAGTTATGGGCGATTTAATATGAGTTTTTCCAAGAGCGTTAAAGTTTAACTGAAAAGCCATCTTATTTTGATGCCTTGGATTTGGATGCACTCAATTATCTAGACTCTACTGACGAAATTTTTTTATCTTCACCTTGGGCTCTAGTAGTCTCGTTCAGAATATGCATAGCTGGCCCGACAAGAAAAATTCGTCCCAACGCGGAGAATTTGAATTTCAACAAAAGCGTGCATTTCAATCGCTAGTGAACCGGAAGTCTGGAAATTTTCGATTCCAGATTGTAGGATCACTCCCCAAGAAAGCCCACCATTCCATGTGACCCCCAAAAGATTCATTTCGGTCGAATAGTTTATCGCTGCAGTAGCTAAATATTTTAAGCATAGAGGTACCACAAAACCGAAAGAAAAAGTTCATTCAACGAGAATCGATTCTATGAACAGCGGAGAAACGAAGTACCGGATTTGTGTCGGGTCTACAAGCCTATTCAAGTCAATATGTGATGGATAATTGACTGTCGTATCTCTGCCTTACCTGGTTAAAGTTTAACTGAAAAGGGCAGAGAAGGGACAGTCTTGTTACCCCTCACTTATTTACTTAGAGAGGCTTGAAGACCCGATGAAAATGCGTTACTTTGTTGCTCCACTATTCACGAATAACCAATTTTTAAATAGTGGAATTTCCCTGTCAGATTTGTGGTACTACCTGTGTCGCATGCTTGACGAAAAAGATTTATGAACGTTTTTTTGTTCAGGCACTAAGCAGTTTTCGCCAAGCTTATCACCGCCCACTAAAAAGCCGCGTCTGTGTGCCGATTCAAATATTCCGCGTCATAGTAGAATTTACGCTGTGGGGACAGCCGTAGATACTCTGAACCTCACTACGAGAGCAGATAGTGGAAAATAAAAAAATCTCTTAGCAGAATCCAAATAACTCAGTATATTCAACTAAATAATACAAAAATAAATTTGCTTTTCAGTTAAACTTTAAACTTTAAAGCTGGACTAATCCCCTTGTTCCTCTGCAGGCGCAAATACTATTAAAGCGGTATAAGAAGCAAACCGCGCGCGGAATGAGTCGCGCGGTGCTGAAAAAACGGCAAAAACAGTCTGAACGCTTAATGTTTAACTGAAAAGCCAACTTGTTTTTGTGTCATTTAACTGAATACACTTAATTATTTGGATTCTGCAAAGCGATTTTTTTTTTCCACTATCTGCTCTAGTTATGACTTTCAGAATATCTGCGGCCGTCACCACAGCGTAAATCTTAACAGAAATGCGGCTTTTCAGTTGGCAGTAATGAGATCGGTGAAGATTGCTTAATGTCTGAACAAAAAAGAATAGTCATCAATCTTTCTCGTAAGGCATACAACAAAAATACAAGTACATAGCGCATCACACGGAAATTCCACTATTTCAAAATCGATTATTCGTGAATAGAGGAACAACAAAGTAACGCATTTTCAGCGGGTCTTCAAGCCAGTTTAAGTGAACAAGCGATCGGTGACTATATTGTCGTATCCCAGCTCTTTTCTGTTGAAATGTAAAGATCCATTATCTATAACGCTATAACCCCATTATCCCCAGCCTAGCTTACGTTTTCTGTTGATCGCCCATGGTCCCATGCAATAGCACTGTCAGTCAAATCAGGTCACGACTAAATCCGTCCCGTGAAACAATCCTACGAACCCGTTTAGGCACTCGCCTTCGCAGCATGGCCTACTCAGAAAGATAGGTGACAACTACCGGTGTAAATCGTAAGGCAAAACAACAGAAATCGAGACATCTTACCACCCACTGCACCGACCAACAACCGTACGCGTCACCAAAATAAACTGGTTCCAGTAGCTTCGCGAACGAACCGCCACGCAAATTCGTTTGTACCTTTCTTTACGGGTTTGCTAAACAAAGCCGAGTGATATTTTTCCTTTTTTTTTGTTTAGTTTGTTATTTACTATAATATATTTTAAAGTAGGGTTAAGTAGGGAGGAGTTGGGTTTGTTAATAAGTATGAGGGCTGATGGTTTGCCGCTCGGAGCAAGAAGAAAGTATATGGGGAAAAAAGAGGAAAGATCGGGTCCTTACTACTTCTGTCCTACGTGTGGAGAAATGAACGAGGATATATGCCACCTTTTGAGATTTTCGGGGTTGGGGGAACTGATAAGAAATGGAATATTAAAATGATGTGAAGTAAAGATTTTAAAGAAATAAGAATTATTGGGAAGTTCTTCAGGTTAGCTTTTAAACACCGGAAAGATTTCTTCTGATGGGGAAATTGTGTGTTTTAGTGCTAAGAAAGTATTCAGTGTAAATTAAAAATGTTAAGAGTGTGTTAGTGTGTATATGCGCATGTAAGATTGTTCACTTTTTGTTTCGTTTTGTTGCATGATGGCCGGATGGCTTTAAGGTGCAAATAAATCATTCATTCACATAGTGAAGCAACGCAAATTAGCTGTCTGCTACGATGTTGTATAAATAAACCTATCTCTCTCTCTCTCAGAAATGTATTATATTTTTGGTCAGGGTTTTTAAAGTTTAACTGAACAGGCAACTTATTTTTACATCTTAGATTCAAACACATTGAATTATTACAACACCCATTAGGGATTTTCATTCTGTCCACAGTAGTCTTCAGTAGGGACGTTGGGAATGTGGACGCTTTCCCATGGTGAATCCGTCCACAATTCGCCCGCGAAAATTTAAAAAGTCGACCAAACGTGATTTTTCAAGCTCATATTTTGGTCGAGGTCAGATATGGCAAATATCAGTCGTCGACACTTTTTTGTTTATTTGGTACACGATCACACTTGTATGGAATTCTGTCACAATTTAGTCAACACCCGTTTATTTATTTGTTTGCTGCTGGTGTTGTTGCCAAATGTTTCAGGCACCATAGAGCTATCACAAAAACGGGAAGATCGGCAAGCACAATGGTATAATCGCTTATTTGGAATTATCAGGAAAACAAACTAACGCTTTTTCATCGGGTTTTCAAGATAATTTAAGTGAACAAGTGATGGGTAACTAGATTGTCGTATCCTAGCCCTTTTCGGTTAAACTTTAAGGGAAATGAATTATAACCCCTTCTGAGAATCATTGATTCTTGCCTCAAAAATGGTCCATGGCTTGAAAGATCTCCCATATGACGTGCGATTGCAGAGGTTGAAGCTCCCAACTTTAACATACAGACGAAAAAGAGGAGATGTCATCCAGGCCTACAAGATCCTCCAATCCAGCCAGTCTTCCAATGTCTTCTCACCAAATCCAGCCACTAAAACCCGAGGACATAGTAGAAGGATCCAAAAAAACCCACGCTTCAACTAGAATACGCCATCAGTTCTTCTCTACCAGAGCCATACTCCTTTGGAATGCCCTCTCCGAAAAAACAGTAACCTGCCAACCGGAGTCAACTATGGAGCAAATCTACAGGAGAAATCCTTATTTTGCTCCAAGCTGCAATTTAAGGTAATTTAAGGTAATTGAACGCGGAAATGCTGTGTACTGCCATCTGTACAACCGATCAGAGATGCGAGATTTCCCCATTTTCTTGATAGACGGCAGCCACTACACGTTGGATTTTATCCGAAAAGCCGGATACAAAGGATTTCAGTTTTGCCGGAATCCGGTTGCTAAAGAAATAAATAAAAAAGGCGGCTCGTCCCTGGGGATTACCAATCTCGACTTTCCCTTCTTTACCCTTTCTGAGAACCTTCGAAACCTATGCTGTGTAATGTAATGCCCTCCGCGTCCGTGATCAGAGAACTATCAGAGCTTTAAGATTCCCGTTTACTTGATAGATGGCAGTGGCTAAGCATTGAATTTTATCCGATCAGTCGAAAGGACAGGTCCAGTGTTTGCCGGAATCCGTCTTTTTATCCGAAAAGCAGACCAGTGTTTGCGGGAATGATAGGCGGCATTGATACGATCTGGTGGCCGGAACCCGACTGCAAAAGGATTAAATAAGCGGCTCTTACCTGAAGATCGCTAATCTCAACCTTCCCTTTATATGCTTTGGTGCACTTATCTTGGTCGAAAACGGGGAGTGTGACTTCTCGAAGAACGGAACTTGATCCTCGACCTGAAACGAATGCAAAGGTTAAAGGACCCCTCGCACTATATACTCCAACTATCTTAAAATATTTGAATACTTTGAAACTAGGCTATGGTTTCAACAAATAACCCACGGTTTTGGCTGTTTTAAGCCTTTTCCGAGACCCGTTGACTTATAGCGATAACGGGGAAAGAAGTTACATAACCGGTATTTTTGACGGAACAACTTCTCGCAGACAACCGTCTACAGCGTGATACACGTGGCAAGTGAGAAAATCAGCGTGGTTTTGCTAGACGGGTTATAATATACCGTACGAAATTGCGGTCTTTGGGTTTAAATATGTGAAGTGATTATGGACGTACGTTAGTATTATACGTTACGTTACGTTAGTATTATCGGTAAGACAGGTCCTTTAAGTTCTTTATTTGTCACAGAAGAGTTCCGAGTTCAGAGGAGTTCTCTATTTTCCTACTCCGATTAAAAATTCTTTGGCTGTGTAGTTGTATGGTAGTTGAAAGAAAAAGGGTTAATCTTAACTAGTAGTATCCGATAGCATCCAATCTTGCTATAGTAGCATCCAGTTTGTTAGTAGTTAGTTGTTAGTAGCATCAAAGTTTTCTAGGTTTTTCTTTCCTGCTTTAAGTTCTTAACTGTCAGAGAATCGTGCTTACCAGAACCCAAGCTACCCCATCCAGCGGCTACGACTTCAACGGAATCATCCTTAGAGCTGATTTGCCTTGGAACCCGACTATCCAAGTCGAAAGGCAGGCAGATGGGTCTGTAATCTGCAAGAGAAAAATAATGTTAATTGTTCTTCTCGGTATTTCTGTTCTTGAATAGATAGTAATGATAAATCCGCAGAACGTATGTCGGTGTGTAAAACGAGCAGACGTTAAACATCAGACAAAACTATCCTTTGAGTATTCTGTTTCTTTTCAAAGACGCAATTTACACTGGACATCGCCATGTCCTCTTAGCTAACGCGCAAGCTCCTTTCTCCTAGTCACACAACACTGTGGTCAAACTGCCAAATTATAAGGCCTCTGAGAGTATCTACACCTTCCCCCTCCCCCCCCCCCAGAAGTAGCCGATAAACAAGTGCGCAAGCGCTCTAACGTGGAGTGTGAAAGTAAAATATTTATCACATCTTGAATACGAACAGTCTAAGAACAGGTTGCCCATGAACCGGAATGGTTTTAGTCGATGAGGCATCCGAAAAACACATCTAGACCTCAATGCCGATAGTTGCACCAGACTTGAACTTGAAACCCGTCGACAGGTCACCAATTTTACTCACTGGGCAACCTGGGCCCAGTTGCCCCTACAGAGTTTAGGTGTGTGGGGTGGGAAAATCCAAAGACATATCTAGATGCCATTGAAAACAAGTATTCCAAATTTCACCTTAGTACCGGTCATGGCCCGGAAGTTACGAAGTGGGCCCTTCCCAGTTGCCCCTGGACCGGAAGGAGGGGCCCCCCCCCCCACACGCGCATCTAAACCGGTATGTCTACTAGTAGGCCTCATCAAATTTTAATTTATGTCTCTCAACAGGGACTTTGGGGGAGAATGCAATCCGAAGAGGCTTTTTAGGTCCTAGGATCTATCGGCTCACTACATTCGTCGTTATATGTCTAGCTTTGGTCAAGTAACGTAGATTACTGACTGGTCGATCTGAGCTCGCGTGCCCCCCCAAAACAGGGTAGGTGTAGGAGATGGGACCCCACATGGTACAACTAAACCCCAATGTCAACAAGTATGCCAAGTTTCACCTTGATACCTGTCATGGTTCATGGATTATGAACTCCACAAAAAAACTATCAATGTGATAACCGGATAATGTGGCCACAACTCCCACAAGAGTGGATTGTTCAAAATGTTCACAAATGAAAAAGAAAAGTTTTTGTTCATCAGCGTTTTCACACTCTACTTAAAGAGGAGGAAGGGCATGCTACGATTTTACAAAGTGGGACCTACCTTCCGTGTCGATTTGGTCTTTCATCCTGATCAGTGCGATATCATTCTGAAGTGTCAAGGGTTTGTTGTAGTCTGCGTGCGGTATTACCGTTTCGACCTCGATATCCTTGACGGTGTTGGTGCAGAGAGGACTTCCCTCGCACTCGGCTTCTGTCGTCTCATCGTGCTGACCGAAGCGGACGACGACACTGCAATACGATTTAAACTAAGTAAGTAAGTAAGTAATTTATTTATGACCCGCCATTTTGAAAAGGCGGCGTAAATGAAGAAAATAAACAAAACACCTAAACACACAGAAAAAGACGCTTAATTTTAAATCTTCGGTCAGGAAGCAGTGGACGACGTCGTGCGCTGGTTGGGCCCTGTTGTCCATGATTTTTGAATGCGATGAGGAAACATCCAAAAGGGTAACGCTTGCATCTTGAATTTTGAATTTCTCCGTCAATGTATGGTTTGACATAATTTCGACAAGTAGAGCAGGTGCTTCGCATATTTAAAATAACATGATCTCGTCTTTTTAATCTCCTTCTTTCGCAGAACATGAGTGACGCCAGCACGAAATAGTATAGAAGGAGCGCATAAGGTGCTGTACAAATTTCACAAAGCTTTACGATTATAGCGCCCCCGGTTGGGGACGATGCGCCCATAGGCACTACGGATTGATTTATAGCAACTTGTTTTAACAACTTCTTGAACAACTGTGGCGAGATAACCCAACTAAAGTGGTATAAATTTACCCATACCCGAAATACTAATCATCTAGTAACATTATTACCAAGAACAAATAAAGAGATATAACTGCTGTCTCCCTATCTCGGTCATACAAACATGCTGAGTCGAGTAAAACACGTCCAACTCCCGACGCAAACAAGCGGAGGTTACTACTTTCGCGCCACATCACGTATCGTTACCTCTACAAATAGCTATATCGCTGTTAAGTCACTTAAGAGGAAATCTGGCAGTCAGGGCTGGTTGGTTTTATGGAGCCGCTCCAGAGCTGGTTGGCGCGGGGAGTACGCCTCCTATTAGCCTCCTCAATATTTCTTGTGCGATAAGCAACGCTGATGAAGAAAGAGGAGTAACCGGGTATCAACATCAACTCAAAGCTAGAGTAGGTCCGCTCAATTTTGTCGGGGTTTTCATAGTCGCTGCATGCGACAAAAAACAGAAGTTCTATCTGATTATTTGTTCTTTTTATAACCCTTCTCGTTCTTTAATCCAGGATAGCACCTCCAGAGCCGCTTCAAGCATCCAAGAAGAGTCGCCAGTCATCCTTCAGTCGAGCCTCTGCCAATGCATGTTCCCATTCGGGCTGTGCGGACGCGTTGGTGTTGCGGAGATCCAACTGGTAGGTCCGGCAGAGTAGGCTATTCTTCGCTCCTCCTCTTCGTCTGGATCTCCCGAGTTGCCACTCAGGAAAGCATTCGGGATTCTGAGGGGCTCAGATCCAGCCTGGGAAACAATCGATGTCCTGGATCATCCAGAACATTCGATTGTTTTCAAATCCTCTGATTCGAGCTCGTTGGCTCGTGGCATTCTTCTTGTTAGTTTATTAGTTTCATGTTTTCTTTTTATCTCCTTCTCAATTCTCTTTTCTTTTCAGGTCCCTTTTCTTTTTTCATTTACCACATATTTTGAGTGAAAAGTCCAGTCCCACCTATTGTCAGGCAGCAGCTATATAACGGGGCGGAGTCACCGTTTAAAAAACAAACAAAAAAAAACAACTGAACTAAGTAGCTGCTGGTATTGTAGCTTCTCGTTCAGGCTTTTCGTGCGCCGAGCAGAAAGAAACAAACAACTAATTATTCGACTTCATATATTTGTTACGAAAATTTCCGTACTTTCGTAGATAAATATTCCTTGAGCCGAAGCTGACTTTCAAATAATGTACACAACGGATACGTCAGCTACGATGCTTCATCAGCGATATTGGGTTTACAGGTTTGTTTCCTTCCCCGACATTGACCCTGAAGATTGACAGCCTGACTGACGATGACCCTTGCCAAGAAGGTCCGAAATAGCTGACGCAGACGCTGACGTATCCGCTGTATACATTATTTGAATACGAAAATTTGTTTCGAGTTCCTATGTCATTTCTGCTAACAAACTGCTACATTTTTATGAAACAAAGGTGTTTCACATTAGCTAGCGTGTGGTGGGAAATCGACTCAATAGCTTACGAGAGGAGACTCGTTGTCACATAGCTTCACGGTCTTCCTTGGAATTGTAGTGCATCGGGAATGTTTGTTGGTGAAGGGCTTCCATCTTTTGGTGAACTTCGGAGGCGGTCAATTCTTTCCCTTCAAACCAGGATCCTCCGATCCCCTAGCCCACTTCTTAGGATCCTTTGTGGGCCTCAGATGCGGCTTTCTCTGCCTGTATGGCTTGCGTGGACTCGTGAGTTGTACGCGGGGCTTTTGACGGGAGTCACGTAAGTGACCTGGTACTTACATTTGTTTGTTTGTTCAGTGTGTTTTTGTTATATTGTGGCCCATGTTGGCCTTATTTGAAATAACATAAAAAATAAATAAAACAGAGTTGATTCGGCTACTCATAACGACACTTTTTTCAAACCTTCTTTGTTTCGATATTTTCGATGCATAACTTACTCCCGACGATAGTTTGCAAGAAGCTCACCCGTCAAACAAACCGGTTTTCCTTCTTATTGCTAGAACACTAAAACAAATCTTACAGTATTTGCTACTGGGATTAATCTTGTATCTAAAAGATAATCATATATCTAATTCAGATTAATTTTATCTCAGTGGAGATAAGATTAATCCCAGTAGCAAATACTACAGTTAACTCTAATCCTTACTCGGAGAAACTTTTTACAGTGAACTTTACGGGTCTGGCGAAGGGCTTAAAGTCGTGGGTAATTTGTTACAAGCAGACCCTGGTATAAAATTATTATTTGTTGGAACATAAACATTAAATACTGCGAGGAACCCTTTTAGAAGATTACGCTTTGTTTGCTAAATAAAAAAAACTAAAGCAAATGATGTCAGACTGAACTCACAGCTTGGATCCATCCTTTGGAACGCAATGTGCGGCCGTTAATACGTATCTGCTGTTGATAACAGCTCCACCACACCGGAAGGAGACGTCGCCACTCTCACCACCTGCAAAAAAGACGAACATTAGTTGAGTTTTTGCAGATACCATGGTATCTATTACCACGGTAACTGGACCTGCTATTAGTCGTTTTTGCAGTTACCGTGATATCTGATACACGGTTGCTCTGCAAAAACGACAATTGCCGAAACTGCGTTTTTCGAGGTCATCCCAAAAGAAAAACAGATATTCAGTCACATCACTAAGTGCCAAACTTCTTCCTCACCAATTTGACAAAAACTGACGACAGTGAGATGACTTTTTTAGATACCACGACCAGTTCCCACGGTCGGACCATGGTATCTGGATATCTGTTACCACGATAACTGCCCAGATACCACGATAACTGCAAAAACGCCTTTTGACCGTGGTATCAGATACCACGATACCTGCAAAAACGACCTTAGACCGTGGTATCAGATACCATGGTATCTGCGAAAACACATCTATTATTTTAGACGTTTACTGTGCATAGCCATTTATTAATTGACATAATTAAATGTTGAAAAAATACAAATTTCACGACGCCCTCAAGAAAACTTCATTCTTTATTAGATATTTTGCGCTGGCTATTTTGAATCTACTTACCGTCAGATATCCGGAATCAGATACCACGATACCTGCAAAAACGACCTTAGACCGTGGTATCAGATACCATGGTATCTGCGAAAACACAACTATTATTTTAGACGTTTACTGAGCATAGCCATTTATTAATTGACATAATTAAATGTTGAAAAAATACAAATTTCACGACGCCCTCAAGAAAACTTCATTCTTTATTAGATATTTTGCGCTGGCTATTTTGAAAAACTTTATTTCATTTCAACGAGCAGCAAAAAGGCTATTATAGAAAAATTGTTTTGTTCAGTTAGTTGACTTTTTTTAATATCGATATTTCCTTAGCCTAGCCAAGCACTCCTTTTTTTTCAATCAATCAATCAAGTTTAATCCGAATAGCTAAAAGCTAGAAAATGAATTAATAGCTTTTGTGCTATTCCTGGTAGGAATACTTTGTTCGTTGTGTATTTTTTTCTTTAAATATATTCCAATGAAACTGAAAATTTAGAGCGATCACCGACATTATTGCAAGGGCAACCATTCCTATTGAAAGTATAACCATGTAAATATAATACTTATTTATAATTTGACGAGACGAGAGCCTTCACAGGTTAGGTTAGGTTAGGTTATTCTTTATTTTACACAAAATCACATTAAACAGCTTGTAACAAAAAACATAAGAACTAAACGATACATCTTCAAATAAACCAGTCACCCGAGAACCTGGGCGTCCAAGTTGTCTTGGGGTGACCACTAAATCCACAATACCGATCACATAACGTTGTCAGCAGTGGAATCAACCTACAACCAGAAACAAACCAAAACAACTAATAAAAAAATAACTTTCTCTCCTCCACCTGGGCACAACAAAAAAAATGTCATCTATTAATTTAATCTAAAATAATCTACTAATTAAATTTATTTGCTAGAAATCATACTTACCATACATTTTATTTTTAATCGCATTCTTAAACTCATTCATGTTTTCCTTTTCCAATAATTCCTTTTCTAACCCATTCCACAATCTAATCCCTCTATAAATTATTGAAAACTTAGACCTAGTCGTCACAGATAACGGAGCACAAAAGGACGAAATATGGCTAGAGCGGATCTCAACTGAATTATCTGATTAAGTAGTTTTTTTTAATTAAAAAAAAAAGACTTACTGAATTTGTATCCAAGCCTCGCCATCCACGTGTACTTTCCGGGACCTGCATCGATCCCACCCACAATCCGGCTGAATCCGGTAATTCCACATCTGTCGAAATACGGCTCCGCCGTAGTATTGGGAAGAAGCGTTCTCTTCGTCTCCAAAGGATCGACGTCGATTTTACCACTCCTAGGTGGCGTTACTGTCGCAGAACCAGTGTCGGGCTTTGCAGTCGTAGAGATTTTCGGATCTACGAACGCTGGAGCTGGGACATCGTTGATTTCGTTATCGAAAATAACCGGGTTGTGGTCATCCACCAATTCCACCTCTAAGGGTTTATCCTTTAATGGTTTGGAGTCGAACTTTGGCGTTTTGGTCACCAGTGGTTTGACCGGGAAGAGGGGTGGTTTAGTTGAAAGTGGTTTAGCGGGGAGGAGGGGTGGTTTGGTAGCAGCTGGTTTGAGATCGAAGGAGGGCAAATCATTATCCTTGAAAATGACACGTCCTGGGCGGCTTTTATTCTGGCGATCGGAATCGAAAAAGAAGATCTTGCCTCGACCTCTATGCCCTCTCGAGTTCTTGTTGATCAAGTCTCTTGGCAACTGCTCGTCGTCCTCAAAGACGATCGAGTCGTCCGCTGGCTCAATCAGTTTCGGCGGGTTGTTGACCAGTTTCGACGGAACTGGCAACTCGATAAAATCATGCAAAACTTCTTCTGAATTACTGCTGTTGACACTAAACTCCGGCTCGGCATCCCTTTCGCCACGTCGAACTTCATCTTCTGCTTCTTCTGAAGAAGAAGCGCTAGATATCAGCAGGTACTGAGGTAGAAAGTCGGCACTAGGTGGGCAACAGTACAGGGGTAACCGCCCGCTAGAGCCGCAAACACTTTGTTTTAGGAAGTCCAAAAAACCAGGCGGGCGCGAAAGTACCAGCTCGTTCAAAACAGAACATTCGTTAAGTCGTAAGCATTTCCGGACATGTTCCTTAGGCTTGGTGGCAGTCCGCACTACATCTTGTGGAAGCTCGATCATATTGCAAGGGTTGTCCGCATCGTGAAGAAAACCCCCAGTAATTGCTAGTACGCAAGAGAGGACCAAAATCGGCGAGATCATTTTCTGCGAGGTACTCAAGCCAACTGAGGGTTGGTAAGATGCCCGTTCGCCAAAATGTAACTTCCTGTACTGTAGAGGGCCGCCCTGCAAGTAAAAAAAAAACAACAAATCAAAGTCAATTTAAATATTTTGAGGTATTATTGACCTAGGCTAATTGTATATATTATCTTAGTTTAATATTTTATGAATTGATGACTTTTTATTTATATTTATTTATGGAAGTTTTTCATATTATACGTATCGTTTAAATGTAACCGCCATAAGGCAACGATGAATCAAAAAGGGTTATTACTTTCGTTGACGTCCTATGCTATTCGTTGTAAAAGAATATTTGGAGAAAATAATGAATTTGAAAAACTTGAAACATTTATCCTAATTCAGTCTTCGTACAAACCTACGCTCTGTTCCAGCCGAAAAACTGTGTTGTATGAAATTATAACCTTTAGTAGTATGCAGTAGCGACAGATGAGACCAATGAGATAATACTGACTCCTAGATACTATTGCTTCAGATCCCAGTCTGAAGTGCGAGGAAATGCAAGTGTTTTGTACTACTACATACAACTTCACTACCAATTTTTGGGATCCCAAAAAGTTAATGACGGATACTTAATTATGGACAGAAGTTATGATTTTTAATCGCCGTCCTACTGATATTGGTGGCCAGCCCGTGCAACCCAAGGAGTCTCCGACGTACTTGGGTCTACCTCTGGGAACCAGTATCCGTGCCACCCGTTCGCTTCTAAAAACATTTCTTTCTGATAAAGTTCGTAAAGTTACGGAAGCCTTGTTTCTATGAAATTGAAATTTAATAGATTTATTCTTGCTAAAATGTATAACTCCTTTGTAGTTACACACGTTATTGCATTGGCTCCTTTTTGGAAGCTGTTTTCATGCTCAGATATGAAAGACATTCGTAAATCTTTTTAAAAATATGTGAAGTATCTGCTGAGGGTTCCACCTTGGACAAGTGATAGCAGATAGTCTTTAAAGTATGGCGTAGCAAGACCTCTTTCTGTAATTCGGGAAAGACGAGAGCGCTTTAAGCACAGCCTTAATAAAACTCAGCAGATGCTTTACTCGTGTAAATTATGTCAGTGCGTGTGGTTTTCTTTTCTTTTTAAGTTTCGTGTGTTCTTTCTATAATTTCTGTTGACAATAGTGTTCTTTCTTCCTTTTCTTTCTTTCTTGTTTTTGGGATCCCAAAACGTAAGTGGAGGGATACCTATGACATCGCAAAAGTTGCCCGTCTGACCGTCCGTCCGTCCGTCTGTTAGCACAATAACTCTCGAAGGGGTTGAGATATTTTGATCAAACTTGGCACGACGACTCTTTGGATCAAAGTACAGGTCCAGTTCGAAGATGGGCTATGTAGCTCTATATTTAGGGGTGGGGAAGGGGTTTGAAATTAAGGGGAACAATTTTTTTTTTTTAAAAGCTAATGAAATAGTCGAATTAGGGGTAAGGAGACATGCTGAATCCGAATATGAAATTTATTTTCTCTCCGGACATATAGTTCACCCGGAATCCGGTGAAAACCGGAAAATTTGTGAAAAGTAAAACTTTAATATGAAGTTGATTGGAGGATCGATTGAGGGGAAACGTGCTGAGTCCGAATACGAAAATTATTTTCTCGCCGGACAATTGGTTCGGCCGGAGTCCGGCCAAAACCGGAGAATTTGTTTTAAGTAAAAGTTTTATTCAAATCTGATAAGATGTTCGATTTGCGGGATAGTAGACAGTCATACATGCTGAATTCGCATATGAAAATCATTTTATCACCGGATGTATAGATCGCTCGGAATCCGGCTGAAACCGGAAAATTTGTTAAAAGTAAAAGTTTAATCTCAAGTTGATTAGAGGTTGGATGTAGGAGTAAGGAGACATGGTAGTTCCGGAATTCTACCAAAACCGGAAAATTGGCAGAAGTAAAGCAGGAAGTTTCGATCTGCTTTGTCAAATAGATATGACTTAAAAGGGTAAACACACATGCTGAATCCATATCTGAACTTGGTGTTCTCATTTGGCCTTAATCTGTTTCTAAATTTTAATAGTAAAAGTGTTCAAGGAGTCTGGCGAAGACTGGACCTGGCGAAGACAAGACCCAATTGTCTGGACAAATTTGAACTTTTGGGATCCCATCGAAACCTTTGGTCTTGTTTTCTTCTTCCTCATTCAATTACTCCGTCTTTTTGTGAGTATGTGGCTTTGTGCATTATGATGGGCAAAATATATATTATTATTATTATTATACCTATGAATTCGAAAAGTTGTCTGTCTGTCCCCACGGTAACTCTCGAAGAGGTTGAGACATTTTGGTCAAACTTGGTATGATGATCCAGCGGGTCAAAGTACAGTTCAAGTTCGTGGATGGGCCTTGTAGCCCTACATTTAGGGATGGGGAAGGGGGTTTTAAATTACGGGATGAAAAAATATTCTTTCAAGCTAATGTGAGAGTCAATTAAGGGCTGAACGCTGATTCCAGAACTGAACTTCATTTTCTCACCGGACAAATAGTTCGCCCTGAATACCAGAAAAAAAGGATATTTCGTAAAAATAAAAGTTCTATCTGAATTTAAACACCAGTTCGAAACAGGGATACAGAGACATACTTAATCTATTTTTGAATTTTTCTTTTTTGCCGGACAAATAATTTGTCCGGAATCCGGTGAAAACCGGAAAATTTGATCTTGTGTGAAAATTCGGTTGAATCCGAAGTTAATTATAGGTTAAAACTGGTTGAATAGAGCAGTCGATGGAGAGGTAAGAATGCATCGTGAATCTATATCTAAAATTTGGGTTCCCGCCGGACAAGAAGACTGACGGGAATCCGGCGAATACCGGAAATCTGGTAGGATTAAAGTTCGTTCTGAAGTCCATCGGACATCCTTATAGAGCAACAAGCTGAACCAATGTGTGAATCTGAATTTTCTCGATGAATAGTTAGCTCATCCGGAATCCAAAAATTTGACAGAAGTAAAAAAAAAAATTTGTATGTCCACCCGAGCATGAAGTCCACCGAGAAGGGGCTAACAAAATATGTTGAATCTATTGAACTTTATTTTCTTACGGGACAAATAGTTTGACAAGAGTCCGGCCCAAACCGGAAACGTCTAAGAAGTAAAACAAAATTCTGAGGTCGATAAAACTGATTGGAGGAGGTAAGTGTACCCCAAAAAAGACAGTGATGTAACGGTTATACGGACAAGAAATCCCGTCGAGTAGAAAGAAATTCTGGTTGACTCGAAAGGACTCCATACTCCGTACGTAAAGACGACTAGAAAAAAAGTCCAGCGAGAACGAGAATCTTTTCATGATGAAAGGTGAAAAAAGACAAAAAAAAAGTCTAGTTAGCTTTTGAGAGCAGCAGTCATCAGTACTGATGTCATAAATGCTCTCAAAACGTTTTTTTATTTATTTTTGTCAGATTTCATGGTTTGAAGAATTTGTTTATTTCCCTCTGCGTGTAAACGTCGGATTCTGTTCAAGTTTTCCTGTTCTTGTAAACGCTGCATGAATCAGGAAATTCCGTTTATTTTCGCCTCGGAAGGATAGTCCTGTCGGATTCTAGTCAAAACAATTTTTTTTCGAATGAGCTTGATCGTTTCTTCTGCTTTTAGCTGGAAAGCATGAATTAGCAGCTGTTGTTCGGTTGTCTGTTACAAGGATATTAAATGCGTACGGGTTCGGCAAAGACTGAACAGCTGCAAGACTTGATTTTCTGGAAAAGATAGACAAATATTCCCCTTTTGGATCCCATCGAAACATTTGGTCTTGTTAACCGGGTTGTGATCCGAGGATTCGTTGCAAGCCACGACATGATAAGATTTCAGGCCACAAACGTTCCCATCCCAAATAGCTGTCAGAGAATAAACAAACAAGCCAAATTTTCCGATTAGAACTCTGGTTACCAACTGCTAGTTATTATCATGAACAGAAGTTGCGACAGAACGTGCGAGTTGCGTCATCCAGTCTCGATAGTGTGCAGCAAGTGCGCGGTCGGTGCCGGCAGGTGTTAAAAAAAACAAAATAGTCATTTTTTAGAGCAGTGGTTCCCAACCGGTGGTACGCCTACCCAAAGGGGTGCGAGAGACCTTCGTAAGGGGTATGCAAAGGTCCAAAATCAAGTGAATCTATAGCTTTAATATCGCTTCAATAGTTTTTGAGTATCTTAACTCTGTATCAGTATTATCAGCAAGACGAGATACACTATCGTACCACAATTTCAGATTTACATGCCTTATTCACTGATATCGTCCCTTTGACGTTGTCAATAACGATTCGTCAAAAAAGAGGTACGGAACCATTTTGAACCTCTATCAGGGTTACTCAGTACGGAAAAGGTTGGGAACCACTGTTTTAGAGCGGTTCAAACAGGCCCGTACCCAGGAATTTATTTCGAGGGGGGGAGGGGGGTTTGCCTGCTGGTCGAACAAAATAAGTACAAACAACACATAGATCAGAGGGGGGGAGGTTCAACCCCCTACCCCCCCTGGATACGCCCTTGGGTTCAAAGATGAAATCGTCTAATTTACGGCCGGTCGGTGCCGAAAAAAGGGTTTAGCCTACAATAAGTGCCGGTGAGTGTAGAGCAAAACTACACTAGGGAACAGCGCCAAGACCTATGCTTTCCATGCTTCGCAAACGGGCCATACTCGTAGCGCTGCCTACTAGGCCTATGGCACTTAAAGCAAGACAAACTTGCGGGTTTAGAAATTTCTAGTAAATCAAAGTTGTGGTCCACATAGACCAAGGAAAAAATGGAGGCTGTATCATTTTATTGCTATGTCTAGATCATGAAGTTATCGGAGACAGCGCTGGTGAACGACTGAATGAGTTTTAGTAGGGACGTTCTCTATCGCTAGTGGTGCTAGTATCGCTGCTATTCGAGTGTGTGTCAATTTTGTCAAGTATTGGCGCTACTTCCTAGTGTCATTTTGCTCTGGGTGAGTGGGTAAACGCTCGCCCCCATCTGATACAGCTCTGCCGGCTAGGCCGTATCCAGGGGTGGGGGGGGGGGTTAGGGTTTGACCCCCCCCCCCAGAAACGCACCCCCCCTCCGAAATCAATTCCTGGATACGGGCCTGTCTGCTGGGATGATTCACGTGACCAAACAAGGAAGTGCTGTGAACACTCAGGTTAAGCTTGGTGCCCACAGAACGCGAACTTTTCCGTTAACGATTTTGTTTTCCTTTATCGCGCCGCATGAAGAATTTGTTTCGTTGCCACCACCGAAAGCGAATACTTGACGAATTCACCCGAGAATACAAAACAGGTAAAAGACCTTATCACTTTAGTATGAGCAACATCCCTGACAAATAGTATCCTATGGCAATAAATAACATATACTTTTCTTATTTGTTGTCCATTTTGATTTATAACCAGGCGAATTGAGACGCGCTGCGAAAACAAAACAAAAATCAGCTTTGAGTCGAGTCGCCGTGCCGGAAAAAGTCTGACCAGGCGAAGAGATTTTTTTCGGATAGCAACGCGTAATCACAGTTATCATGAGGGGGGGGGGGGCTTCCCACTATCGATTTTTTTCCCGTAAAATTTGCAAGATCCAAAGTAATTTAACAAAATTATGACTGGCATTTGCGACAAGTGGCTCATAAAAAGCCTTTTTAAGCCACGGTAATGACCCGGAACGACGCCGCTGCTCCCCTTGGTTTTCGTGACATGATGCCTCTGCGCCAAATCGGGCTAGGCGAACGAGAATCCACATTCTGTGCGAATCAAGATTTATACGGTAAAAAAAAAAGTCATAGATACCATGCATCTGGACGACATGTTTTCGATGAGCACAATTATAAAATCCAAGATTTGAAGCCAAGGTGACCGTCCTTAACGAAAGAAAGGAAAAAATCGAGATTTTCATTTGCTCTTAATCAGCTAATGAGGACGGTTGTCCGAAGTGCAACCAGAACTCCAAAGCTATAGATATCCGTCGCACAACATCTTAGAGGGAAGTTGATGAAGGAAAAACCCGAAAATCTCGTATTTTGTTTTCTTTTGTGCAAAAATCTCGCAGGGCTCTGGTATCAAAACGTGATATTACTCTTACTGTCTAATAATTTTTTTTTATTAATAGTATACAAGCTTATAGAATATAAACCTTATTGTGTATAAAGCTTATAGTATATAAAGCTTATTGTGTATAGAGCTTATACTAATAGCGTACAAGCTTATACAAGATTCTTGAACAATACTAAAACTGACGTCCAAGATTCTAATTTTCGATAAACAATGAACGTGTCTTTCCTTTCTGTTTTGCGGTCGACGTCTTGATCTCCAAATTTGTGGTTGTATATTTAGTAGCGCTATTGTGCTACTTCGATATATCACGTACTGTACTACATCTTTCCGTAATTTATAGTGCGTAATATTGTGCTTGAGTGCGCAAATCTGCGAATTCCCACAGCCGACCCAGTCAGAGACTACGCAGGTTAAACGACTTAATTAAACAACACAAACAAAAAGGCTTAATTACTTCCTGAGAATCAATTTATTACTGCTCTAAGACAAAACTGACAAAACCTGAAAGCATCCTGCAGTAGTTAGAGCGTAATCAAAGACTTCTTCTTCTTATATTATTTTCAGTTCTGGAATTCAGACTTGCGCAGGTCCTGTGGGGACACCAGAAAAGGGACCACCTTTCTAATATTCAAAACTCCCAAATTTTTCAAAGCTTTTGAGTATTCAATTTCTGAAGAACTTGTAATCCTTAGTAAACTGTCCAAAAACTCACCGGAATAACTCCGAAAACCAAACAATTTCCGTTTCAGCAGAAGACACTCTAAAACTCGAAAAGAATTTCGCGAAATTCCAATTAGACTAATATTTTTTTTTTCACGCTCGTTAAAATCACAGCATCATTCGAAGTCTTAAATGCGAATGATTACAACGACGTTTTGGAAACATGTTAAACCTCTTCTATCTTTCTGAATTTTTAGCAGCAATGTGACGTCACAAGTTATCTGAACTTGACCTTCGTCAGAATGGTAGCGAACAAACCACTTTAGTTAATCGGATCATAGAAGACGTGAGTCAGTAGAACTGGTCTATCTGTCGCCAGTAGGGTTGGAGGTCTTTGCCCACACCAAATTCCAAAATGATGATCTTTCAGAAATCTGTGTAAAACCCTTCCTGACTTCAATGTACATCGCAAGATAGTCTTCTTCGTAAGTAGTCATAATAAGTACCAATTAAAACAGTAACACGAATACATTTTATATAATAGGTATGAGTATTATTTCAGTATTGGCTAAATTTTGAAGAAACGACAAATTCGGACAAATTGTGTTTACATTGTATAGAAGATAATAAATACCGTGTTCTTGCATGTCAATGTAATTCAGTTGACATTTTCTACGCTATTTTCCGTAGAACTTTTTTTTCGAAAAATAAAATGAAATACAGTATCGCTGTATACACTCTACGGTTAGCTCTGAAAAAGGAGACAAACTTGACGTTCCACAGAAAATTGGCGCCGCCCGAAGCGACATCCCTCACATCTTTTATCGAGATTCCTAGAGCACTCACATTTCATTTCTCGAGTGATGGCTACAATTCCTAACAGCAACAGTAAGACTGTATACTTCGCAACTTAACTTGGTTTCAAAAAAAATATTATATAAGCTAGATAATAAAAAAAAAATCGGAATTCGGTTGATCGGGTAGCCTGATTGTCGCAGCCTTACCAAGAGAATTACCACCCTCGAACGACCTTCCCTTTTTACGTCTGGAAAAACCCAGCTATTTATCTTGCATTCAAGCGAATCCGGAATTTTGGACATTTCCCGTCCCGAAAAACCAAAACATACCCAACTCAGTGAATTACCGGGTCGATGAACCTGCCAATCCGCCTTCCGCATTCGCAAGCCAACTATGCCAAACCGGACTAGTCTGGACTCGGAAGATACAAGAGTGACTGGGATTTCCCCAAAAAGTGCCCGGCAATGATGATTGCGAGGAGAAAGTACGCAAGGTTTTTTCTTATTTTAATTTGACTATTATTGGTTGGACCTTTTCTTTTCAAGTTATTCTCGTTTCCTTTTTGTAAATACTGCCGTCTGCCAATAAAATTATTATGATATAGGAGGCCTATCATCAGTAGCCTACAGAGTACCTGACTACCAAAGAAACTAACCTACCAACAGCCTATGAGTCCCGCTTCTTTAGAGGCCGTGACAACGGGTCTGAATAATCGCTGATTTAATTTTTCGCAAAACACACCTACATAAATCACTTAAGCTTGAAGTATAGCCTACTGTTTCTTAGTAGCTATTTACCTTTAATCGTTGTTTATTTATACTGTATATGGCCTTCGGGTATTATTAAATATTAATAACTCTTAACGGCTAGTAATGAACAAGACCAAAGGCGTCGATGGGATCCCAAAAATCTAATATTTGATTCAGACAATCGGGTCTTGTCTTCGTCAGATCCAGTCTTGGACAGGCTAATCATAAGAGAAAACCAAGTTCAGATATACCTCTATCAGCCATATGTATTTTGACGATACTGTCCGAGACTTCCTGCTTTACTTCTGCCAAGTTTCCGGTTTTCGCCCGATTTCCGAGCGAACTACTAGTCCAGCAAAAAAAGAAAATTCAGAAACAAATCCAGCGTGTCTCCTTATCCCTGTAAAGAACGTCTAACCAACTTTGAATAAAAGTTTGACTTAAACAAATAAATCCGGTTACAACCGGATTCCGGACTAATTATATGTCCGGGTAAAAAACGATTGTCATATACCGACTCACCCTCTGTTCTTACCCATCTGTCATCTAATCGAACTTTGGCTTGTAACAAATTTTCCGGTTTTGGCCCGATTCCGTGCGAACTAGTTGTCCGGCGAGAAAATGATTTTCACCATCGTGTTCAGCATGTCTTTTTACCCATAAACCGAACATTTAATCAACTTCAAATTAAACTTTTACTTTTAACCAACTTTCCGGTTTTCGCCGGATTCCGGACTAACTACTTGTTCGGCGAGAAAATTGTTTTCACCATCGTGTTCAGCACAGGCCCGTATCCATGAATTTATTTCGGGGCGGGGGGGGGGGGGTTGCCTGCGGGTCGCGCAAAAAAGACATAGATCAGAGGGAAAAGCCTCTAAAATTGAGTATTTTTGTATGCTTCGGGGGGGGGGGGGGTTCAACGTCACTATCGTCAAAACCATCTTACCCACTATCGTACCCCATAATCGACTATCACATTAGCTGTTTAAAAATATTTTGTTTGTCCCTTAATTTGAACCCCCACCCCTAAATGTGGAGCTACATAGCCCATCTACGAACTTGACCCAATGAATCTTCACACCAATTTTCATCAAAATATCTCATTCCCTTCGAGAATTATCGTGCTCACAGACAGACGGACGTCCCTCGAACTAAATTTCTACAGAAAATGGTCCAGTTTCTCGAGAAAAAAGGCATATTTAAAAAATGCCTCACGCGTCGTTTAGTTTAAGCTTCTTCTACAAAAAAAAAATCGCCGGTGCCGCTTGCGTCAATATTAATTCAACCTCCCAGCCCAAGGGTTTCGTTTCACTTACAAAAGGTCAAAGGGGTCTTGCCTACCTGCAAAATTGCCTTTTCATCCGTTAGTATTTTCAAAAGTCTACATTTTTAAGGGTGATATCAAGCTCCTTCTATCGGCAGAGGCACTTGTTGACAAGCCAAGAGTGGCTGGCTGTTCACTTATGTGGCAATTTAGCTTTTACTTTAAGAACAATATCTAACGTCAAGCCAAAAATTCATTCTCCCTCGATACGACGATATTCCGTCGGCACATTCAGAAGTTTGTCGGCAGATTTTGGGTTCTCACCCCCCCCCCCCCCCTCCAACCCTTGGATGGTGGTTACGCCCCTTGGCAGCTATCTAGAGTCACAACCCCGGAGGGGGGTAAATGTAAAGATTAAAATACTTATGTGAAAAAGTACAGTTTGTACTTGTCTACTTCGTTCCTAAGGGCCAAGTCTGGTTATCTTCTCTAGATTTAAAGTGTAATAAATCAGTAAATTAATAAAAACAGTAAAAAAAAAGAAAGAAAAAGGGAGTTATAATTTAAGGGACCCAAGATCTATTTGTCCGGTCCTGTCTACAAGCCGCTCACTCTTTACTGACCAAAAGAAAAGCTCTAAATATTTATGGTATGAGATGCATCTCTCCTGAAGTTAATGGTAAAAGGATAAAATTGCACCATAATGACTCGACATCTTAACCTTCATTAAATGGCCAATGCTGTTGGTTGGTACTGAAAGGGTTAGTCAGCTGAAATTTGGTCTAGAAGAAAATGTATAAAAGACACAACAATTTCCGTTTTTTGTTTTTAAAAGAAACTCTAAAAGTAACACAGTTTCATATGACTAACGAGTATATCGTTTTCATTATTTTCTTTTATCTTTAATTTTCTTTCCTTTTCTGCTCTTTTTTATTTGTTTCTTTCAGGCCTTAGGGTGTGGCTAGAAAAGTTAGGTGTCGTTTTTTGCGTGTATAGACAAACTAACTAACAAGGCCGTATCCAGGGGGGGGGGGTAGGGAGTTGACTCCCCCCCCCCCCAGGAACCTCAAAAATAATGACTTTTATGGGCATTTCCCTCTGATTTATGTGGTTTTTGTCCGACCAGCAGGTACCCCCCCCCCCCCCCCCCGAAATAAACTCCTGAATACGGGCCTGCTAACTAACTAACTTCACCACCACCAAGAGTCATTAAAGAAAAAGTATGTACAATATGATTTTGTCTGGTCCTCATCCAAGTTTGTTTCATTATTTCCCGTTTTTTCTTGCTGTTTATTTCGTTTTTCTTTTCTTTTCATGTTTCAAGTTGACATTAACGTTACATATTTTTGTAGTTAAGGCGTTTTTCCACGAACAATCCCAGATTACATTCCTGGATAACATCAGAGAAACAGCAAGTCTCAGATTACAAAACGACAACTTCGACTATCTCGAATTGTGAATCTCACTCTGTGGCAAGATTCCCGAATCGACAATCCAAGAACGAATCTGGATTACATTTGATAGTGCAAAACGGATACGTCAGCTGAATTTTATTAGAGCTATATTTCGGCCCTTCGTGGCAAGGGCCCTCTTCAGTTGGAGCCACTCAAGTTGGAGAAACAACTTGTGGAACAAGACAAAAGGTGTCGATGGGGTCCCAAAAATCTAATATTTGTTCAGACAACCGGGTCTTGTCTTCGCCAGATCCAGTCTTCGCCAGGCTAATCATCAGGGAAAACCAAGTTCAGATATACCTCTATAAGCCATATCTATTTTGACGATACTGACCGAGACTTCCTGCTTTACTTCTGCAAAGTTTCCGGTTTCGCCCGAAATCCGAGCGAACTACTAGTCCAGCAAAAAAAGAAAATTCAGAAACAAATCCAGCGTATCTCCTTATCCCTTTGAATAAGGAATCAACTTTGAATAAACGTTTGACTTCGGCTTTAGCCGGATTCCGGGCTAACTAGTTGTCCGGCGAAAAATGGTTTTCACCATCGTGTTTAGCATTTCTTCTTACCTCGAAATCGACCATTCAATCAACTCCAAATAAAACTTTTACTTTTAACCAACACTTTCCGGTTTTGCCGGATTCCAGACGAACTACTTGTCCGGCGAGAAAATCGTTTTCACTATCGTGCTCAGCAGGCATTCTTACCCCATAATCGACTATCACATTAGCTGTTTAAAAATATTTTGTTCGTCCCTTAATTTGAACCCCCTCCCGTACCCGTAAATGTAGAGCTACATAGCCCATCTACGAACTTGACCTTACCCTTGACCCAACTAACCCTCCCACCAAGTTTCATCAAAACACCTCATTCCCTTCGAGAGTTATCGTGCTCACAGACAGACGGACATTTTTGCGATGTCATAGGTATCCCTCCACTTACGTTTTGGGATCCTAAAAACCTGGGTGTTCAGATTGTCAGAGAAAACGATTTTTCACAATCTGGATTATTGGTGAAACTGCATTTTGGAGAATCTGGATTGTGAATCGTAAAAACGCCTTGCATATGTCCAGTGCCGCTCTTTTCTTTTATACTGTAACTGACGGTAGCCTACCATAAACACTATTTTGTGTGCTTTCTAGATGGGTGTAGCTTATACTGTTGTCTTGCGATATTAACTGCAGATAGACGAACGATAAATATTATCCACGGTCATCTTGTGCTGAAGGAATAACCAAGGTCTATCATAGAGTGTTCACAGTTTTCATTTCTACGTTCGTACTTGACATTTGTTAACTTATCATTGGCCCTTGCTTCAATGACTGAACATCCGCAGTCTAAGCAGTTTAACCGCTGCCCTCCCTCACCTCATTTTCAGCACCAATCACATAGAGATAGTACAATACATCCGTAACTTAATGGACAGAAAACTGCCGCCCTCACCTCATTGTCAGCATCAATCACACAGAGATAGTACAATACATCCATAGCTTGTATCCGATGGTGCAAAACGATTTCGTCAGCTGAATTTTATTAGAGCTATATTTCGGCCCTTCTTGGCAATGGTCCTCTTCAGGCTCAAAACCACTTGTCGGAACTTGTGGGAAAACGACAATAAAACAATAATAAAAATTAAGCTGACGTATACGTTTGCACTATCAAATATGATTCGCAGTCAGCTTGGGCTGAAGGAATATTTATTCATAACTTAATGAACAGAAAAAAAAGAAGCTTTCACTTCTTGGGGGGTAGTCAAAACTTATCGTCAGAGAGGGTCGATCGCACCTTTTTTCTGCCAAAAAAATACAAACAAGCAACATATCCTAGCAGAGTTGAGATGATAACTGGGTGACTAACAGGAACTACATCGCATGGTGGCTTCGAACTGTAATTTGGTGAGAGTCATGAAAAAATTTAACGTAGAGCTACGACGTTCCTTCCCTACCAAGTGAGATTAGCCAAGTTGCGCCCTCCCTCTATTGCATACAGATTTTTTAGAGGAGACCTGATTGAAACATTCAAATTAATCAATGCAAGTTATGACAATTCTGAAGTGACTGATTTAGTAAGATTCAGCATTAACCGTCATCATCGGGGGCATGCGTACAAGCTTGCACAATCAAGATTCTACAAGGACGTTTTTAAGTGAGGTTTTGGCAACAGAATACTCTTGATGACTATCTCTCCCTTCTGATGCAGAATCTCCGGGTATTTGCGGAAGAAAGGAAGAAACGGCGTCAGCTACGCTGACTCAGGATTTGAGTCGTTGAGCTTGAGTCGTTACGAACACGTTTACTCCTTCTTCCTGAGAATCACTGGCGTGTTTTGGACTTGGTCATATAGTGTATTGTTGATCCTTGGAACAGCCTTACCGAAGATGCCGTTAATGCTGAATCGATCAATAGTTTCAAGTGCATTGTTGATGGGATTTTTAACTCTGATCAGTTCGACTACTCAAGATTTCTTAGAGTTATTTAGAGGCGAAAACCGTTTCTCTTGCTTTGTACTATTATGAGTTTATTTGGGAACAGGTGTCAAACAGAAGGGACAGTCTTGACAGACCACCGTTCAGAAAGATTGTATTTATTTGTTTATTTATTTATTTCCCTCAGAACTGAGGAGTGCAAAATAATGTATAAAACAGAACTATGCCTAAAGCATCTGATCCATTCAATATATTGTTTGATTCTGAGACAGCTGTCTGTTTTCCCATTTTCTTTTGTGTTTTTTTTATTCTTATCTTTAATTTTTCTTTCCTTTTTTTGCAAATACATTTATTGGTTAATTTAAAGTAAGTAGTTATTTTGACTATCCTCACAAGTCCGTTTGCGCTTTCATGCAGTCAAAGGTTTCTGTGCCATAATACACTGTAAAAAGTTTATCCGAATAAGGATGCAGTATTTGCTACTGGGATTAATCTTATCTTTATTGGGATAAGGTTAATCCGAATTAGGGTTAATCTTATCTCAATAAGATAAGATTAATCCCAGTAGCAAATACTGCAAGATTTTTTTTTACAGTGTAGCCTACTCGTTTTCTGCTAATTTGAAAACAAACTTGAAACTTGGTGTAAGGTATACCGTATGATAAATATGTTCAAAAGAAATATAAAACAGTGATTTTCATTTTTTTTTCTTGATCAGCTAAGATGATTGAATACAATTTCGGATATTTCGGTTGGTTCAATTTTGTTGGTTCCGCATCGTTTTTCTGTTGGTATTGTGCTGGATCTTATGATTTAATTTTGTTTTTTCGCTGTTGCAACCGAATTATCCGAAATTATATTTATCCCTCGCACATCATCTTAGAGGGATAACTAGCTGATCAAGAAAAAAAAAACGAAAATCACAGTTTTCTATTTCTTTGGTAATGAATGGTCAGATTGGCTTCTAACCTTATTTTCGTCAAACTATGTAAGCAAGTTCTGACATCTTATGTGGGCTCTTTCATCAATGCTTACACGTGTTAATTTGTTACGTGTCTGTGTATTTCGTAAATATGTTATTCCCCTTCTAGCTTTAAAGCTATTTGGAAAATACACTTGATTGGTTGATTGATGGATCGGAAATCGACAAATCCCCCTACAATAGGCATAACTTGAATTGTCTTAAACGCGAAGGGTCAACAATCTCACTTTTTTAAACAGGTTTTTACTCACTGTCACGTCATTGCATTCTACGCAAGTGATGATGACGTGAATCGAAAACAAGAGTTGCTTGGAAAACTGGTCGAGTGAACGACCTGAATTTCTTTAGACTGTCGAAAAGCAATTAATTCTTCTGCTTTTTTCTTACTATGTAAGTTGGCCGACAAGCTCAGTTGGGTTATGGTGAAGCTTCACCTTCAGAGTATTCCTCCGCATTCCAGACAGCCTGCTATATACAGGTGTAAAATAGGTGCAAAACAGTCTCAGAACCAGCAGCTAGCAAGGCTTGTCAGATATCCTAAATATTCGAAGTTGCATAGAGCTACTACAAGTTTAAGAGATCTTTCACACAAATAAGGAATCGTTATTCGAGAATAGCGGAGCAACAGACTAACGTATTCGCATCGGATTTCAAGCTTTTAAATTCTTGTCTAGACGTTCGCATTTAAGCTCCATTCACTGAACCTTTAAAGGTTAACTGATCATTTGGGTTGTGATGGTTATCATGTTAGCCGACATCGACCAGTGAAGATCGAACTGCAGAAACGGTTAGTTGAATTTACTTCGACCCTAATTTCCCCGATACAACATAGGAAAGGGCCTAACCTGGAAAAGGCAAAAGCGCGATTTGAACGATTTATTCCCCTTCTGACGAAGATCTATCATCACTGTCATCACTCTCACTTGATTCTTCATATGTAACTTTGGGTCTGTTTGGATTTTGAAATAGCTCACTATCCGAGTCCGATTCGGAACCACTGTTTTCTGAATGAGTTTCGTCCAATTTTAACTTGTCTGTATTTGCTTCCACGTTTTCAGTGTCTTCAATGGGTGTCTGGTCAAAAGTACTTGGCCTGTAAAATCAAGGATATATCTTAAAGCAGTAAACACAAGTTGCGCTTTTTATCTGAATTCTCAGTTCTCCGTTCTCGCTTCTCAATTCTCGTTTCTCATACATATTACCGTTTTTGCTCCTCTGGCTTCTCCATCCTCGCTTTTGACAAAAACACTAATACTCTTTATGACCAGGGACCCACAAGTTTCCTGTAATGACTCGCCATTCAGGGGGCTTGTCATTTCCTATGCTTCTATGTTGCTATGTTACCCGAGCCTCACCTAGTTTCCAAAAAATCCGCTTGGGTCGAATCGGCGTTCTTGCTCTGATAGACAAAACTGCCAGCATGCCACCAGGTACCTAAGCTAGGACAAAAGATCCTGGATACTCTTCTATTACAGATAAATATTCCTAGTTCAGCACAACAGCTGCAAAAATTTTTGTCTATCTGGATAGTCGGGTATTTTGTCCCCGTGGGTATTTTTCGAACTATCTGACGCTCGGTCAAGAGCGCATCAGAAATCTCTTATTGACAAGCCCCCTGAATGGCGGCAACGCTTGAAAAGGACAAGGGAGATTTTAATATACACCCGAAACTCGTTTAACAGGACAGGGGGGTGGGGGGGGGGGGGGTTGCAGACGCTGGAATAGCTCACTCAGTTCGGGATGCACACTTTAGGCCTCAATGCTAGTGTTAAAGCACGTCTGATAGCCTTCGTAAAATTCCACAGTCCATTATATGAAAATATCAGGACACTACTACAACTCCAAAATGATCTCTTTTTGGGATCCCAAAACGTAAGTGGAGGGATACCTATGACATCACAAAAGTTGTCCGTCCGTCCGTCTGTACGTACTATAATATAACTCTCGAAGGGAATGAGATATTTTGATGAAACTTGGTGTGAGGATTGTTTGGGTCAAGAGTAAGGTCAAGTTCGTAGATGGACTTTGTAGCCCCACATTTAGGGGTGGGGGAGGGGGTTTAAGTTAAGGGGCAAATGAAATATTTTAAACATATAATGTGATAGTCGATTATGGGGTAAGACGACATGCTGAACATGATGGTGAAAATCATTTTGTCATCGGACGAGTAGTTCGCCCGGAATCCGGCCAAAACCAAAAAGTCTGTTAAAAGTAAAAGTTTTATTTGAAGTTGATTAGATGTTCGATTTAGGGATAAGAAGACATGCTGAGCACGGTGGTGAAAACCATTTTCTCGCCGGGCAAGTAGTTCGCCCGGAATTCGGCCAAAACCGGAAAGTTTGTTCAAAGTAAAAGTTTTATTTGAAGTTGATTAGATGTTCGATTCAGGGATAAGAAGACATGCTGGACCCTTATGTGAACAGTATTTTCTACCAGGACAACTTGTTCGGCCGGAATCAGGCCAAACCAGAAAATTTGTTAAATGCAAAAGTTTTATTTGAAGTTGATTAGATGACAGATTTAAGGGTAAGAATACACGCTGAATCTGTATATGACAATCTTTCTTTTTCACCTGGACATATAGTTCGTTTGGAATCCGGTTGAAACCGGATTTTTTTTATAAGTTAAAGTTTTACTTGAAGTTTATTAGATGTTCTTTATACGGATAAGGAGATACGCTGAATTCGTTTCTGAACTTTTTTTTTCTGGACAAGTATGGTAGTTCGTTCGCAATTGTCTGGATCAAATATTAGATTTTTGGGATCCCATCGAAACCTTTGGTCTTGTTATTTCAGGTTATTGTGAAAGCGAACTTCTCGATCTCCAATTGCTGTGTATAGCATCTTCTGTCGGGATCAACCTACTTTTGCTCTAGTTATGAAAGTCAGGGGCGTCGCTATGGGGGGGGGGGTACCCCCTCCCCCCCTCGAAGAAATAAAAAAGCTAAAACGGGCGCTCGCAGAGCGCCCGCCCACACAAATTTAGCTAAAACGGGCGCTCGATAAGCGCCGACCATGAAAATTCAGCACAACTGGTCGCCTACCCGAAAAGCTAAATGGGGGGCTGGCAGTACGCCTGGAAAAGTCAGTAAGGCTAGTTACTAAGGCGTCGGCTGTTCTGGGTTCTCGAGCGTTTGAAACTTAAGGAATTGCATTTTCAGTCGCATGTTTAGAGAGGCAGGCTATTTCTAGTCGTTCAGAGGTTTTTAATCATATTTTGTCAGAATGAGAAGTACGATTGTTAGATGTAAGCTTCCGTGACTGACAAAAAACAGTTGTCAAATCATGCATTTCACCCTGAGGCACACAGTTTTAACCTAAGTTTTAACACGATCTGTTGTGTAGCCTAATACTATCTCTAGATTCAAGTAAAACTCAGGTTGATTTTTCTTGTGGCGTACATTTCCAGTAATTTATTATTTTCATAGAAAGATTTTAGTAGAAAACCATTTAATGAAATTTTTTAATTTTTTTCCAGTTCGACGTTTAAAACTAAATCGGTTTCGCGGTCAATGAGAGAAGATTTAATGACGGGTCTGATTATTGCAACACGTCAATTGATTTTTTTTTTTTTTTTAACTCTAAATCCAGAACAAGTCAACTCCACTTTAATTTTTTTTCTAGATGATCAGAACTTCTTTTTTGGAAAGGCTCGAACTGAAGCACATTGTCCAACTTCCAGCTAAATGTCTCACATTTTTCTTGATTCGTCGTGAACAAAGACAGACGGGCAGATCCTGCTAAGATCCTGCTAAGATCCTGCTACCTTCATTTGGGATCCGAAAAGGAGTTCTGATCATGCAGGATTTCACAGAATTTACCTGCGGCGCCTTTCGTAGTAGGCTTTATTTACTGGAAAGTCGCGTCCTTTCATTCGGATTTTAGGCTTGGAATTTCGAGGCTTGGGCCGCAATAAAAGCTATATAGATTTTGTTGCGGGAAAGTAGCGTTTTGCCCCCCAAAAAGTCATGGCCTACTTCAAAAATTTAGCCTGCGGCGCTCATTTTCATTCTTTCTGATATACAGTTTTGCGGGTATAGTGCTGTGTTTCTTGGCTATGTTTCTAACTGGTATGACTCTTGGGCCTTCTGTCTGCCAGTCATATATTTTAAGATACTCACCTCCCACGCCCAAGCCCTTCAAACCGCTTTTGAGCTCGGAGTTACAACTAGGCTTTTAATCTTCAGTCTTCAACGCTTGCAGTTATCACGAGTTTTATTATCAAATATGAAACGAAAAGCTGAAACGGGCGGCAGGCGACGCCCCTGATGAAAGTAAACTGTTTCGAATGGACAAACAAAACGGTACACCGTACTTTCATAATTAAACATAAGTAGGCCTACGTCAAAACCATAGCCGAAAAAAACACACAACCTAAGTCTCGTCGGCAAACCAGCGGTCTTTTCAAACATCAAAAGTCAAGTCCGAATCTGTAACTCCTGTCGGTCGAAGACCAAAAGTTTGTTACGTCCGTAAATCCGGATTTTTCTTTTTCTTTTAAATGCACTGGAAAACCTGTTCTGCTCGTTTTGTTTCTAAGTAAGCGTGTCTTTAACTTGAAAGTAATTTTTTGTGTGTCCTAAATTCGGAACAAATCTTCTTTGAGTCTAATATATTTTCGATGGCCAGTATTTTGAAACTTTTTTCGACGGACAGACTTGTTATTTTGCATGTGGCGCATTTCGTAGTATCTTGATAGTATTCTCTATTTAGGAGAACGGTATCGGATTTATTTGGCGATTAAGACTGGAAGTTTTGAAACTTGAAACATATTAAAGGACACCTGAACAATGAAACCATACTTGAACACACCATGGAGAATGCATTTACAGACATGGCCAAGGAGAGCATTCTTCTACTGAGCGTGACGTTTTCAAAAATGTTCGTTTCTGAAAGTTTCCACATGCAGACTCCAAGACAAAAAGCGCAATTCATTCAAATCTTTTACAGCGCTGGCCGGATCGTATTGGAATTTTTTCTAGATATATATTTGGGCTTAACTGGTTACAAAATATTCCAGAAGAAGGGTTGATTGGAGACATTTGTTCATTTCTAAAACTGTTCGATACTAAATTAGGACAGATGCAAAATGGAGCAAAAATCATAGCTTGGAAATACTATTTCGTATTTGGACTGGGTTTTCTGCAGGCAATGTTAACGGAAGTCATACAGATAGGGATTATACTTGGTACTCTTCATTCAGGTGTCCTTTAAAGGCTAGAATTTGTATCGTAAGTAGTCAAATCTTGCCAAACAAAGGCAGATTAAAAAAAAATCGCCTGCGCCGCTTGCTTTAATTTGTCCTGGGTACGGACATTGGAAGCTTTCCCATTTCGCGAAAGCTGAAATGAAAATCTGAGGTCGTGAATTTATGCATAAATAAATTTTGATTACAAGAATAATCTCAGCTGATGCATTGCAGTTAGTTGAATGCCAGTCCTATTATTTTTCTGAGGGGAATGTGCGCCGTTGTCGCGAAGTAGCAATAGTTCATTTTTGTCTGTAAGTGCGAGTCGTATATTGCGATCGAAAAGTCGTTGAAATGAGGGTCTCCCCCCCCCCGCCCCTGTGCCTGAGTGCTTCGGACCGCCCGTGCACTTAACCCCAGCTTGTTTAGTTTGTAAAACTTATTTGGAAACGGTCAGCTATTTTCTGTGAAATGTCTCGCACTGTTTGAAATGTATCGCGACAGAACACTATGAGCTGATCTATTATAGGTGGCCCTTCCTTTCATTTGTGATAAAAAAAACGCACTTCGATCAAAAAGAATTCCAAAAGTTTCGCTTGCGGGTAGTGCTCTGTTTACTTTGAGGTTTGGGCTTAAAGTTTTAGGGTGGACCGTTTTTAAACCTAAAAGGCTTTCCGGATGCGGAGCAGTACGTTTGTTGTCTATTGTTTAAAAACCGCGTAACTCTTCAGCCCTGCTGGATTTCCGGCAAGGATATTTTGTTGTGTCTAGTTGCCTAAACTCGTTCCTATCATCGTCCTTAGTCACGAACGTATCTGATTTGTTCCTTGCAGATGATCTTCGAGATTTCTGCAGTTCTCTGACCTCCTCTCTCAATTCGGAGTTAATAGCAGCCTAAGCTTAATAAAACTTACCATCGTCCTTGGTCGCGAATGTATCTGATTTGGTCCTTGTAGAGGATCTTCGTAATTTCTGCCTTGACTTTCTGCCCTTCTTCTATTGGACGTAAAACCACATAATCTCCTCTCTTAATCCAAATTTTTTTTCGGAACTTGGTTGGCATCGAAACTAAATATTCTTCTCGATGCTCATCGAGGATTTCATGCAAGTTGTTCCCGTTACTCCGTAGAACCTAGAAAAATATGACATATATCAGCAAATATATCCTTAATAATATGACATATATCAGCAAATATATCCTTAATAATATGACATATATCAGCAAATATATCCTTAGAACGTAGAAAAATATGAAAAATATCAGCAAACATATCCTTAATAATATGACATATATCTTTTGTTCAAACAATGTTTACAACGGATACGTCAACGGATAAGGGTCCTCGTCACGAGGACCTTGCCAAGAAGGGCCGAAATATCGCTGATGAAAAATCAGAGCTGACGTATCCGTTGTAAACATTGTTTGAATAAATGTTTCAAAGTCAGCTTGGGCTCAAAGAATATTTATGACATATATCAGCAAATATATCCTTAGAACCCCACGCCCCCCCCCCTAGTTTCGCCACTGTTCTCAGGTAGTCACTGCTAGGTAAAGTGGATGACTAAGCTTTTAAATTTTCTTCCTTTAGGAATTAAATTTTCTTTCCTTCCAAATTCCTTTAGATTGTTTGCCTTTTATAGTATTTCTTTTGAGTATAGTGGGTTTCGATAACAATTTTTAACATAGTAAAAAAAAAATCATTCAAAATAAATACATTAAAAGGCAAACAATCTAAAGGAAATATTTGCTCCAGTGAACAGACTGAAAAGCTTGCCTCATCCATGCTACCTAGCAGCAATTTTCTGAAAAAGGATAGAGTAAACCCACTAGAAGAGAAGTGGCCTCCAAAAAACTCTATGTATCTTGGAAATGCTCTAAACATTTTGAAAACTGGAAAATGAGGTTGGATAGAAAGTAAAATCAGGTATCTTTTTATCTAGGACAGGAAGACAACCCTTCTTAGGTATGTAACCAATCTCAGTTTCACCAAATTTCATGGTACCCCAGTCTATGGGCACCATGCCCATACGTTTGGGCATGCCCAGACGTTGGGGCACCATGCCCCGAAATTGAGGATTTGTGTATGACTGAAATATTCTGCCTTAAATATTCTTGTCCCTCTACGCTGGAAAATTTATCAACTAGAAATGTAAGCCATTGCCGAAAAATAAAATGAAGATATCAGATTCATTGCAAGACATATCCTAAAATAATTTTTCTACTGGCGTACCTTCTGCTGTCACATCTTTACCCTGGAAATGCAGGAATTTCTTTAGATTACAATTCTGTGCATCTGGATGAATTTTGGTTTGTCATGCAAGAAGCGCACACTCTGAATGTTATTACCAGAGCCCCGGGTGGAAAAATACAAAATCCCTCAGATGTGTCAAAATATTTCAGTATTCAAATATCATATTTTAGAAATAAGCTGCCTTTTCAGAAAAACTTAAACGAGCCTATTTTTGTTGTTTCTAACACATAATACAAGTTAGAACACAACAGTATTCTGGAGTTTCTGCAGAGATGTCACTACGGAGACTTACCAGTAAAACCTCAGAAAATATTATATTTGACGGAGCAAAACGGATAAGTCAGCTACATTTTATTCGAGCTATATTTCGGCCCTTCTTGGCTCGGAAAATTTTGGTAAAACAATTTCGGTAAAACTCTGAAGCCACACCTTCTTCCTGAAGCCACACCTTCTTCCTGAAGCCACACCTTATATCTGGACTTCCCTGCAGGGCATGTGCAGGGCAGTGTCAGGGTTAGGGTGCCAACAGGTGTCCAGCCTCTGGCATAGGGTTTCTAGCATTAAAAGATAGATACAAAAAATGGGAATTTGTGGTAGACTGGTCTGGACCTATGCCTATGGGTCTGGACCTGAGGCTACGATGGACCTGCCCCCCTCTCCCTGAACAATGTTTAAGATATCCCAGCCTTGACCACAGTTAAATGAATGTATTTTGTGTTATGTATGAATCAATATCAATACACAAAACTTTCTTGTACAACTGCTACAGCTAGACAGTTGTGAGTAATGCCAATGGAGCACTTGGAATTATCAAGCGAACTGTAAGCAGTAGGAGTCCTAAGGTGATCAGCAAGTTGTCCACCTCACTCCTCCGGCCGAAGCTGGAATTTCCTAATCACAGCCCAGCTGAGATTCAGGAGGCGACTAACCTAGTCCGGGTTGACACGCCTCCGTCCTTGGTTGTTAAGTATTGGAGGGTAGAGCCCGCAACCACCTACTCTGTCCCCTTTTCTCACCATTCCTCCAGACCCAAATTTATTGAGGGAATTCCATGCTGTGAAGTAGAGGACATCTTGCAAGAACCCGGTAAACTTATCGAACAATTGAATAGTCAACAGTGAGTATATATTACCTGACCAAATGCTTTAGGGAAAAAAAATAATAAGACAGAATTATTTTGTGGGAAGGGATTATGAAGTGATCCGCGAAAATTGCCTCGTTGATGGCATCTTTCGGAACCAATTATGCATAGACGGTCGCCTGAATGGGTCTATCTGTTTGCTGTCTTTCGGGATTACTAATGCATGTAGTGCGCCAATGTGGTCTCTGATGAAGGAGGCATCATTCGGAATTAATGATGCATAGTGGTATCCTGAATGTGGTCGACAAGTAAACTTCATAAATAATATTTAATACTCTTTGAGCCCAAGCTGACTTTGAAACATTTTTTCAAACAATGTTTACAACAGATAGAGTGGATAGAGTACGATCATAGCTGACGTATCCGTTGTAAACATTGTTTGAATAAATATTTAATACATATACAAAGGAAAAGACGTGAAACGACAGACATCTTAGATTGACATAGACTTATAGACCATGAGAAAGATGTCAAGCGGGAGACATATTTTTTAACACCTGTATAGTCAAGAGTAAATATTGTCTCATAGATGGCGTCTTTTGGGTTTACTTATTTAGATTAAAGACAACATTCAAATTCTTCTTGTATGGGTAAAGATTGACAACAAAAGCCATTTAGTATCTCTGACAAAATTAATGCTGAACGAAATAAAAATCTTAATTACCTTTCCAATTATTTCTTCGCCCTCCGGAAGAGTATAATCGTTAAGTATTTCATCTATAACAATCTTTCGTTTGGCAAAGGAAGCCATGCTTGTTAAGAATTTTGGATTCTGCGCCAGAAACAGAGAGGTTGCAGGGTATCTAACGAGAACGGATAGGAGTAGAAAAGAGTAATTGAACATTATGAAGAATATTGATTTCGGCTTTGAGACCAAATTAGACCCCGGCGCCGCGCCGAAAACGACCGCGACGCCGCCGATTTGACCCCGGCGGCGCCGCCGCCGAAAATCCAGTGGCGCGCCGAACACGCCGCCGCGGTGTCGGCGTGACTACGCCGCCGACAGCTTTATCGGCGTATAGCTTTTTTTTTTTTACTTCCGAGTTCGGGTTTTAGGGATTTGAGAACATACAGTAGGGATAAAGCTTCATGTTGAAAGACTGTTTCTCGCTAAAATTCAAAAGTTCTCCCACCTGTGGCTTAGTTTCATTCAGACACAGTTTAGATCAAGTGGATATGAGCTTTTCTGTGAAGGATTTCGGGCATCATCCAATTGAAAAGTTCAAAGTCAGTACAAACAGTGCAAGGAAAAGCCATGCATGGAAATTTTTTGGAGATCTGCAGTGCAGTGTGGGCGCAGAACTCAAGGTAGTTGACTCTGGCTTTGTATATTGCAAACTGTGTCTCCATCAGTCGCAAAAAGTGGACAAAAATGCTCCCCTTAAAAAAGTGTATTCGTGTATCATACGTTTCAAAAACTCTGTCAGCACAACAAATATGGTTTTGCATCTAAAAGCTGCCCATGCCAACGAAGAGACAGTCCAGAAAACTTTTTACCTGGAAAAGGAGCAAGCAGCTCAAGTTAAAGACAAAGAGAGTGGAAGCAAAGTCCCAGCTAAGACAGAGAATTCAAAAGTGTCTGATTTTTTTGTTCCAAAAAAGAGGCAACGCTCTTCTCTTCAGATGTCTACATCTGAAAAGCACCTCTTTGGACGAGATATTGCTCTTTTTTGCTGTAGGGATCTGCAGCCATTTGGGATAGTCAACCAGCCTGGCTTCAGAGATTTTCTTCAGAAATATGATGTTATCGGAAATGGCAAAAATGATATTCCATCTGAAAGAACACTGGCGAAAAGTGCCCTACAGGACATTTATGATAAATCTTTCTCTCTGATTAAAAATCTGGTTACTGATCCCAAAGAGATCATGGATGGAGCAGGAACTTTAGCTATTGATATTTGGACTGATGGCCACAGGCGCCTTGGATACCAATGTCACAGACTTGTGTACCTGGATTCGAAGTTTCAAATGAAAGGTGTGACTCTGACAACATCATGTCTGAATGCAGAGAAACATACAGCAGAAAATATTAGAAAAGAATTCAGAGCATGCATGAAGCTTTTCAGAATAGAAGGTATGTACTCATATTTTATTTGTAATTCTGAATACACAAGCTCTGCCATTTTAGCTGAACTTTTTCTGAAAAAAAAAACTACAAAAGTATCATATTAGTTAATCCAGAGCTTATCACATCACTTGATCATCAGTTAATGATTGATTTTGAGTTAATAGCCTAAAGGATTCGCTTACCTGTTCTTCTTAGACAAAGTGAAAAAACCAGGGCATAACTAGTTAGTTCAAGTGCTTGAGGCAATCTGGAAAGTAATGGGGTGAGCATACCAGTTTAACCATGAAAGCCCATGTTAAATTCAGATGAGCTTCTACCTCTGCACCTGCTTCATGCACATGTCAGATTGCCTCAAGCACCTCTACAAAGATTTTTCAGAATCAGAACCAGAAAATATTTAAGTTTCAAGGGTCTTTATTTATAACAAAACTGTCGCCTAATCCTTTTCTTAGCCCATCAGGTAGTTAACACATGGGAGGCTAAGCTAAAACTTGTACAGAACAACCTAATCTGTACAATGTATTATATAGAATTGTGTTATATTTTGATAAACAGAATGTAGATTTTCAGCTTTTTGTGAAGTCTTCGGCACAGTACAGTAACCGGGAGTCTGGGACATACTGTTTGTGGTATCTGTCTCTACCTGTCTCCTCTTCATCTAGAGAGGCGCAACATTTTGCCTGCAGTTTTGAGTTGTTGTTTTTCTTCTGGCTATTTGACAGTAAATCACTAGCAGTAAGCTAGTTGCAGTTCTTCTGTAATTCTGCAAAGGTCGAAAAACTATTAAAGAGAGACCATAACTAGCGGGGATCAGCATTGTTTATTTTATTTTTATGTTTTTTCTGCAGGCAAGCATCTTACTCTGGTTCACGACAGAGGTGCAAATATTGTGAAGGCATGCTACCTTGACAGAAGCGAGTCAGGTTCGAGGGATTGTTTGGCCCATGGTCTCCACAACCTTATAACAGTGGATGGGATTTCCAAGGTTGCGGAGGTTCAGAACCTTGTAATCAAAAGTCGAGAAATCGTCAAAAGCCTTGTGTACAGAGGAGCAGAACTTGGAAAAGAGATTGCTGATTTGAGGTCAGAAGACTTTTTTGTAGTTGAATCTATTTCGCAAGTTGCAGAGATTTTAGAAGCTGACGAAAGCATCCCAGTTTATCAGGTAGCGTCTGAGCTTCAAAGCACACCGCCTCCAACGTTTATTCAGCCGCGAAGTTTGTCCCGTGATTTGCCAACACGTTGGAGTGCCACTTACCTGATGCTGAAAAGCTTGAAAAGCCACATATCTGCTGTCAACATCCTCCTTGGTAGATTGGGAAAACGCGAGCTAATATTTGACGACGACGAACTTAACCTTCTCACAGAACTCAACAAGCTGCTAGGCAGCTTTGCTGAAGCGGTTGAAACTCTGGAAGGTGAGCAGTATCCAACGCTTAGTCTTGCTCTTCTGTTCAGGGCTGTACTTAGAGAAAAGCTCGAGATTTCCGATGACGACAGCTTTCCTATCCAGGAGCTGAAAAGATGTTTAGCGACAAAATATGAATACCGAATGCCGCGTGACGATGACATGGTTTTAGCCGCTCTTCTAGACTTTCAGGTGTTTCAGATTAAAGAAATAGATGAACATCTTAGTGTGAAAGATATCTCGAAGCGAGAGTTCCTCTACCATGCTGTGAAAAATAATGTTAAAGCCTGTGATATTGCTGTGTTCTGTGACGAAAGTCCTGAAGCCAAACAAGTTGTAGTTGCCAATGTTGAACCGAATAGTGACGAAGATTGCGCCTCTGAAACTGATGACCCCTGTTCCAAGAAACCACGACAGAGTAGGGTAAGAACCCTTGCCAAGAGGTTTGCGTCAGCTGCGTCGTCTGACTCCGACGCTCATGATGAAATAATTCGGCGCCAAATCGATCTGTACCTGACGCTTGCAAGTGAAAGCGCAAGAAGCAAACCCTGGAGCGCACTCGAATTTTGGAGGACATACTCTGGCCAAATCCCTTGGATTGCCGCACTAGCTCGCAAAAAGTTGTCCCTTTCTGCCACAAGTGCCAGTGCGGAAAGATCTTTTTCAATCACGGGCATCATTTTGAGTCATAAACGAGCGATGATTGCTCCTCACAGGGTCAATTTCATCCAGTTTGTACATGATAATTATGATCTCTGCAAATCGCTCGAAGATCCTCAAATACCGTAGCTATCTGTGAAAACCGCGATCCTCCTCCGTGAAGGGATCCGATCGATGATCTGAATATTTCCTTACTCACTTACCATTGCCACAGAACTAAAGTCGAGGGCTTTTTTTTGTGTTGATTTTTGGTCAGTCTGATTTGTGCAATCTGGATCTTGTGCACTGTGATGGTATCATTGTGATCAGTAGTAATGGTCTTTGGCCCTGAATGAATCTGGGGCTTGATTTGAGCTTTTGTGTGTAAGCCACTACCGCGTAGTTGAAGCTGAATAAGTTTTCTAGTTTGTCAGTTTTACAGCAAAGGTTACTTTTAGTTTTTGTTTCTTTTTGGACTCAAATTGCGAATGGGCACGTCCGGACGCGGGGTTGAGAGTCGAGTTGCTATCTGTAGAATCGAAGTCGATTCCTTTTTTCTTTGTTTTACTTACCTTCGAAGTCAGAGCGATTATTAAGATTAGCTCAAACATCTCATAGGCTCGAACGGAAAAGTATGAAACGAACGAATGTCTGTTCAACTCACGAACTCTCACACACGAAACCCGTGTGCTATCATAATTTACAGTCAGGCTCTTCTGTTTCAGGAGATATTTGTTTTTCAGAACTTCAGACCTGTGCGTTGGCAGACTTTGTTTGTTGATCTCGTGGGGTAGTACTGTCGCCGCCATAAAAAACGGACACTTGAAATCCCACAAGGAAAAAGTAAATCTCCTTGAAAATGCTCTCAGAACCTCAGAGTTTACCTGTTTGGGAAAACAGGTAAACAATAAGCGAACTGGTCTGTATGCATAAACGATATCTTTGTAAGTTCCGAAAAGGCATACACCATAGTGTTAACGAGAGCCAATTTCCTCCTTATGGAATTTCAAGTGTCAGTTTTTTGTGTCGGCGATAGTACATCAGTGTCAATATTTATTTGGTCACTTTGCAGAGATTGCCCATTTTAGTTGATTAAAAAATAAGAAAAAAAATGCCTTTTCTAGAATATCCTAGGCACTGCAATTCCCAAGATGGCAAGGACAGTGCCATCTTCAAGTACTGCACGCGTACGGTCCCAAGCAGCCGCGCTGGGAACCGGTGAGATTTCTTTCAGCAAAAGAACTGAAGAGTGGTCTTCGCAAGCTCGCCATAATAAACGAAATTTTTATTATTGTGATTCAGCTCTGATCTGATGAGCCATGCTGAGGAAGATAATAACCTCAGGATCTAGCTAGTTACAAAGAAATTTTATTAGCAAAAATAACACACTTCTTCAGACTTTCTCGGGCTTACGTACACCTTCTCGGGCTTACGTACTTAGAGATGGCACTTATGGTGTGGCTATTCGTTCGTAAGTGAAGCTGCGCGTTCCGGAAGAACCAGTATTCTAACACGACCAAAATTTACCATTTTTTAGTGTTTTTCTATATTGGTCGCATTTATTTTCGGAAACGCCGACCTCTGCCGGCGGCGGCGCCGATTTCGTATCGGCGGCGCCGCCGCCGAAAAATTTTGGCGGCGCTGGCGCGCCGCCGAACGCCGATACTTTTTCCGGCGACGCAGCTGATTTTAGTATTCGGCGCGGCGCCGGGGTCTAGACCAAATTATCCATGTTTTAGCCTGTAAACTGACCAAAGTAGCCTATAAATAGCTGGAAACGATTCGATAGTCACAACTTTATCTCGAGCTTTATAGAAAGTTGATCAGAAATGAGAGTTTGAAGGCTTGAAACTTTCACTACAAAACAAATACTCGTTCCAATGGCACTGTCTAGGGAACCGAGAGCCGTACTTTATGTTCCATGGGCTGCGGAACCGGTAGTTCGCACGGAAACCAAACCATATGAGCTGCGATTCCGGGATCTGACGTCATTGACTAACGGAAACTTGTTTGTGCTGGCTCCCGTTCCGGTAGTAAGTGGAAATAGCTCACGGAAACTTTATCGCACCAGCTTCTAGTCCGGTAGTCTCACGGAATTGTGTACTCAGAAGCTAGGAAGCCGGTAGTTCCTACCGGAAACTGTACAATTGGAGCTTGTGTTCCGGTAGTGTCTACGTGGAATACAGAACTCACGGAATAGTTTGTGTGAGAGCTAGCATGCCGGGATTTTCACTGACTTAGAGAAAATAACATGGGACAAAAATTTACTACCGGAACCTATGTATTGAGAGCTAAGGTACCGGTAGCAACAACTATTTGATTGAAAATTATCAGCTCACGGATACAGATGGCTATGGGCTAGGGTTCCGGTAGTGAAAAAAAAAAAAAATAGAACTCAAGGACCCATGTCAGTGCAGACTAGGAAACCGGAAGTGACTATTTTTAACTCACGGAACACAACTCCTGTGGGCTAGGGTTCCGGTAATGCCAAAATTACAAACTCATAGAAGTTGGTTCCATGAGCTATGCTGGACTCAAAGTCAATATTGACACATGTCTGTGAGTTTGTAAATTTTTTTACAAAATTTTTTTCCCATGTTATTTTCTCTCAGTCAGTGAAAATCCCAGAATCCTAGCTCTCATACAAACTATTCCGTGAGTTCTACATTCCACGTAGACACTACCGAAACACAAGCTCCAATTGTACAGTTTACGGTAGGAACTACCGGCTTCCTAGCTTCTAAGTACACAATTCCGTGATACTACCGGAGGAGAAGCTGGTGCGATGAAGTTTCCGTGAGCTATTTTCACTTACTACCGGAACGGGAGCCAGCACATACAAGTTTCCGTTAGTCAATGACGTCAGATCCCGGAATCGCAGCTCATATGGTTTGCTTTCCGTGAGAACTACCGGTTCCGCAGCCCATGGCACATAAAGTACGGCTCCCGGTTCCCTAGACAGTGCCCGTTCCAATACACTTGATGACTATCTCTCCCTTCCGATGCAGAATCTCCGGGTACCTGCGGAAGAACCGAAGAAACGGTGTCATAGCTGCGCTGACTCAGGATTTGAGTCATTGAGTTTGAGTCGTTACGGACACGTTTACTCCTTCTTCCTGAGAACCACTGGCGTGCAGGGGCGTTGCTAAGGGTGTGTGTGTGGAAGGGCTGGTACCCCCCCCCCCCCCCTCGACGAAAGGAAAAAGCTAAAACGGGCGCTCGGAGAGCGCCAGGTCTAAATAAATAGGCGAGCGCCCGGACACCAATTAAGCTGATCTGGGCGCTCAAATAAGCCAATCTGGGCGCTCAAATGAGCTGATCTGGGCGGTTTCATAAGGCAGTGCGCTAGAGCTTGGAGGTACAATTACTTCTCACCTATAATAAACTGGAATGCTTTCTGACTCTAACTACAACACGCACATACGAATAACGACTCAATCGTATTCGCCGTGCAATCAGCCGCCGACGAAATACGTTTCTAACCCTGATCGTTAAACCTGTTTAAACTTTTTGTTCATTCGCGTGTGGAAGCGCTGCGAATAGATCGTTTTGAAAAATGTTCTTCCCAAAGTTTAAGCTTGGAATCGACGTGATTTCCTAAATCCATTTTGTAGTGATTCTGATTATGTTTCGCGGTGATATTCTTATGCAGATTTTCTGGAAAATGTGTAATAAGTGGTCAAGGTAAGAAAGCTTCAAACGTAAATAAGTTTAATGTGCTCAAGTTTTTCAGCAATAAAATGTTCTCTGCCGAGCACTCAACTGCTTGTAAGCGAATTAAAGCTAGTTTATTGTTTTCTGGCCAAGTGAGGTCGTAAATTCCGTTGATGCCCTGTTAAGGTACTTTCAGCTGTGCAAGGAAGATGAACCTTGGTCAGCGAATCAGGGACTAGACAATATTCACTTAACAAAAGTCGTTTCCCCGATCCGACAATAGTGGGGAGAGTGCTGTAGGAGGTATTCGGAATTTTGATATCTGCCGAACTTTCAAGCGTGTGATCGGATTCTGATCTTTATGAAGCTTAATTTTACGAAAGAACACGTATTTCAAAAGTCTCGTTTCAAGTTCACACCAGATCCGGTGACTTGCGGGGGGGGGGGGGGGGGGGAGGTGGAGGGAGAAACTGGAAAACCGATGTGCTAAAATCGCATTTCCTTTGGTCTGGCTAAATTTTACTAAAATAGAAGAAAAGCGGAAACGGGCGGCCCCCCCCTCGAATTTTCGCTAGCGACGCCCCTGCTGGCGTGTTTTGGACTTAGTCATAAAGAGTATTGGTTCTCTTTTGAACGATGCGTCATAACTGACCTATAGGGTTCGAGTAGTTTGTGTTCAAACTTTGAAGCCTTCAAGCTCTTACTTCCATGGAAACTCTTTTGCAATACTATAATTAGAATAGCTCAATTAACATATCCAGCAAGTCCCCGGCTCAGAACGATGATCAGACGCCGGTAATTTAATTTCAAAGTTGAAAGTCCTATCCCCCCAATGTTGAATTTTTAAATATTCTTTGAGCTTATGAAGAATCGTAGCTGACGTGTATCCGTTGTACACATTGTTTGAATATATGTTAGATTTTTTGTTATGATTCTTATACCACGGTCAAAAGGTTTGTTTACAGTTATCGTAGTGTCTGGCCAGTTATCGTGGTATCTGATATTCAGATACCACGGTATCCGACCGTGATATCCAGTCACATCACTAAGTGCCAAACTTCTTTCCAACCAATTTAACAAAATCGTAGGCTCTATTGTTGGTGATGATGAAAGTGAGATGACTTTTTGAGATACCACGGTCAGACAGTGGTATTTGAATACCAGATACCACGATAACTGCAAAAACGCCTTTTAACCATGGTATTAGATACCACCGTAACTGCAAACTTGACTTTCGACCGTGGTATCTGCAAAAACGCAACTAAGGTATCTGTTACCACGGTATCTTCATTTGATGAAAGTGAGATGACTTTTCAGATACCACGATAACTGGTTTTCACGATAACATATTTCGCAAACCACTACACTAGTGGGATAGAAGCGGGCGATAGGAATAGTGCCTGACGGCAAATTGATGTAACCAGTTAATCATAGAATAGAATAGACTAAAACTTTAATTAAAAAATATGGCTTATCATAGCAAACTGCCAAATTCGATATTTTTTCGTCAGGTGACGTCATGAGAAGTATGTTCACAAGCCCCTTTCTGTTGAATCGGAAATCTGAAATGAAGGTTATTTTATACTGTTTTACATATTTTTATCGGGGTACTGTGCTTTTGGTCCAGGGCTTGGTGTCCCAACGCATGAGCAGCGGTGCGGCATGCCCTAGCATTAGTAGCGTGAGCACTGTGCCCTAAGAACTGAGGATGAGTGTTTTAAAGCTGCCTTGTCATTTTAGAAAGCCAAAAGAAAGAATCTTCACTATTTTAATTCAACCAAACAACTAGTAAACAACAAGTAAACTACGATCACACGCAACATCCCAACCGCTCTACGTAACACGCTAAAAGCTCCACGAAGAAATGCGACTTTTCGCATTTCAAATTTGAGTTTTTCGCACTTCACTGAGGGATACCCACAGGGGGTGCTCCCATGCTCCAAAGAATAGTGTATATTTCGCAAAGTGCCTCTTAACACTGGACAGCGTACGTGATGAGAACGTACAACTCTTTTTACTGTTTATATCTGGTGGTGCTAAACAGATAAAATTTGGTTTCAACGGTATTTTGGCCCTTCTTGGTAATGGCTCTCTTCTAGGTCGTGGTTACAAATCTGAACTTAGGCCTAAATAACGCCAAAAGAGTTTCAGATGACTCGTCCGTTTAGTGTCACCAAGAACAAATAATCCGTTAGAGCCTCTGTCTTTAGTCCCATGCAGCAACTATGAATACCCCGACAAAACTGAGCGGACCTTGAGGTATTTACTCTAGCTTCGAGCTCATGTCGATACCCGTTTACTTATCTGCCGCTTCGCTGCTGCTCATTGCAGAAAAAAATAGTGCAGGAAGCGTACTCCGCGCGCTGACCCGCTCTGGAGCGCGTCCATAGGAACAGTCAGCTTTGACTTCTACTTTTCCTCACGGGCGGCTTCACAGCGACTTCGCTATTTGTAGAGCTAACGAAACGTGATGTGGCGTGAAGCTACTAACCTCCGCTCGTTCGTAGTGGGCATGGTATGGGGGAATATTCGACTCCGCATAGCCATATTTCAGAGATAGGGAGATGGGGGTTCTATCAGATTATCTGTTCTTGATGCCACCTAACACGATCCGCAGTAAGCTTGCGCTGTAAATAACCTACAGTAAATAGTAAAGTTGCATTTTTTTGGACGTAGTCTCGCGTAAAAGCCGTTTTATTTGTCCATTCCATTTGCTGTAGTTTTGAACGTGAAACTAAGGAGCTCAAACTACAAGCTACCTTGCCAACCTAGTTTGGTGTAGTTTGACTTTTCGGAAACAAGAACTCAATAAAACGCAAGTAAGACAAAACAAGAGCCAAACTACAAACTTTTAAGAAGCAAAAGTGAATCCAATAAAACGCAACTTAAGTAAGCTTATGCAAACTTTCACTAGTTGTTTTTAACCCAGGAGAGGTCCAAGTTGAAAATAAGTTTCGTCCCATGTCATGTCATGGCATCAGAAGACTTTTCTTGGAAAGGTTAAGTGGCTCCCCCCCTGCAATCGTAAACTGTCGGAAGAGATCGTAACGGGTCGTAATCGGCCATTTTGGCGGTTTTCAGCCACCGGGTCCGGATGAGCACGGTTACGACGGACTTACGATTTCCACTGGAGGACCAGCTTTATTCTTAAAGGCGCAGAAAACTTGACTACGCAACTTTCGGCCATCAAACCGACCTGGGGGGCTTAGATAAAGCTACAGGGACTTATTGTCGACAGGACCCCCCTTCTTTGTTATCTCGACCCCCCCCCCCCCTTAGAGTCCTCAAAGCTAGCTGGCAGGCCCTTGCCCCTTATGTACTTATGCACTGTAAAAGTTCGCCTTTGGCCGTGTTTCGGCCATAGTATCGGGATGGTAGCAAGAGGTCGTGCGTTCCTACTCCCGGCACACAAACCTTTTGCTTTTTTTCTACTAACTCAAAAGTCGAATTCTCGGAAACTGCCCGGAAACTGCAATGGTCGTAACGAGAGTTTTTCTTACTCACAATATCGACTCAGGGTACATTCTTGATATGTCAGCTAGCTCCCCGAGTCGTGTTTGAGTCAAGTTTCCTGTTCCTTTAAGCAAACAAATAGTGACACGTGTTTGTAACGAGGTGCTATCTGGTGCCGTTCAAAGATTCCACACTGTTCGAAGATAATAGTTGCGTTTCTGCAGATACCATGGTATCTGTTACTACGGTAACTGGATCTGCAATTAGTCTTTTTTGCAGTAACCGTGGTATCTGATATGTGGTTTCTCTGCAAAAAACTGATGTTCAGTAACATCACTAAGTGCCAAACTTCTTTCCCACCAATTTGAAAAAAACTGATGAAAGTGAGATGACTTTTTGAGATACCACAATTAGTTAACACGGTCGGACCGTGGTATCTGAATATCAGATACCACGATAACTGGCCAGATACCACGATAACTGAAAAAACGCCTTTTGACCGCGGTATCAGATACCACGATAACTGCAAACACGACTTCAGACCGTGGTATCAGATACCATGGTACCTGCAAAACGCAACTTATTTCTCGTGTCACACTATTCAAATATCCCGCAACTTTAATCGTGTTTTTTCGCAACAACCTACAGTTAAATCCCTTCAGATTTTGGGGTGAAACTGTTTTCGCCACGATTCCTACTTTGACAACGTATTCTGCTTTTTTGGTTTTAGAAACCTTAAGAACAAATATATAAGGTTTCAGAAACCACACAAAATTATCAACAAACTAATAACAAAGACCCGAAATGGGAAAACCCAAATCTGGACTCTCAGGTCAGCAACTCTCATCAATACGGAGCTGCACTATCACACTGCTCAAGAACAATTTTGTAATTTTGATTTAAGTATCGCCTTGTTACGCGTACTGTGATACAACCTGTGAATCGACGTGAAAGCATTGGTTAGTGAACTGAAATACAAAAATGCCCGTCACGATGGAAAAGAAATGATTTGGATTGTTTTGTATGTGCCATGATTGTGCTGCGTATTGCCTTTTAGGCTAAAGTAATATTCTATCAAACCCGCTGCTCACTACGGGTAGGCTACACTATAAGTAGTGAACTGAGAGATAAAAGTTCTCCTCAGGCTTTTCCTATTACCTTTGGCTTACAAGGTCACTGAGCTACAGGGCCTGTCAACATTAGTTGCGTTTTTGATCCGAATTCTCTTCGTGGTTCTCCTCGCGATTTTCCTATTTCGCATTTTTGGACTATTCAGATGAAGCGAATTCTCCCTTTCTTGCGCTTTTGTCAGAATCGAGAACTGGGAAAGCCTCGCGTTTTTGTCAGAATCGAGAACTGGGAAAGCCTCGCGTTTTGTCAGAATCGAGAACTGGGAAAGCCTCGCGTTTTTGTCAGAATCGAGAACGGGGAAAGCCTCGCAATTCTGCAGAATGAAGTTGCTCCGATGATGAATTCTAGATTCTCCTCTCTCCGTTCTCCTCCCTGATTGGTCAACAGAGTGCGGGTGTTCAATATGCATAAACACGTATACCGGCTTGCGGACGAGCTGCCAAATTAGTGTTTTTGTCAAAAGCGAGAATGGAGAAGCCAGAAGAGCAAAAACGATAATTTATCGAGAATCAGATTCGAGAATTCAGAAGCGAGAATTCGGAACGGAGAATTCGGATAAAAAACGCAACTATTGTTCGCAAACCACTACTGTATTCAGACAGATGGCTACAGGGACAGTGATCCCACCGAAGGCAAATTCGTCTATGCAGTTCACATCCCCATTCAGGTAGACCCTTTCGAGTGGTCGATTCCGATCCTACACAGAAACGTTTAAGGCGCATTCACAGCAAGTATTACCTAGAACCCGGCAAAAACCCACGTTCAGCACAGAAAAAAAGAACGTAGGTGCGCCTTTTTTCTCTATCTGACTTGGTTCGGCAGTCCACAAAAAAATCTGCTGGGCTAGCATCATTGAACGATGAACTCATCTGAAATTTGGTCTCATCCAGTTCGGGCCCAGTATGCAACACCACGCAAAAGCTAGTCTGCACTGAGAATCGCAATACTCAAAGTGAAACAAGATGCCACCAAATTTTCAAAACGACCCGGTGCTTGGTAATACTTATCGTGAATGCGCCTTTACCCATTAATAAACTACACCAGAGATGGGAGAATCGGAACCCGGATTCGAACCTAGGGTTCGTCTTTCTGGCCGGATTCGAATCCGGATCCGAATCTTCTGCTTGTCCGGTTGGATTCGGACTCGGGACTCCACACCCTGAATCTCACGAATCTGTCCAGATTTCTAATCTTTTCCCGATTTGTACACACTGTGCTTAAGGTGTTGTGGGTAACGAGCCCCAGAATTCATTTCTGGTTGCCGAGGGAAACCCACACTATAACAACCAGTTAACTGTCTCATTTGGGTTGGGCATCAGTGCTTTTTCGTCTCTGATTTTTAAACTACAACCGATGTACATGATTTGATTATTTGTTAAGGTCGGATACGATTCCGGATTCGAATACTCAGCATAAAATGGTAGATTCGGAAACGGATTCGTGCCTAGCCCTGGATTCGGATTCGAATCCTTTCATGATCGGATTCGCCCATCTCTGAACCACACCCTTCCTTTTCCGACTTAATACCAGTGTCTGGCCGGACATTTTTTCTATAATAGTGTCTCATTCTGCGCACTACGTGTTCACTGTTTTGCATCTAATGATCCAGAATGCGAAGGTTGCCGGAGACAATCTTATTTTCCAAGAGTGCGAGAGGGGGGATGTCAATACGATCACCATGGTTGGCAATGATGATAACCGTACCCTAAAAAGAAAAACCATATGACTAAACATAAACTTAAATGAAACGATTCGAAATTCTGGGCGTGTTCCACCCTACTTACCGTAGTTACTACGCATGGCGTCACGAATTCTGGCTTCTTGCCGTCAAGGCTGGAACGATTTTTCTATTTTCCAGCAGAGTATCATGCCACGGGCGAATCCGACAAATCGCGTTACAGAGATGCGTAGTTACCATGCTTACTACGCTCTCGTCCCGAGCATGGTAAGCAAATAGTTACTATTAGTTACTATTTCGAGAAGGTTGGAACGGTCAGGGTAGTAACTTTTTACGAGGTTCGAACGAAAATAGTAAATAATGGTTACTATTGTTAGAAAGGTGGAACACGCTCTCTATCGAATATATGGTTTGAAGCCAAGCTGACCATCAATTACGAAAGAAATAGAAAACCTTGTGCAGCCGAAGTGCAACCGAAGTATCCGAATTTATTTTTATCTGCACATCATCCTAGAGGGATAATTAGCTGATCAATAAAAAAAAAACCGAAAATCACGGTTTTCTATTTCTTACGCTCTCTATCTTACCTAAGCTACTTTGATTGACTCAAACCTTCTTTTCTCGGATCCAATAATCTGTAGGGGATTCGAGGAGGGGGAATCTGGGACTTTGTAACAACCCTAAGTTGTGAACGGGACCGATAGGAGTAGAACTTGAGGGTAGTAGAAGTAGATGCCCCAGATTTGTTATTGACAATACTCCTCGAAGTGAAACTTGATTAGATAATTGGTAGGAGTTAAAGCACTTGATGTGTCATTTATGTGTCCAAACAGAATCTGGCCGCGGTGGGAGGGGAATTTGTGATACACATAAGGGGCCAAACGAGTTCATCTAACTTGGAAGGTACGCATATGCCCTAAAAGTGTCACTTTGGGGTCCGGGCTGGATCCGACCTCGGTAGGCGGAGCTAGAGGGGTGTACCTGATATTTCCAGAACTGAACTTTTTCATACTAACGGGTGAACCGACTTGAGTGAAATTTAATCGGCGGTAGGACTAGATTCCAAGGAGAGTCTGGAGAAGTTATTCCATGCGTTAGGACAAAACGCGTAGAGAGACTGGGAAGAAACTGAGTTGGTACAAAAGCAGACGTACCGGACACTTACCGGAAATCTTTTCAATACGAATCGGTGATCTGACTTGGGCAGAACTTGACGGGTGGTACCACAAGATGCCCTCGAGGTTCGATTTACAGACGATATACGGCAAAGTTGGGTAAGTTGTAGGGGGAGGGGGGGGGGGGGTGTATTGCTATTTTGTACCATTTTCCCATAACAAGTGATGTATGAGCTCGGAGCTCCTTGTTTATATGTACATGAGTCTTGGTGAGTCAACGCAAACACAGCGATTCTTCGGTCTTTTATGTTTCCATCTCCTAGAAGATTTAAAATGTGCCGTTGAGGTCCTTTTAGCTTTTCAGCTTTTCATTTATGCATCGAACCGTACGATTAACTTCCCCCGAGTCACACAGAGGAATTCTTTGCTCGTGGTCCTCGCCTGTTTGGCGAGTTCGGTGGGGGGAGGGGGGGGGGGGGCTATATTCTGGGTTCGACCATCCTAATTGATGCTTGTGTGACTCTTGTTGTCCTCATGTTTTATTGAGTAGCTAACAATAAAACATAAAAATAAAAAGTAGTTACCTTAAGCGAAACGTTCCGTCCGAAAGTTACATCACCAGATACTGTGAGGTGATCAAGCTCTAAGATATCAGGAATACTTTCAAAACGTCTTAAAAACTCGTTGACCTAGAATAAAACAAAGAATCAGCGAAGTAATACACACGAGAAATAATATAGTCAAACCGATCAAAACAGCAATAGCCTATCAGAACAAGTTCACTGAAAATATTACATTCAAAATATTAGATGTTAGGACCGTTGGCGTCACCGAGGGAAAGTGGAAGCGTAGTCACCTGGCCAAATCATACTGGAGAGGAAGAACGGAAAAGATAATACGCGGCAAAAAAAAAAAAATAGAACAAGTTAGAGAAACTCGTGGGAAGACGTTAAAACGAGACTTCTAAAATGTGAAGGGTTTGACAAAGGTCCTGAAGCTAGCCAAGCAGGAACGGTGGAGGCAATAATCAGTTTGGATTGTTTTTTAAGAAGCGTTTGGACGGTGGATACCTGTGAAAGGCCGGTACGGCGCGCCATTAGCAATATAAGTGTTACTGCTTAAAGGACCTGTCTTACCTATAAGACTAACACAACCTACTTCCATAATCACTCCTTCTAAACCCGGAGACCCCAATTCGTACGGTACATTCCAACCCTCTAACAAAACCACGCTGATTTTCTCACTGGCCGTGTTTTGCTACCTAAGATGTGTATCACGCTGTCGCCAGTTGGCTGCGAGGAGTTTTTCGATTAGAAAAACGGTTATGTACATTTTTTCCCCCTGTTTTCGCTGTAAGTCAACAGGTCTCGGAAAAGGCTTAAAACTGCCAAATCCGTGGGCATTTGTTGAAAGCACAGCCTAGTTTTAAAGTATTCAAATATTCTAAAATAATAATATGTATTAAAATTAATTTCCGTGACGTGGGGATGTGAACTGGTTAGATGAATTTGCCTTCGCGCGGTGGTTTGTGAACTGTGTTCTCAAGCCCATCGGTAGCTCAGTTGGTAGAGCGCCTGCCTTGTAAGCAGAGGGTCCTGGGTTCAAATCCCGGCTGAGGAGCATTTTTGTCTTTCAGTTCACTGCTTATAAAATATTTAAAAATACTGCAAGTTGAACGGTAAGTAGTGCGAGGGGTCCTTTAACGTTACCTTGGCGAAATGGTTGTCCCCTAGCTTAATGAGGGGTGTGGAGGGGAAGCTGCGGAGGGGGTTCATTGTCAAACTGCCATTTTTGAAGTCGTAGAGGTTGCTCATCACAAGTACAAGATCCTGGGTCTTCTTCACGGGCAAGAAACGAGAACGTGGAACATTCAGACCTGCAAAGAAAAATCCAATAGGCCGGTGACACGTTCATTGAAAATCTAATCTACTTCTTAGTCCGCCTAATAAAAATCTGAACCTATAGTATCCAACTGTCAAGCTAAAAGAAAAAAGTTAACATCCTCTGCCATCATTCAACCGCCTCCCTGCCCATTGCCCAGTGCGCCAGCTAATGTAGTAAATTTGTTGTTATTTTCGTGATTCCTTGTGTATTTCTTGTTTCTGCATTAATTTATCTTTTGCTGTCGATGTCGACTTTGTGCGCCCTCTGTATTTCTTGTTAAAAGACACCTGAACAATGAAACCATACTTGAACACACCTGGAGAATGCATTTACAGACATGGCCACGGAGAGCATCCTTCTCCTGAGCGTGGCGTTTTCAAAACAGGGATGTTCGTTTCTGGAGGTTTGCCCATGCAGACTCCAAGACAAAAAGCGCAATTCATTCAAATCTTGTACAGTGCTGGCCGGATCGTATTGAAATTTCTTCTAGATATACGTTTTCGCTCAACTGGCTAAAAAATATTCCAGAAGGAGGGTTGATCAGAGACATTTGTTCATTTCTAAAATTGTTCGGTACTGAAAAAATGGAGCAAAAATCATAGCTTGGAAACACTATTTCGTATTTGGACTGGGCTTTCTGCAGGCAATGTTAACGGAAGTCGTACAGATGGGGATGATACTTGGTACTCTTCACTCAGGTGTCCTTTAAGGGTTCATTTACCTTTGTTTCTGTATGTACAGTGCAAATGGCTTTTTACTAGGCTGCAAGTAATAAATTAATTAGTTCATTCATATTTAACGGCACTAAACCGAGAAGTCAGCCACACATTTTCTACTGATTTTCGGCCTTTCTTGGCAAAGGTCCTCATCAGTCTGTAGGTAGAAGAAACGAACCTGTGATCAGAGGCGACACCTACAAACGAAAATTTTACTGCAACGCCATTTACGGACTGGCCGAATAGCAGGTGGTTTAGTCCAACATAAACCAAAGACTAACGAGAATAGGGAACATCACTTCAGCTCAGTTCAATGGGTTTACTAACACATAAGAAGATAAAGCCCCGTTCACAAGCATGCCTAGGCAAGCACAAATGTATATGCACATGCCTAGCATCACCGTTCACACCAATGCCTAGGTACAGATTTTGGGCCAGTGTGACGGTACGTCACTTATTCCAGTGCCATACATCATCCTGTATATATTTATCATTCATTTCTTTTGTAAGTGGAGTCAACAAACCAACTTCCGAGGAGACTCTTATCAGTTACGTAGGTCACGCCTTCACACTGGGGATCGACTAAAAGCAGGAAAGGAAAGGCAAGAGAAAAGCAGGCAAAGATAAAACCAAGAAGGGCAAACTAAAACGGGGAAAGAATTAACAGAAATCGAGGATTCGAAAAACTGGCAAGCCTTTCCTCTTTTTAGTATCCCGTGAGGGGTCGGCAACTTATATTTGTAAAAGTGACAACTTACTAAAACCAAGAAAGAAATGGTGGACTTCAATACATAAGTTGCTGACCCCTCGCTGGACTTGGATGATTTTAGTCGCCTACCGACAGGGTACTAAAAGAAGGAAAAGGTAAATGTAAGTTGCCGACCCCTCATGGGATACTAAACAGAGGAAAAGTACGGTGCAGCTTGCCAGTTTTCGAATACTGAAAGAGGAAACGGTGAGCTTTTACAAATGTAAGTTGCTGATCCCTCACGGATACTAACATAGGAAAGGCTTGCCAGTTTTTCGAATCCTCGATTTCTGGTAATTCTTTCCTCGTTTTAGTTTGCCCTTCCTGGTTTTAGCATCTTTGCTTGCTTTTCTCTTGCCTTTCCTTTCCTGCTTTTAGTCGATCCCTTCACACTGGTGATCAGCGGTGAAACTCATTTACCAGTTTAGTCCATTCCTAGAGTCGGAAGGGTTAACACGGGAGTGATTACAATGAGCGATAGAAAAGGTATGTACAACTGTCGCGTTTTGTGCATTTATTCGTCACTGCGGTTGTCTTGAAGTTTAGAATAAGGAATAGGGTAAACGCACTGAGGGTAGAAATATCCAAAAACAGCGTTTGCATATTCGAAGAGAGATTCTAAGCTTTAAGACAAGAAGGTTTTACAGTTCGAATAAAGTGGAGTGGTATAGGTTCGAGAACGAATCCCCATAAGAAAGAATCTATAGGCTCAAGGGTGAGCGCTATAGACCATACGGTGGATTGCGGTAATGACTTATAGGCTCAAGAGATATTCGGAACTGTAAACAAGACGCTTCTTTAGTACCGTACAGGTGATACCGTACAGGTTTATATTGCTGTCAGGTATGGCACTTCGGTTTGACACGGGATCAGTCGAATTCGTTGGAGAGATTGCAATTCCGAGCCCTCCTTGTTACTTCCAAATCGCCAAAGGTGCCATACATTGAGCTTCTTCGGAGTTTCAAGCTGGAATCTTTGGCCCAACGTCGGGAAAAAATGTGCCTCAAATTTGGAGTTAAGACGCTTGAGAATCCTCGTCTGCGAGACATTTTCCCGCCTGAGTTTGAACCTGTTAGGCCTAGACCTGCGCGAATGGTTTCGCAGCCGATTCCTAAGTTACATCCCCTTTCTGCATCTCATGACCGATACAGAAAAAGCTTCGTACCGTCATTCGTCGAAATGTATAACTCATCGTGATTCTCGTATAATTCATCGTAATTCGTGCTTATTTTATAATTGTTTGAATCCTAGTTCTTACATACGTTTAACGTGACGTCATTCGTCGAAATGCATAATTCGTTGTAACTCTTGTTTATGTTATAGTGATTTGAATTTCAGTTCTAATATAAGTGTAATTGTAAATGATCACTTACAGTGATTCGAATTGTATATAAGTTTATTATTTATGACAAAATTATGACAAAGGTGTTGATGTTATTATGTTTATGACGAAAAATCCAATGTTCGGCTTGCCCGTGAAGGAATTTTAAAAATAAATTGAATTGAAAAATTGATCAGCACAAAAGTAGAAAGGCTGTTCTCGCGGATTCCTGTTACTAACGAAAATTGGAGAGCGATCAGAGAGTTACAAGCATCAAGGGAGACGGGGTTGTACACCAACAATTGGGTCAAGTAGGCCGATCGTATCAGGCCGAGTTTGTTCAGTCCAAGAGAACTCTCTATTCGCCTCAGTGATGCGGGAGAAGGTTCTAGAAACCCGGACGATCAGAAAGGCAGTATTTCAGATCCATCTAATTTGCGCGAGTTGCTTTCAGAATTTAAAGACATCATCAAATTAATGCATGAACAAAGAAGACGAGACGAAGTAAGACATGCAGTAGAAATGAGAGAAATTATCGAGTCTTTTGTACTTGAACGGTACGATAAAAGTCTTCATTTTTCAGGTCTCTCAACCTATTCCCGAGAGCAGAGCCAGAAGTCAGTGGAGGAAGTAGTTCGGATCCCTGAAAGTTTTATGGAGGCTCACAAAATGGAGGTGTGGAAAAGCAAACCCGAGACATTACTCGTAGCTCTTGTGAAAAGTTAGGTCATTTTTCTAGATACTGCGAAAAAGTTCAAGAGAGTAATTCCGTGCCAGCTGGGCCATCCAAACCGTCAAACAGGATTTTTGAAAATGCGTTAAGTATTGCAGCACGTGAGGTTGCACAGGCACCACTAGATGTCATTGTGGCATGTGGGCCATCATAACAAGCTCCACCATAATGCTAAACGAAAAGCATTCCAATGAGTTAACTGATAGCGGCAGTAGAGTAACCATGCTGGGAAAACATCAAACTGGAAAGAAAGAACTGAAACACGAATTTTTTCAGATAAGCTGCATCTTTTCGGGTTCAAAGCAGTTTCGTGCACAGAGGGGAGACGAGGAAAGCATGCTCTCAAGTGCAGCCGCAACAGCAGCACTGGATCACGAGGCTCTGACAGCTAAGCAGCGTGCAGTTACGTCGCTGAGAACATTTGAAAGGACAAAGCCCCTTGAACAAGACCAAAGGTTTCGATGGGATCCCAAATATTCAATATTTGATCCAGACAATTGGGTCTTGTCTTCGCCAGATCTAGTCTTCGCCAGTCTCCTTGAACGTTTTTACTATTAAAATTCAGAAACAGATTAAGGCCAAATAGCTAATCATCTGAGAAAACCAAGTTCAGATATGGAGTCAGCATGTGTGTTTACCCCTGTTTTGAACTACTTGTCCGGCGAAAAAAGAAAGCTCAAAAACTAACTCAGCGTATCTTCTTTCCCCAATACTGAACATCTAATCAACTTCAAAGAAAAATTTAACTTATGACAAATTTTCCGGCTCCAGCCGGATTCCGGTCGAACTTTATGTCCGGGTAAAAAATGATTATCATACACGGATTCAGCATCTTTTCTTACCCCTAAATCGGATATCTAATTAACTACAAATAAAACTTTAACTTTTAATAATTTTACGGTTTCTGCCGGTTTCCGGGCGAACTACTTGTCTGGGTAGAAAATTGTTTTCACAAAAGTGTTCAGCATGTTTTCTTACCCATAAACTGAACATCTAATCAACTCTAAATAAAACTTTTACTTTTAACAAACTTTCCGGTTTTGTCCAGATTCCGGGCGAACTATATATCCGGCAAGAAAATGGTTTTCACCGTCGAGTTCAGCATGTTTTCCTACAACCAAATCGAACATCTAATCAACTTCAAATAAAACTTTAACTTTTAACAGACTTTCCGGTTTTGGCCGGATTTCGGCCGAACTACTTGTCCGATGACAAAATGGTTTACGCCATCGTGTTCAGCATGTCTTCTTACCCCATAATCGACTATCACATTATCTGTTTAAAAATATTACATTTACCCCTTAATTTAAACCCCCTGTCCACCCCTAAATGTAGGGCTACAGAGCCCGTCTACAAACTTGACCTTACTCTTGACCCAAAGAATCCTCACACCAAGTTTCATCAAAATATCTAATTCCCTTCGAGAGTTACAGTGCGCACAGACGGACAACTTTTGCGATGTCATAGGTATCCCTCCAGGAATCCCAAAAAGCGAAACACAAGGTACGTTTTGTTTCGAATAACAATGACCTTCTACGTATCGTCATAAAGAGTCGAGAAATTTCTGAAAAATCCCAGCTAGTCCTACTTAAGAGAAAGACGAAGGAAGTCTTACGGTTTGCACATTGCAACCCGCTAGGTAGACATTTGGGGGAAAATAAGATGTCGGAAAAGACCCTCCAACAACTTTACCGGCAAGAGATTCCCCGAGGATCCAGGAGGGGGAGGGAAAGTACGCAGGGGCGTACTTTCAACGAACCTCTGTCAGTATGCTCACGACGCCCGCCTTACATGAACATACTACGAAGTTCCGACTTGAAGAAAATCCGAAGTAGGCTTTCAATGTAAAAAAAAATCAGGTCAAGACGAGGACTGAAGGGCGAAAAGCGCCACAGATTTCCTTGAGAGACAAGCCGGCGTCGAAGAAGAAACGTTTGTCATAGAGGCACATCAGGTCGTGCACATCGAAGTCCACGCAGCGGAGACGCCGCTCACGCAACCGAAACACTCAGCGTCTTTCGTCCAAGAAAGAACTTCTACCCGCCGGGACTACAAGGGACATGAATCTATTGGTGCAATCTCATGTACAGGGGGGACAATGTAAGGGGGGGGGGGTAGTGTGACGGTACGTCACTTGTTTCAGTACCATTCATCGTCCTGTACATATACAAAAATATAAACAAAACACACCGGTCCCGATAGAGAGGGTTTAGCGTCGGGCCACAACATTAATTCCATACCTACGGTGCTCTACCTACGATTACAGAATGAGACATCTTAATCTACCGTCATTGGAGTTCCTTCGGGATCGTAACGACATTCTGAACACTTACAGAGTTCTCCACTCGGTAGATAATTTGGACAAAAAACAGTTTTCTGAGTTTAGTTCATATCAGTCAACCCGTCAGCATTCTTTGAGGTTATACCCACCAAAAATAAACCGGAAAATTGGTCAACGTACATTTTGTTACCGTCCATGCCAGGTATGGAGTGGTTTATCTGAGGAGACCGTTTCCCAACCAAATTTACTTTCATTCAAACAGCATCTTGCTGGTACAACGTTCTGCAATAGCGCGTATGTGAACCCTTTTTAGTTTATATTTGTTGTATGTTAAGTGTGTAGTGCAGTGTTGAAAAATGTAGTAAACATTTGTGTGCTTGTAGAGAGAGAAGCTTCGGCTTAACGTCTTTTTCTATTAATAAATAAATATATATCATTCATTGTGTTATGAAGTCAGTCAATAAACCAACTTCCGAGGAGACTGTTATCAGTTACGTAGGTCACAGAACTCGGTGCCCTGCTACACCTGAGCATGTGGCTAGTCATGCGTGTGAACGCGGCTTCAATCACACGTCATCAAAACACTCAGTCCACTCCCGGACGCCGAGACCCCCAATCTTTACATTTTAAACACAAAAGCAATTCAATTCAATTCAAGACTTTTATTCCGGCCAGAAGCCATGAACAAACACTACAACAAACACACAAACAAAAATAAAGAACTTATTAGGCTACAACACCACGTAAATTAGCCACACCCGTCTTTTTTATATATATTAGAGAGTAGGAGCAAGTGGTCATTGCCCCTACTCTCAGACACAACTTTACCTCTCAATTTACAAAATAACTAACCAATTTCCTTTTTACTTTCCTGTACCTTACCCCAGGGGAAACCACCCCATCACATAAATAAAAATCCCCATCATATATACATAAGTAAGTAAGTATGTGTATTTACAACCCACAAAATGTTTACAACATAAGAGTGTGGAGTAGAAGAAATAAATAGAAATAAAAAGAAAAGAACAAAAGACAACAAGAAAATAACATACAAACATACAATACGCATCAGCTATCAGCCAATAAACCAGAAGGTGGTCGAATTGCATGTAGAAACACTAAAGTCACAACCAAGAGCGTGTTCCACTCTACTTACCGTAGTTACTACGCATAACGTCACGAATTTTGGCTTCTTGGCGTCAAGGCTGGAGCGCGTTTTCAAATTTTCGGTAAAATATCACTCTACAGCAGCTCCACGGGTAATCCCGTTACAGAGATTCGTAGTTACCACGGGGTAACTCCCGAACATGGTAAGCAAATAGTTACTATTTCAAGAAGTCTGGATCGGTCAGCGTAGCAACTTTTTGTGAGGTTGGAACGGAATTAGTAACTAATAGTTACTATTGTTAGAAGGATGGAACACGCTCCAAATTCTATTAGTTACTATTCTATTAATACTATTAGATACTATTTCGAGAAGTTTGGATCGGTCAGCGTAGTAACTTTTCGTGAGGTGGGAACGGAATTAGCAACTGATAGTTACTGTTGTTAAAAGGGTGGAACACTCTCCAAGTTCTATTAGTTACTATTTCGAGAAGTTTAGATCGGTCAGCGTAGTAACTTTTCGTGAGGTCGGAACGAAATTAGTAACTGATAGTTACTATTGTTTGAAGGGTGGAACATGCTCTAAATTCTATTAGTTACTATTCTATTAATACTTGGAGTTTGGATCGGTCAGCGTAGTAACTTTTCCTGAGATAGGAACGGAATTAGTTACTTACTAGTTACTATTGCTAGAAGGGTAGAACACGCTCCGAATTTGCAAAGATAACGACTGGGTCATTTAGAGGTAAGGAGACATGCTGAATCCGAATATGACAATCATTGTCTCGCCGTACAAGTGGCTCACGAGGAATCCGGCAAAACTGGAGAATTTGTGGAAAAGTTTAATCTGAAGTTGATTACAGGTTTGACTTAAGTTAATGTGCTGAATCCGAATACGAAAATTATTTTCATGACGGACAAATAGTTGGCTCGGAATTCGGACACAACCGGAAATTTAGCATGAAGATCTAAAACCCGATGATATAGTCGATATAGGGTGAGGAGACATGCTGTAGCAGCTTTCGAACATACTAAAGATCGATTAGAGATTCGGTAATGGGGTAAGGAGACATGCTGAATCAAATTTTGAACTTTATTTCCTTGATGAGTAAGCTGGCAAAATTTGCTGGGTCTGGGGTAACCGACAACGGGGGGAGGGTCAAACTTACCTATTCCGTTCTCGAAAGACTTCATCGCTGCACCAACGGCCGTCTCGAGCTGGAGGACGTTAAGCCCGTTATCCAACGTTTTCGGATTCACAATGACTTCCATGTCCAACGTTCCTTCATCGAGGATCCGTTTTGTTGCATCGAGACGAATCCACAAATTGTTGGTGTTGAAAATTTTGAAGGTTTTGATGGACTTGAAATCATCAATATGCTGTTTGGGGACTTGCGCGATTTCGAGAAGACGGAGCTTATCTTCGTATTGAATAAGCGTTCCACCCTGCAAGGGACTGGATGGTTAGAATTCGTCTGAAGGCGAAGTCACGCATGCATTATTGATTAGTACCTATTAGACCCTTGAGCAAAACGGAAATGAGTGTGTTCTGCTACTGTTTGTTTCCAGGTAGTTTTCAGGGAGGAAATTCACAAATCAGATATTTAAGGAAGAGTCTTAAATTGTTTTTCCACAAGTATATTTTCCAGCTTGAGCGCAGAGCAAAACAATACTAAGGAGTAGCGACAAGACTTTCCAAAATTTACACACACTCTAATAGCAGCGATACTAGCACCACTAGCGATAGAGAACGTCCCTACTCGATCAGTCTAAATATTCTTTGAGCCCAAGCTGACTTTGAAACATATATTCAAACAATGTTTACAACGGACACGTCAGCTACGATTCTTCATCAGTCAGTCAATCAGTCTTTCACCAGCGCCGGATCCGATAACTTCATATTCTGAACACAAAAAAAAATTGATAAAGCCGCCACTGTTTTCTTGGTGTGTGCAGACCGCACCATTGCTTTACTAGAAATTTCTGAACCCGTAAGTTTGTCTAGCTTTAAATGCTGCAAGCATAGTGGGCGGCGCTACGACCGTTTATGGCCGTTTTATTAGATCAAATAAAAAAAAAAAAAATATGGCCCGTTTGCAGAGCATGGAAAGCATAGGTGTTGGCGCTACAACCTAGTGTTATTTCGTTCTGCTTCGTTCTGAAAATAGCAACAAAAATTATACAGCCTCCATTGTTTCCTTGGTGTGTGACGACCGCACCTTTCATTTAATTTAATTTTTACACAAAATTTCGGCGCTCTGACACCTTTTCGCTGTTTTTATGGCATTTGCCCTTCGGCCAAGTACCATATAGGGATCGCAATATCTGTCCGTCCGTCTGTCGGTCCGGGTTTTGCTAGTTCGGGCACTTCCACATAAGCTAGGACGATGAAACTTGGCAGGCATATCAGGGACCCCAAATGATTAAGTTGGAAATAGTCACTTTCCCGATCCGAGCATAGTGGGGGGAGTGGAGGGATGGGGAATCTGGAATCTTGAGGTATTTATAACTTTTGAACGGGTGATCGGATATTAATGAAATTTGATATTTGGAAAGATATCGTGCCTAAGACGACCCACTTAAAATCCAGACCGGATTCGGTGACTTTGGGGGGAGCCGGAAATCTTGGGAAACGCTTCGAGTTGAGGGATCGGGACGAAACTTGGTGGGAAGAACAGGCACAAGTCCTAGATACATCATTGACATAACCGGACCGGATTCTGACACTGTAGGGAGAGTTGGAGGGGGGGGGGGGATTCGGTGATCCCTCGAGTTCGGTACTAGGATAATGGAATTTGACAGGCATATCAGGGACCCGAACAGACTGCCATGAGAATAGTCGTTTCCCTGATCCGACCATCGTAGGGGGAGTGGAGGGACGGGGAATCCGGAAATTAGTAAAATGCATAACCTTGGAAGTGGTAATCGGACGTGCATGAAACTTGACAAGTACCAAAGCAACTACTATAGATGTTCCTTTTCGAATCCGGACCGGATACGATAATTCGGGGGAGGGGGGGGGGCTGGAAAGTGGCGCCGGAAATCTTCTGAAAGGTTCAGATTCGAGGGATCGGTATGGAACTTGGTTGGAAGAACAAGCTTAAACCGTAGATAGATTACCTGACAAAACAGGACTGTATCGTGTCACAGTGGGAGGAGTTGGGCGGGGGTTTACCGGAATTCCAGTGATCTCGAGTTAGGGTACTTCCAGATGTGCTAGGACCATGCAACTTGGCAGGCATTTTAGCGATTCGACCATGCTGACTTGAAAACAGTCCCTTCCCCGATCCGATCATCGTGGGGGGAAGTAGAGCGGTGGGAGATCAGGAATCTAGTGACCCTCACAACTTTGGAACGGGTGATCGAACGTGCACAAAACTTGGTAAGTATTAAGAACAAGTGTCTCGGATGTTCAGTTTCAAGTCTGGACCGGATCTGATCACTGGGGGGGGGGGGAGCTGTAGGGGGCACCGGAAATCTCGTGAATCCCCTAAAGTTGAGGGATCGGAGTTGGACTTGCTTGGAAGAACAAGCTTAAACATTCCTGACAAAAAGGACCAGATCGTGTCACGGTAGGGGAAGTTGGAGGGGGTTTTCCGGAATTCCGGTGATCTCGAGCTAGGGTACTTCTAGATAGGCTAGGACCATGAAACTTGGCAGGCCTATTGGGGACTCTAACATATTGACTTGAAAAGAGTCCCTTCCGATCTGACATCGTGGGGGTAACAGATGGATGAGGACTCCAGAATCTGGTGATATTCATAGCTTAGGAACGGGTGATCGGACGTGCATGAAACTTGACAAGTGTCAAGAGGTGTCCCAAATGTTCAGTTTCAAGTCTGGAGTGGGTCTGATCACTGGAGGGGGGGGGGGGGGCTGGAGGGGGACAAACTTACAAAACACGCTAACTGTTTCGACAAGTGCCATATGAGCTTTCATCTCTTGTTTAGTACTTAAATCTGGAAATTATGGCCGAAATAAAATCCCAAGGTGACAACAAACAACCGATCTTGATTCAGCATTTGTTTTACTCCAAATCGATTTACTCCCACATTTTCAGTCTTTACCACCGTCAGGTAAAAGCTGAAAACCATTTCATGTTACAGCTTGTCCATTTAAGTGCTGTGGCAAGTACTTCAAATTCGTACCTACGTAGTAAGTATCACGTACTTCATAATTTTGTATTTAAGTATAAAGTATTAATACCTGATAACAATTGCACTTAAGTAGTACATGAGTTTCAAGTACATGACCTTTACTTAAGTAGTACTACTTAAGTACTAGTTCAGTCATGCACTAGCTACAATAGAAAATAAGTTGAAACTTTCTCTGTGTCATTTAGCAGTCGTATAACAAAAAAGGCGGTTCGAATGAAGAATTAAGGTCAACACATTAAGCTACTGATCCATCTGCTAGAGCAGGTACTGGGCATTTCCTGGAAATCGCATCCGGGCGATTTCCAGTACCCCTCTCAAACTTTCCCCCATCAACGAATAAACACGATAGGGACCCCATACTCGATCATCCAGGTTATATTGCGTTCATACTTTCAAAGTTTCGTCCCAATCGCTAGACTGGTTTGATCCCTAGGTGTGCCACACCATTTCCGCCACCCCCCCCCCCCCAACTCCTCCCACCGCAACCGAATACGCTTCAGAAACATAAATAGGCTCTCCTCGCTTAACCGCTACCCCTGCCACGACAGTTCCGTGTTGACTAGACTTTAGCCGATTATCTACGGTCGTGAACTAGTAAGTAAGTAATTTATTTATAACCCGCCGTTTTCAGAAAGCGGAGTAAATGAAGAAAGTAAATAAAACACATAAACATACACAAAAAGACACTTAATTTCAATCGTCGGCCAGGAAGCAGTGTAGAAGGTCGTGCGCTGGTTGGGTTCTGTTGTCAATGATTTTTGATAGCGAAGAAGAAACATCCAAAAGGGTAAAACTTGCATCTTGAATTTTGAACTTCTCCGTCAAAGTATGGTTATGGCATAATTTCGACAAGTGGAGCAGGTGCTTTGCATATTTAAAATAACATGATCTCATCTTTTTTATCTCCTTCTTTCGCAGAACATGAGTGACACCAGAACGAAATAGTATAGAAGGAGAGCAGAAGGTGCTGTACAACTTTCCCAAAGCTTTACGATTATAGCGCCCCCGGTTGGGGACGATGCGCCCATAGGCGGTACGGATTGAACTAGAAACTTCTTGAACAACCGAAGAGCAAAATTTTGACAACGAGGATTTGAATGTTATGCCAAGCCATCGTAGAGATTCTGTTGATCTGACGATGAACGATCCAAGAGAGATAGAAGCTTTAGCATTCAAACGATTTGACGAAGGGTTGAAATGCAGGTACTCACATTTTGAGAGGTTAACTTCAAGACCGATTTTGAGAAGTTCCGACGACAGCTTACAGACATTTTTGGTGAGTGTGGATCGGGTACGGCTTACTAAGGGCAAGTCGTCCGCGTAAGCTATGTAGCTGAAGGCGTGGTCTTTATAAAAGTAAGCAGGATGCAAAGAATCAAGACAAGAAGATATGGCCGATTTGAAGATGTAGGGAGATAAGACTCCCCCTTGACGAACACCAGTTCGGACTGGAATTATCTCTGACAAGCTACCTTGCCATTTGAACCTTACTGAAGAATGACCATACCAAAATTTTAACAGATAGACAACAGACAGATTCACGCCAGAAGTAATGAGAGAAAATAGGGCCTGAGAGTGCGTTATATTGTCAAAAGCACCAGCTATATCTATAGAACATATATGTATAGCAGACTTGTCGCGGGTAGCCTGTTTCATCATTTTTGTCAATATGTGATGAGCGTGCGCACAACTGGCGCTCGAACGGAATCCAAACTGCATTGAACCAAAGCGACATTTTTCAACTATTTCTGGAAGAAGGACGTATTCCAGGATTTTGCTAATGGTACAAGAAACTGTAATTGGCCGATAGCTTTTGCAAAGGTCCGCGTCTTTCCCTCGCTTAATCACCGATGTTATAGTACCCAAGAGGAAACTATTCGGAACCAAACCCTGGCATAAACAAATTTGAAATAGCAGCTGAAGGTGTTGTGTTAAAGCTGGACACTCAATTTTGAAAAAATCGGCACTAAGGCCATCACAATCTGTAGAACCAGTTCTTCTTAATTTTCGGAAAGCAATTTCGATGGAAGAACAAGTAACGGGAAGAACAGAAGGTTGAAATATCTTCCTTGGTAGGTATTTAAGAAGTAAATTTTCAAAGTGCTGCTGAATCTGGTTTTTGCAACCACTGAATAGACCACGGTAGTGGCTGGTCCAGTCAGCCATCGTTAGCGTGGAAGGAGGTACAGCTGAACCTTTATCTGTACGAAGGACCTTTTGCCACGCTTTTTTGTCACTGGGAGCATCTAAGCCATTCAAACGAGCATTTTTAAGTGAAGATTTGTATTCACGCTTCGTTTTAGCTTTTAAATTAAAGACAGTACCATTCCCTGGACGTCCGCAAGCAATCCAGATTTTTAGCCAAAATTTTGCCGTGTTTTTTGCCTTCTTAACTTCAGGACTGACTTTCCAAATAGGTTTCCTTGTACCAACTCGAATTCTCTCAGTCGGTACAGCAGTATCGGCTGCCAATTTCAAGCAATGGACAAGCTCGCTATAATAACAATTAATATCAACGGACGAAGTAGTAGCTGCTATACCAGTCTGAAGAAGGTGAAAAGGAACTTTTAAAAGCGAGAGAAGATTAGTTAACGTAGAAATGTAGAGCACAGCATCTATACGATTCCAGTTACGCTTTTCGATCCAGGCCTTCTTGGGATTTGGACAACTGATTCGAGAAACAGGGACAACCAAACAGAAAGACAGAGGCAGATGGTCGTCCTCAATTTTCTCCTCATCAACCTCAACAATACCGTCAATAAGACATGTTTCAGAAACAATCAAATGATCAAGGTTGGAAACATTAGCGCCACGATTATGTATATATGAAAAGGGTAGAGATTTCTCAATGAGACTGTGAGCTACCGGTAAAGAATCGAAAAATAAATCAGTCCGTACAGAGGAAGTCAGAAGATCAGTGTTGATATCCCCAACAAGAGCCCATTTCATTAACTGACTGTCCCTAGAACGGTTTATAAGTGTAAACGCGTCAGGCGCCTCGCTGGCCGCTCGACTCTGTATACGGATACAAATATTCATTCTGCAATATTGATTTAATCGAATTTCCCTATTTCTTTCGGGATGTCATGAGAACGTCACGGGCCGTAGATAATCAGCTAAAGTTTAGTCAATACCACAGTTCCGGGACCTTCCTCCCAACTGCTCCCAGTCCTCGGCCGAATCTGGTTCGTACATACAAATGGATCATCCAGAGCATCTGCTCGTATCTGCCTTTGATGCGATAAATGTATGGCACCCTCAACTCCAGACCCCCCCCCCATCGCGGTCGGATCCGACCGGGATACAAAAAAGACAACCTAGGGCATATGCACTTTGTACCTTCTAAATTTCATCCCAATCCCTCCACTCGTTTGTACCTTCTAGGCGTGCCACCTGTATCTCTAGGCGTGCCACAGAATTTACAGGACCAGCTCCCCACCGTCGCCGAATCCGGTTCTGACATATAAACTGATCATCTAGGGCATCTTTTCTTACCCCCCGCCCAGTTTCACTCGAGTCTGGATATTAGCGTGAAATGTTCGGACCTCTTTCAAGTCTCCCCATCGAGGTCATATCCAGCCGGGACCCCAAAATGGATCATTTCGGGCTTATAACCTATGTTCCTTCCCAGTTTCATGTCAGTCGCTCCACTCATCTGATCCCTAGGCCTGACACAATATTTACGCCCACTGTGCCAGAATCCGGTTCGGACACATAAATCGATCATCTAGGGCATCTGTTCCTACCACCCATCAACTCGAATCGGATCGCGAATTCGCAACTTACGCACGCCACAAGATTCCGGAGTCACCCCCCCCCCCCCCCTCTCACTGATGGTCAAACCTAGAGAATTGTGTCAGGTCATACATCTGTGTACCAAGTCCCCGAACTAGCAAAAATGGCAAGCGCAGCAAGGCGACACTCGAATTTTTGATTGCAGGTTTGTTTCCTTCCGCGAATCTGACCCTGAAGATTGACATCCTGACGAGGACCCTTGCCAAGAAGGGCCGAAACATCGCTGCCAAAGCATCGTAGCTGACATGTCCGTTTTATGCATTATTTGAATATAAGCGACATACATGCAAGTGCCATAAAACATTTCTTGTATATTAAAAGCAACCTATCAGATGATTTGTTTATTTTCAATTTGAACCTTTTGCCAACTCCATTTTAAAATTAAATCCTCTTTTCTATTGAAATATACTTTTGCCCGATTTAAAAAAGATCAATGTGATCGAAGCAAAATATACTTACTTGAACATTTATTGGTATTTGGTACTTGAGGGCTTCAAGTACCCAGTTATTTTACTTCAAAGGACCCCTCTTGCTTATTCTGCCTTTTACAATAACTTAGCTCCCATATGGAATTATAAGCTTCTAAAATCCCCACCTTGCTTGTTTGATTGCTGATTTGTAACTACGGGTTTTTAGCGCTTTTTCGCCCTTGTCGAGTTTTTCCGAACAAAAAGTTTACCTGAATCTTCTGACGAGTCGTTCACACAAAGGGATGTGATAATCTTATCTTTATTACTTCTTTTATTTGCTTATTTTCCCACTTTTTAACCAAGGCACGTTCAGTTTTCAAATCTTTTGCGCCCAGCCGCCGCGTCGGAGAGCAGGAAGGCTGGATATAGTCGACACGCGCTAACAAGAGAATCGCTAGTTTTAGGTGGAAAGTAATGGTATTTTCAAAAACATTTTTTTCTGATTCACTTCGTAGGGAAAAGATCATTTCTAGTAAGAGTTGTGCTTTAAGTATTAAGTACTCGATGAAAAATGTACTAAGGTAAAAACCAAGAACTTTGATTTTGTACTTAAGTATAGTACTTAAAGTACAAGTACTGGAGGTACTTCGCAACACTACTCCATTCACCCTTTCGTATTACTTTGGTCAGGACATTTATATATTTCGTCCTAAATTTCAAAGCACCTCTTAATTTTTATTGGCATTGTATCAGCCCATTGCCAGGCCTTATATTAGGCCTTATGGTGGGGCCATAAACAGTTAATGGTGTTTTTTTTATTTTTATGAATAAACTGAAACTGAAATATATATTTGGCTAATAACGACACCAAACTTTAAATTGACGAATAAACGGATTTTCGGCTAGTCTGCTTCCAGTTTTAGGCACTGAACTGAATTCCACCCCTTAAAGCACAACTCTTACTAGAAATGATCTTTTCAAGGTGAAACGGTTCAGAGCAGATTGGCTATGAACTCAGTGCCACCAAGAGCAAGACACTTTTAATATGCGTGGATTGCTTTTTATCATTTGTTCCCTAGTTCCTCAACCAGATAAAATATTGTTCATTTCACTTCTGGCGAAATATCTCCCATATATACATACCTTAACATCAGCACGTGTCTTGTCGGTAACCTCCATCAAGAACTCGATCTTCTTCCCATTTTCGGGATTCATGAGCATGTTCAAAATGTTGAGATCGACCGTCGCTCCCAAGTTGTCAATGTTGGAAATGAAACAGTACTCATACCCTTCAGAGAGGAACTGGTCTAGCAGACCGGAGTTGGCAAAGGAAGCGTAAAAATCGCCGTGACCAGGGGGGTACCACCTGAAAGGAGGGGGTTATAGCAGGATACCAGAAACCAGCGGTTGATAGTTACTGAACGTGTCCGAAAGCTTTTTTGTGCTATAAATGCTGCATTTAATGCTGCAAGTTTATTTATTTTTGTCCGAAAGCTGTTACCTTTATTTCTTCTCTGACACTTCTAGAATACCGAGATTTAAGTTGGGAAGAAGAAGAAGAAAAATAGAATTAGCTATTAAAGGACGACTTCGTAAAGTTTTTCGCAAAGTACAAACTTTACAGAGCGTAGTTCAGACGGGAATTCGACCTAGATAACGTTACGAAAATTTTGTGTCGCAATTTGTTCTAGAAATAAAAAGATTCTGGGAAGAAACTAGGAGAATCGCCGTGCTCCCCAGTTTCTTCTTGAAAATTCAGCATAAGATTTAACATCTTTGCTGAATTTTTCGATGAATTTTATGCTGACTTAATTCTGCATTAACTGAGCGAAAATTTAAGTCCGAAAGCAAAATGCTGCATAAAATCGCGAATTAATTCAGCATTTTCGTTGGTTTCAGACACGTTCATTGTACTTGCAACGAATTAAGCCGCTTTCACATTAACGCGTCGTTGCGATGCGTAAGCGTTTACCTTGCGTTGCGTAGCGTATCCTTCACACCTGCGCAAGAAGCTTTCACGCTGGATGCGTGTTAATGTTTTCCTTTCTCGGTTTCTTCTGTTGAATTTTCGTGTCTCTCATTATTAGTAAGTTTGTCTTCATCCGTAGTAGGTTTTTCTTCAAAAACTTCCATTTTCCACTGTAAACTCTGATGTGTACGCGTCGACGCAACGCAAAAATAGTGCTTGGTTCTATTCTTGCGTTGCATTCTATGTGTCAGCGTGAGCTCTGCGTTGCGTCACCACAAGCGCGACGCAGAGGTGGCTAGCACAATGTGAAAGGCTTACCCGATGAAAAATGTGTAGCCTGCGTAGTAGTATGGTAGTAGTACGAAAAAAGTGCATGTAATACTATATAATAGCAAAGAATACTATCATTTAATATGCCTCAGACTGGCCCAATCTTAAGTAGTAGTATCCAGTAGCATCCTGTCTTGCCATAGTAGCATTCAGTCTATCTAATAGTAGCATATAGTAGTACGCAGTAACACGGTAGCCTTGAAGTAGAACCATATAGTAGCATCAGTTAGTAGGTACTGCATGCTACTTTTTCGTACTACTTCATAGTACTATTTTGATATAAATTTTTCATCGGGTAACGCCTCAATGTGAAAGCGGTTTTAATCTCTAGCAAAACCAGGGTTGCCACATGTCGCACGATAGTGTGAATTGTCACTATATTATGTTTTTGTCACTCTTGTCCTACGTAGGACATAAAAATCCCTATATTTTAGAAAATGACCAAATGTGTAACTTTTGCAGCAGGGATTCAGACCAGAACCGACTACCTCAAGTTTTTCTCATGAAAGTAAAATTAAGATGAGTCATTTTTACAGAGGCGATTCCGACCAAAAGCGAACATTTAATGAAAATAAATTTCACTCCCAATTCACTCTCTGTTTTGGGCCAAATTTCTAAATATTTCTGACGTGGCAACCATGAGCAAAACTTCAAAATGAGCAAAACGAGATAGTTCGTCGTAAGCATTCTCTCTTTCTGTTTCGTCACAGATCAGCTCTTTCTCCGAGGTTGTTTTGTTAGTCATTAATTCTCAGAGCAAAATAACACTAAGGAGAAGGACCAAGACTTGACAAAATTGACACACACTCGAATGGCAGAGATGCACCACTAGCGACAGAGAACGCCCCTACTGAAACTCATTCAGTCGTTCATCAGCGCTGGCTCCGAAAACTTCATATTCCGAACACAGCAAAAAAATGATACAGCCTCCGTTGTTTCCTTGGTGTGTGCAGACCGCACCTTTGCTTTACTAGAAATTTCTAAGCCGGCAAGTTTGTCTCGCTTTAAATGCCGCAAGCGTAGTGGGCGGCACTATGAGTATGGCCCGTTTGCAAAGCATGGAAAGCATAGGTCTTGGCGCTATTTCCTTGCGTTATTTTGCTCTGTTAAATCTCTCCCTTAATATAGAGTTGTTTCATCAAAGAATCCTCTGGGGTAAATCAGTATATAAGACAGTTCAGTAAAAGGATTGGGGTCAGTGAGTTGTAATCAATCAGTTGCATTACAAGATGTTTATATATGTTTTTGCCATGGCCTTCGAGCATTCGTGTAAAAATATAATCTATTCTATTCTATTGTATGAAGAACTTCACCATTCAAAGTAAGTTTGTTTTGTAAAACATGGTTTGTTGAATGTAACTGACCTAGGGCCAATCGTCCAAGCCCCCCCCCCCTTCACAGCTATGAACCAACCCTTGGGGGATACCCCTCGGGCTACTATAGTCAGCATACATACCAACCGCTCGGGTACACGCTACACGGTTATAAGACATTAGGAAGATAACACAGAAGGCATTACAAGATACTTAATATGACATACTTCATGAAACTTAGCACATGTAAGGTACGCCCAAACCAATGGCTATCCATCCTATTCAAGTAGTATCATATTGTAAGTTGCAATTGTATGCGCATCTCTTTTCCGTGTGAATTTTCGGACCAATAAGATTACTTGCTTACTAACCAGGGGCATGATTTAGGGAGGGACTGCCCCCACCCCCGGTTCCCAAGCGGACGCAGGGCTACCCGCCACCCATGAAAACCACTGTTAAACCTAATATCGTGTACACTTTTATGCTGTGTGCGCTTTTACGCAACTTACGAGTTTTTTTTTTATCAGTGTCAATAAATTGTACCTTCCCACTTTCACCGAATATTTATATACGTGTACCATGGGTATAAAACCTATGTATATACAGTTTTACAAAATATTTTTGTCCCTAAGCCAACATGAATATATTGTTTACTTTTCTTGCATATGTTGTTAATTCACTTAAGTATAGCCTATTCGGTCTCAGGTATGTGAGATTTACGTCAAAAGGGGGGCCCGGGATATCACCGCTGGCCCCCTTAGGTTTCAGCGAAATGACGCCTCTATCACTATAACCAAAAACCGAAGGCATGGTACTAAAAAAACTTACGAATATTTTTTTTCTTTCGTTGTATGTCTGTTGTCCTAAAATTCTTGTGTTGGTATTTGTGTTTGCTTTAGTTGTTAGTTATTTGTTTTTTATTTTGTTTTTATTTGTAACGCCTTACGCTACGGTTTTATTAATTTTTTTACAAATCAATCAGATTTAAAGAAACGTCATTTTCTTATGCCAGTGGCGTGTCTGTCGCTTTTATGCAACTTGACTTTTTCTTTTATAGTTGTCCATAAAATTATACCTTACCTTAAAATGGACAGGAGAATTGTCAAATTAGGTCTATGCAGAGTAAAGGTATGCTTCTTTAGATGCTGTCAACTACTAACGGAGCTAGATATTCCTTCAGCCCATGCTGAATGCGAATCATACTTGACGGTCAGCTACATTTTATGAGAGCTATATTTCGGCCGTTCTTGGCAAGGGTCCTCTTCAGGCCCAAGTGGCTCAAGCTGGAAAATGAACTCTAAAAAATGTAGCTGACTTATCAGTTTTACACCGCCAAATATTATCGGAGCGTTTTCAAAGTTCAGGTTCATGGTTTCACTTTAAAATTTCTATACAAAATGAATGAAACTGGAGGAGTTTTTTGCGAAAAGAACGTTTCTATAGTAAGAGCTGCGCTTTAAGAGTACCATTAATACCTCAGAACTATTCCCTATGGTGGTCACTGTTAGTGACCACCATTATTTAGTAAGATTACTGGATGCAGTAATGAAACAACTAGAGAATGATAATTCGTATGCTGAAATTATTTTGGGTGATATTATTAAGGCATTCAACAGCATTAATCATCAAATTGCAGTTGTCGAAGCAAGAGCAATGAGGGCCCGTGAGTTCATTGTTCGGTTAGTTGCTAGTTTTTTAACGGGTAGTACTCAGTGTGTTATGTTAAGTACAGACAAGATTTCCAGCTTTTAGATATATTTTGTGGAACCCCGCATGGCACAAAGTTGGGGCGTTAGATCTTTTCGATCGTTTTTAACCGCGTTTTCCCCATGTTTTAAATCGTTTTAAGTTTGCTGACGACCTATCGACATTATCCCTCCGGACGTTTCCTATGACTCCGACTGAGGTTTCCCTAGCCTCGTTTTTGTTGAACGCTGCAGGTCCGCTTCTCGGCCACTTCCGGACAGATTCTTTCTACATCCGTTTTTGTACTGCAGTGCTTCTGAGGAACACGGCAGCGCTTCTCGAGAATCGCGGACTTGCTCACCGACCAAGTCCGCGCTTCCCTGCAAGATGCTGCAGCGCTGCCGCTTTAACCAAGAAGAAAGTGAATCCAAAACGCATATTGTGCAAAAGCAAAGAAGTGCTGCAGCAGCGATGCGGCAGCGCTATTGCAACAAAAGCGAGGCTCCTATCTTCTCGAGGGTCTCTTCCTTAAAACGGGAATTGCTGGCTGTTGAAGAAATTGGTCTGGAAATAAAATCCTGTGCTAAACTTCTTGGAGTGAAAATAGATAATGACTTGAAGTGGAGAACACAAAGTATTTTGCCGTCCTTGGCCGATTTGCTATCCCTCCTCGAATTTTAAAAACAATCTACATTCGTCCCTGCGTGGAATATACGTGTCCTGTATGGCATCCCGGACTGACAGTAGAAACAGACAGAAAGACTCCAAAAGAGGTCGTGCAAAGTGATGCTTGGCCCTGATTATGTTTCCTATGAGGATGCTCTGGTCAAGCTTCGGTTGCCGACCCTTGCGGATAGGAGACATCAACTGACGATGAATCCTGGATAAAATGTTTAACTTCTGACCACCACCGGACTATTTTCCCAGACTTCGAGACTCCAGACCGAACACAAGGGGAAGACTAACTAACATTGACAAGCCACGGCTTCTTCAGCCCCCATAAACTCAACTGAAAGGTATTTATGTTCCTTTGTGCCTTAATTTATTCGTAATTTAACTGTCAGAATGCTATTAAGGAAATAAATGAGTTATATTATATTATATTATATTAGTAGCAAATCTTGCAAGATTTTTTCTTACAGTGTACAGTGCTACTAAATCAGAAACTACTACGCTGTAAAAAGTTTCTACGAGTAAGGATTAAAGTTAACTGCAATATTTGCTACTGGGATTAATCTTATCTCTACTGAGATAATATTGAGATAAGATGTGGATTAAAGATAAGATTATCTCAACGGAGACAAGATTGATCCCAGTAGCAAGTCCTGGTAGATTTTTTTGTTACAGTTTAGTTATCCTAAACCAGAAACTACTACACTGTAAAAAGTTTCTTCGAGTAAGGATTCAATTTAACTGCAGTATTTGCTACTGGGATTAATCTAATCTCTAATGAGATAAGATTAGTCCGGATTAGAGATTATTATCTCAACAGAGACAAGATTAATCCCAGTAGCAAATCATGCAAGATTTTTTTTTGTACACTGTAGTGATCCTAAACCAGAAACTACTACACTGTAAAAGTTTCTCCGAGGATTAGAGTTAAAGTTAATTGCACTATTTGCTACTGGGATTAATCTTATCTCTACTGAGATCTTATCGCTACTCAGGTCTTATCTCTACTGAGATAAGTTTGATCCCAATTAGGGATGATCTTATCACAACAGAGACAAGATTAATCCCAGTAGCAAATCCTGCAAGATTTTTTTTTACATCTAGTGATACTAAACCAGAAACTACTAGGAGTGCGACGGTCGCGCCTTGTCTCTCTAACGAGTCCAGCAGTGGTGGTCGAGCTTATCATCACTTACGCTTCGAGGTTCGAAGCGGTGGAGCAGGTTCTGGCGACAGGGGATTGAGACTCCTTGTTGATACGGGGGTAGCGAGACTGGTTGAAGGTTTGGATTCGCACAGACAAATTTGAATATTTCCTGATGATTTTGATCGTGTCCTCATCGGTGTTAAACGAGTTCATGAGGACCAAAGGTACGTTGGTGTTGTAGGTTGAATTCAAATACTGAAAGAAACAAGAGCTGTAAGCTCATAAGGTACTTGCAAGGCTTGGTAAAAGGCCGAAAGTAGGAATTTGCCAATTCGTAGGTTTGTTGTGAACATTTGTAAGCAAAACCTTACTCATAAGAATGGCAATGGACCCTTGGAAATCACGACATTGTAGATATCCTTTTGGTAAAAAAAAAAGTTTTTTTGCACTTGGCTGTGATGACGCGCACTTTAAGGGCGCAAGAAATTCACCTGTGGTCAAAACACTTGAGTCAAAAATACTGTTGGACCTTTAGGTATGATCCTTGGACCTTTAGGATTATCTTAGCACATGTATAAGCATCTTAACTCGGCATAACCGGAATTCCGGAACCCCCGCTCCAGCTCCTCCCACAGTGCTCGGATCCTGTCAGGTCTTGTCAACTATTTTTTTACGGCTTGTGCTTGTTCTTCCCACCAAGTTTCATCCCGATCCGTCTACTCTGAACAAGTCGCACGATTTCCGGTTCCCCGCTCCCACTCCCCCCAAAGTCACCGGATCCGTTCCGGACGTGAAGTGTAACATCTTAGACACGAGGTCTTTCAAAATATCAAGTTTCATTAACATCCGATCACCTGTTCAAAAATTATAAATAGCCTACGTCAATATTCCGGACTCCCCCTCCCTCCACTCCCCCACAGTGGTCAAATTGGGGAAAGTGACTATTTCCAAGTTATTTTGGTCGGGTCCCTGATATGCCTACCAACTTTCATTGTCCTAGCACATGCGTAAGCATCTGAACTCGGGATCACCGGAATTGCGGAACACTCCCTCCAACTCCCCCCACAGTGCTCGGGTCCAGTCCGGTCTTGTCAACTCCGTATCTAGGGCTTTTGCTTGTTCTTCCCACCAAGTTTCATCCCGATCTGTCCTCTCTGAATATGTCGCCCAATTTCCCGTTCCCCCCTCCAACTCCCCCCAAAGTGACCGGATCCATTCCGGACTTGAAGTGTGACATCTGAGACAGGAGGTCTTTCCAAATATCAAGTTTCATTAGGATCCGATTACCCGTCCAGAAGTTATACATACGTCAATATTCCAGATTCCTCCTCCCACCACTCCCCCCAGGGTGGTCAGATTAGGGAAATGATAATTTCCCAGTTAGTTTGGCCGGGTCCCTAATATGCCTATCAAGTTTCATCCTCCTAGCACATCTGGAAGTGCCCTAACTCGAGATGAGTGGACAGACTGACCGACCGACCAATATCAGTGAGCGACGTAGATGTTACCTCAGTTCAATTTTATTAAAATCAAAATAAAGGAACAAAATAAATTTCGACCCCTACAAAGCTCCATGGCCCGTTACATAGGGGTTAATACCACAATAATTAACAAATGAACAAAGGCTGTCTGTTTCGGGTATCTTTCTATCTTGACGAGTCTGCCTGCAGTTACAACGGACTTGGATCCCTGGCAACACATGGTAGCAGACACGTTACTAGCCAAAACGTTTGGGGGGGGGGGGGGGTACAAGGTATTTACCGACTGGTCGTTTATACCAACTGCTTTTGCAGAAAAAAGGACTGTTTTGCAGAAAAACGACTCTTCTGACGAAAAAAAAAACTAATTTCAGAAAAACGGCTGTTAGTAAGAACACCAACTGTGTTTAAGAAAAATCGACTGTTCCCAAGAAAAAAATCGACGATTTACAAGAAAAACTGCGGTGCTTCGCGCCGACTCGGCTATATCCCCCCCCCCCCCACATACATCAATCAATCAACTTTATTCCAGTAAAAACTACCATATCACAAAGAAAACAGGAAAAAAGAAGAAGACAAAAAAAGAACGAACGCGGCAACAAGTGCAAATATCACATGGACAAAAAAGCAAAAACACCTAACCAGGCTCATACAACTTCTGCCAAATTGGCAGAGACAGGCGGAGCCGTGGAGAACAAAGCACAAGGATGTATTCATTATCAGAATTAACTAAACGCTGTTTAAGCGAAGTTTTACACGATAGATGGAGTTGGGAGTAATTGAGTATACGGAAATCATTGAAAATCTCAGTCGCGCTTGCTGATCGAAGTATCTTGTGAAGATATCGAAAAATATCATTATAAGCCACACGAAGCTCACTTATCCCTTGTTTACTGTAAGAGCAAATCAACGAAAGACCAAAATACTCGTACAGTATGAACGGAAAAGAAAAGTTTTCACTTCTGAAGAGCAAAAAGAAAACTTTCTAAGGAGTAGGTTACCACGTGCATACACTGACCTCAGAATATGTACATCATCGTTTAAATGTTGGTCAAAAAGAAAACCGAGATAACGAAAGTGCGGTACAAAACTCAGTACATTCCCCCAAGCTTAATTGGAGGGATAAAAGGGCTAGTTGACGATTTTGGTTGAAAACAAACACACTCGGTTTTCTTTGCATTAAACAGAATATCATATTCTTTAGCAAATGATTGGCAAATCAAAAGCAACTTATTTAGTGCGCTTCGGCAAGTCGCCAGCAACACTAAATCGTCAGCATAACTAAGGTTATTAAAACAACGAGGACCAATGTGACAGCCCAAACCGCTAGCGCTAAGGCGAATGTTTAATTCGTCACAATACACAATAAACAGATAAGCGGATAGCACTCCACCTTGCCTTACTCCATTTTCTACGGAGAAAGAAGCACTTATAACATTTCCGCAACGAACACGAAACCGTTGATTTTTAAACCAAAGAGCCAAAATGCAAAGGTAGACTTGGGGAACACCTCTCTTCTTCAAAACTGAAAGGAGTCTACCTTGGTTTACGCGATCGAACGCTTTGCTCACATCGATGAAACAAGCATAAACATAAGTTGAGAAAAGCCAGTCGACTACGCATCGCAGAATTAAATATAGCAAATTCGACTGAAAGTCTCCGTTTGTAAGCAAATTGATTCTGCGATGTCGACAAAAAAGTCTCAACACGAGTCAAAATAAACTTTGGAAAGGTTCGAAGCGATTGCGATAGGCCGAAAATTATCAGCCTTCGAAGAATCACGGAGCCTGTTCTTTTGGATAGGTATAAGTAACACTTCCATCAGTGAGTCAGGAATAAAACCGCGTCTAGCCAAGAGTGAAAAAACATAGCTAGGTATGGGGATACAACATTAACACAATACTTAAGGTGGTTCGAAGATAACTGATCACGACCACCCGCTGAATTTGATTTCAATTCACGTATAGCATTAGCTACATCAACAGCCGAGAAATCACTAAAACCAGTCATATTCGGCGAAGAAAGAAAATCATCAAGATTCCCACGGGTCACGGAATGGAAAACAGATTCAAAGTGAGACTTCCAAAAATGACAAAGAGGTATGTGACGCCCCTGCATAGAAGTATCAAGAAAACCATTAACCTTGACGGCAATTTACTTTCGTGACGATTTGAGGGATAATATTTTTTGATAAATAGTAAGTTTTAGATGAAAGAAAATTTTAAGGAAAGGAGATACTAAGGAAGAAAAAAGTAAAGAAAATTTTAACGTTTTGAAGATGTGATGAAAATGGTAAAGCGAGAAATAAGGGTAAACGAAGAAACAGGCCCGTATCCAGGTTATTTCGGGGGGGGGGGGGGGGGTTACTGCCTGCTGGTCGGACAAAAAAGTAGAAAAACACATAGATCAGAGGTAAAAGCCTATACAAATGATTATTTGTATATGTTTCGGGGGGGGGGGGGGGGGTCACCCCCCTACCCCCCCCCCCTGGATACGGCCTTCCGATGAAATAAGAAAGAATATTAAAAAATTAAAACGTGGAGATAGAGGAAAGTGTAGGTGACGCTAAATATATAGTTCGGTCATTGAACATTAGGACCGTTGGCGTCACCGAGGGAAAGTGGAAGCATTGTCACCTGGCTAAATCATACTGGACAGGAAGAACGGAAAAGATACAACGCGGCAAAAAAAACAAAAACAAAAAAAAACACGATTCTTACAACGTCCTTCTACCTGAAGATCTGATTAGTGATTCTGCCGACACTTTGAAGATTTCCTTGAACAATTTCAAACCGAAGAAGTGCATGCTCTTGATATCTGACTCGGATATTATTTATTAAATACACCAAAAATGGAGTAAGAAAAATAAGGAAAAGTTAAAAAAATACACAACACTACGTAATCAACAGCAAATTATCAACTATTTCAGGAGTCTCTATGTATCATTTCTCGGATCAAGATCTTGCCTATACCGCAGTAAACGCTTCTGCACACCAATTCCGGCAATTACACACTTATTGTCTAGTAAGACCTAGTTTAATTTGCCTAGGGTCAATCAGGTGTGACGTGAAATGCATAAGATTACTGCTAATTGACCATCTGAGTAATTATGTTTGCCAAGACTACTTATAATCTACATATCAGAGCATCGCTTTTCAATGCGCTGATGCTGTCACACAATATAGGTCTCTGCAAGAATAGATAATCACAAGAATCTCCGTCTCCCTCATACGTTCATGCGTCTCCCTAATACGACCATGCGGAGTCGAATATATTACCGATACCCTACCCGATGCAAAGGAGCGGAGGGTAGGAGCTATCCGGAACATCATAATATTCTATATGACTATGTCCAAAACGCGCAAGTGATCCCCGGGAAGAACGAGAAAACGCGGCACTAAAGACTCAAACTGAACCACTCAATCCTGTGTTAACCAATCACGGCGATGTTTGGGAGCAGCTGTGATACCGCTTCCGGCTCTTCCGCTAGGTACAGGGCGATCTTGAATCGGCAAGAAGAGGTAGTCATCAACATTATTCGTTAACTTGACCAACAGCTATATCGCAGTAGAGCCCCGACGAAGAAATTTGCCGTCTGAGCCGTCCTTTGAAGCCGATTGGTTGTCCCCCACTATCAGGTCCCGTCTGACTCACTAGTCGCGTTTTTTACAGATCGACTGGCGATTGGGACTTGTTCCTGGGTTCATCCAATTGACCGTTTTTTGTCGCTTGATAGGGGAGCGAGAACAAGCCTTCGAAAAACGGTATAAAACATGATACTAACAAGTCACAACAAACGTCTCCCCTTCCATCCACACAACTCCCTCGGCAGTCTCTGAAACTGCTGCAGTACTGGCACTTCCTGAGGTGTAAACTGTACGTTTTTGGGACTACATATTTCAATTTTCAAAATTTGGCACCAAGTTTGACTGGACCTCCAAGAGAAAGGTGCATCAGACCGACTGTTGACTTTGTTCCCAGTCGATGTCCAGTCAAGCAACAAAAAACTGATCGACTGGACCTCCAGTCGACAGTCGATCGCAAAAAACGGCAACTTTCGTTCCAAGCGACCGCAAAAAACACGACTACTGCAGACAGGGTTCTTCACGCCTGCGGGCATTCTACAGTTTTTCATCTGGTATGCGCCGCGGCGAAGAGGAAAATAGACGGGTTTCAACTCGAAGCTCACAGCAAATATCTCAAGTTCCTCTCAGTTTTGTCGGAGTATCCATAGTCGCTGCATGGGACCAAAGACGTAGGTTCTATTGGATTATTTGTTCTTGTTCTCTGTCCGTTTTAGGCTCTACTGTCAGGTCAGAATAAGGGCTCCATCCGCTCGAGCTATTATCGCTTCTGGATGTTATGTTAGGCGTACCACCATGGACTAGAAACTCGTGGAAACTAGAAACTATTTTGGATTTATTTTGTTAGACTTGATATTTTTAAATTAGTGCTAATACGAGGATAAGCATAACATCAGCTTTGACATTGTCGGCATTTCTTAATTTCAGGTCTTGTCTTCCATCTGCAACCTGAAGAGGGCACTTGCCAAGAAGGGCCGAAAGAGCCGTTTACCGCCATACAGTACAATTAGTATTTTATTCGTTCCTCATGCGACAGAGGTCGGTGAATCCGATCATGAAAAGATTCGAATCTGAATCCAGGGCTAGGTACGAATTCGATTCCGAATCCACCATTTCACGCTGCGGATTCGAATCCGACCTTAACAAAAATCAAATCATGTGCATAGGTTATGGTTCAAAATCAGAGGTGACAAAAAACACTGATATTTAAGGTAATCAGATAACGTGATAGATTACTGAGGAAAGCTGGGTTGCCGAAGCACACTGTGTAAAAAATTGGAAAACGGAAACTGGAAGGATGAAGCCTGGGAAATTTGAGCGGATTCATAAGATTGAGAGTTTGGAATGCACAGGTTATGGTTCAAAATCAGGGGTGACAAAAAACACTGATATCTAAGGTAATCAGATAACGTGATAGATTACTGAGGATGGTTGGTGGTGGAGATCGACAAGCTGGATTGCCTAAGCACACCGTATAAAAATATGGAAAAAGAAAACTGGAAGGATGAAGCCTGGGAAATTTGAGCGGATTCGTAAGACTGAGGGTTTGGAATCCGAGTCCGAACCCGAATCCAGCCTGAGAAGCAGAAGATTCGAATCTGGATTCGAATCCGGCCGGATTCGGATTCGCCCTTCTCTGCATGCAACCACTCACCTCGATCTGTTGCACTGTCAAGTCAAGAAATGTAAGATCGTTCCTAACAGCTATGACGGACTTGGGTCCCTGACAACCCATGGACGTACCAAGACCACCATTGAGCTTGACGACGATTAGCTTGTGTAGCATTTCCTGTAGACGTGTTGGCTCCGGGGCTGCAAGACTCTTATAGTCACGAATCTGAAAAGAAAATCAGCTCTTACAATCAGCTGATATCATAATTGTGTTAAAGCCGGGCTTCACCTCTAGGTTTTTGTTATTTGTTAAAGGGGTTATATCATAAGCATTCTAGAACTTGCTACGTCTAGACACTGAATCCCCCACACCCAAGACCCAAGATGAAACCGCGACTCGATACGACCGCTGCGTCATCTAGCGGTGCGGGTCGGAAGCGCCAGACATGGGGAGGATGGAATCATAGTTTGACTTTGGATCTAAAAAAAATGTTTTTATTATAGAACGCATATGGAAAATGTGTAGAAAAATTAAACTAATTATTTGCATTATCGATTTCTTTAAGTATTTTGTTTTCTGATTTTTCTTGTTAATTCCAGTAAGTCCAAAGAATTAAGGATGTAAACTAGATCACAATAAACAAACGCCGTAAATTATACTAAACTCGTTAGAGTGATGTCTTGAACATTCTGAAACTGAGCTAAATAACATTCAGCTTCCGAGACCGAAAAATGTCAACCTGGCCGATGATTTGTTCTTCCGACATATCTAAACGTCCAAATGGTGATATACTTAGTTGTTTTAATCCTCTTACACGCCATACGATCTTCTCGAAGGCTCTAGTAATCTTTTCACCACGGTCAGGAGATCAATTAATAGTTAATTGGCAATGGCGGATTGGCGTTCAGGAGTGAATTGTGTTCAAGTAATTTGTGGATAACGTTGTCTACCGTGAGGATTCTGGGGGAAAACAAAGGAAACGATGTGTTCGTAAAAATCCGACCCATCGAAAAATGATGGTGTCTTCCCACCTTCTCCGCCTCCACACGAATCAAAGATTTAAGTTTTCGGCGAGACGGATCTAGAAGGAGAAGCCATCTGTGGATAATGGACAAACTAAGTAACGCATTTTTATCAGGTTTTCAGGCCTAGGCTATCTAAGTGAATAATTGATGTGTACTAGACTGTCGGATCTGATTCGGTTAAACTTTAAAAATATAAACTAAAGCCTTTGATTTAAATAAATTCTATAGTGTCATCTGAATATAGCTTACGTTTGGCAGGGCCGGGGGTGAGGGGTTTTCTACTATCCGAGCAAGCAACTGAGGAGCTGAGACATTGATCGTGTACCACCCTACTTACCGTAGTTACTACGCATGACGTCACGAATTCTGGGTTTTTGCCGTCAAGGCTGAAACGATTTTTCTATTTTTAAGCAGATCATCATGCCACGGGCGAATCCGACCAATCACGTTACAGAGATGCGTAGTTACCATGCTTACCACGCTCCCTAGCGTGGTGAGCAAATAGTTCCTATTTCGAGAAGGTTGGAACGGTCAGCGTACTAACTTTTTACGAGGTTGGAACGAAAATAGTAAATAATAGTTACTATTGTTAGAACGGTGGAACAAGCTCGTTGTGGCACACCTGTTTGTCAAGTACGGTGTTGGGCGACAATACGTGGTTGTAACAAATTCAATGGTATAAATTTTATTTGTTACTGGGAGAGTAAAAAAAAAATAAGTAGGCTATAGGCCTGCAGCAGTTTTTTGTTATTGGAGAATTTTTTTCTGAAACTAAAAAATGTTTTGAACCTAAACCAGGTCGCCAAGTTTGAGTTTCAGGACAAGGCCAGAGATGTTAAAGGCCGAGACGGCGTAAGAGAAAGATCTGCTATGGTTTACATTTAGAAAAATGGCCGACAATTGCTAGTTTTAATGCTAGTATTATAAATAAATAAAAGTAGTTTTAATAAACCCGATACCCTAACTTAGCTGGTATAGTAAATTGGTAGCACAGCAAAATAACACTAGTGACTAGTGCCAATACCTATACTTTCCATGCTTTGCAAACAGGCTACACTCGTAGCCCCGCCCACTACGCTTGCGGCATTTAAAGCGAGACAAATTTTTGGGTTGAGAAATTTCTAGTAAAGCAGAGGTAAGGTATGCACACACCAAGGAAACAATGGAGGCTGTATCATATTTTTTACATGTTCAGAATATGAAGTTATCGGAGCCAGCACTGGTGACAGACTGAATGAGTTTCAGTACGGACGTTCTCTATCGCTAGTGGTGCATCTCTGCCATTCGAGTGTGTGTCAATTCTGTCAAGTCTTGGTCCTACTCCTTAGTGTTATTTTGCTCTGAGAATTAATGACTAACAAAACAACCCCCGGAGAAAGAGCTGATCTGTGACGAAACAGAAAGAGAGAATGCTTACGACGAACTATCTCGTTTTGCTCATTTTGAAGTTTTGCTCAGGGTTGCCACGTCAGAAATATTTAGAAATTTGGCCCAAAACAGAGAGTGAATTGGGAGTGTAATATCTACCAATCAGAGCAAAATAACACTAGAGAGTAGCGCCAAGACTTGAAAAAAGTGACACAAACTCGAATAGCAGTGACACTAGCAACACTGGCGACAGACTGACTGAGTTTTGGTATGGACGTTCACTGTCGCTAGTGTTGCTAGTGTCACTGCTATTCGAGTTTGTGTCACTTTTTTCAAGTCTTGGCGCTTCTCTCTAGTGTTATTTTGCTCTGATTGGTAGATATTGCTTCAGCCAAAGCTGACTGCGAATCATATTTGACGATACAAAACGGATAAGTCAGCTACATTTTATTAGAGCTACATTTCGGCCTTTCTTGGCAAGGATCCTCTTCAGGCTCAAGCCCCTCAAGCTGGAAAATGAACTAGTGGAAAAACAATTAAAGTTCAATCTGCACATCAACCCCAATCCCACTCTGTAACAACCTAGGAACAATGCTTACCCCCTAGATCAGCAGCTTTTTCAACAGTTTCCTCTATTCAAAGCGTAATTTCTTGGGCCAGTACACGCTCAGTTTACTAGCTTGGACAAAGATAAAAGTGATGTTTCTTATAATACTTAGCAGATCTTTATTTTATGCATATATCATCTTGTATAATTCAGATTTGAATAGGTTATTTTTTTTGAATGATTTTAGTAGCTATGTTATTTTTTATAAGCTTATTGCATATTCTGGTACATTTTAATCAAGCTTCACAACACTATTCCACAAAGAAAAACTTTTAATATAGAAATAACTTTTAATTTTAATATTTGAATTTCCTGCCACGATATCCCAGCTTTAAAGATTTGGATTGCCGAAATGCCAGAGAGGTAAAGACAAGGGATAACAAGAAAACGGCCGATTTTCGTAGCGCCTTCTAAAGGAAGTCGGAAATGTTTATTGTGAAGCATTTAATACAAAGTAAAGCAGTAGAAGTGTCCATTGTGCTTTAAAGATTTTTCCTTAATATCTGATTTTGTGAACTTCTTCTCTGAAAGTTGGTTGGAGTTAAACCTGGTGCTGTGATTTCATTCTGAACACGGCTGCTATTTTTGCTGTTCGATTGGGTCGTCGAAAGGGCAGAGATTCTTCTGAATTTGGTTTTGGAGTCACCTGTCTCTTCTTCTTCTTTCCAGCTAAGATGGATATTTGCCGGCGGCATGTATGGGCAATTTGAAGTTCCGTACTTTGGTGATAGATATTGCTTCAGCCCAAGCTGACCGCGAATCATATTTGACGAAGAAGAATGGCCAAAATATGGCACTAATAGACTATTTTATAGAAGTGGGTAAATAAAAATATTCATTCATTCATAGCTGACGTATCCATTTTGCACCGTCAAATGTAGTGTACCAATTGTTATGTATAATGACCCTAGTTTGACAGTATTAGATTCAAATAACAGTTTATTCATGTACGTGAAAAAAATCATTAACTCTTTATGGCCCCACCATAAGGCCTAACAGCAGGCCTGGCAATGGGCGGGTCTTATTCTTTATTCATAGTCTTAAGGGAAACAAATCAAAAAAAGAAAAAGGAGAGAAAAAAAGATGAAGACAAAAAGAAGAATGAATACATAACAAACTGACAAGAAAAATCCACTAACGAACTGTGTTCCATTAAAAACTAGCCTATAAATAGTAGCCTATACTTACAGCGTCTTCTGGCAGTCTCTGGATCTTGTTCCATTGCAGCTTTGCACCATCATCTTGCAAGAATTTGGTATATAGCTTCTGAAAGCCTTCGAACTCTTTCTCAACTGTCTAGAAAATAGAAAAATAAAATGGTTAGCATAAATAAAGAAAGTGTCCGAAAGCTTTTTGGTGCTAAATGCTGCATTAATGCTGCATTTTCTTTTATTTTTTTGTCCGAAAGCTGTTACCTTTATTCAAACAATGTTTACAACGGATTCGTCAGCTATGATTTTTCATCAGCTGATGTAGAGACAAATGCAAATGCTGTTACCTTTTTTTCTTCTCTGACACTTGTAGAATACCAAAATTTAAGTCAGGAAGAAGAAGAAGAAAAAAGAATTAGCTGTATAAAGCTGACAAAATTCAGCTACTGATCTCCAACCTTCTTATCTTTCCTTTCTTCGTTGGCCATGATCACCAGTTGTCTTAGAATTTGGAATGTTTGCCAAATTGTCAGTTGTCTTTTTGAACTTGTTATGTTTGCCGCCGAAAACACTGAGAGAATCGCCGTACTCCCCAGTTTCTTCTTGAAAATTCAGCATAAAATTTAGAAATCTTGCTGAATTTTTCGATGATTTTATGCTGAATGCGGGATCCTAACGAACAGGGTGAAGGAAATGGGACACAGGAATGCCAATACCAGCATTTGTCTCTACATCAGAGGCCGTCCCCAGCAGCTACTCCAATTCCTGGGGTAGCAACCCATGAAGTTTCATTCGAGTCGGAGCACTTTCGGGACTCCCCTCCACCACCTACCATAAAGACCTTCCACGTTGGAAAAGCGGATCCTAACGGATACGGTGTTGGATAATAGGACACAGACATGCCAATGCTAACTTTTTTCTCAACCTCTGGGGTCGTCCCCGACGAACTCATGGGCAAGCTGGTCAACCACCAAGATTCACTGGGATCGGAGCATCTCCACCTCCAACCACTAAAGTCGCAACCGCGTTGTAAAGCAAGGATTTGGGAAAGCCTCCGCCCCGGCTTCTAACGAAAGCGTTGGATAATGGGTCACGGAAATGCAAGAACTAACCTTTTTCGGAGCTTCTGGGGTCGTCCCCGACGAATTCCTGGGTACGCTGGGCAACCACCAAGTTTCACTGAAACCGGAGGATCTCCTCCTCCACCTCCCACCACAAAGGTCGTATCCGTATTGGAAAGCCTCCCTCCGGCTCCTAACGAAAGCGTTAGCAGCTGCCAAAGCGGAGATCCTAACGAACACCCTGTTGGATAATGGGTCACAGAAATGCAAGTACTAACCCTTTTCTCCGCTTCTGGGGCAGTCACTAACAGCTTCTCCAACTCTTGAGCAAGCTGCTTCTGTGCATCTCTCTTCGTTCTTTGTTGGAAGATAGTGGTATCAGACAATTTTCTGCCATGGCCGGGCTGCCCAAAAAGAAATGAGTATAGTCCAGACATATCCACACTTGTTTCAACAGTAATCGCGAATAAGAGTAGTATTCCCTATCCAGTGGCACAATTTTATAGCTAGAAAGATGTCCTGGAGGATCCAAATCACAAATACTGTCTATCTCTTATGGAGAAGAGCTAATTCGACTATTAAAGCAAACAAATCGGTTAGTTTAATAATCCTAGTCCACTCCCAGCAGACTACACACACCTTTTTTTCTAGAACAGGTGCGTTTCTTAAATGCAATATAGCTGCACCTGTGGAAAAAAACAATAAAAAAAGGTAGAAATGTGCGAAGACAGGAGAACAAAATAGGTTTGTAATGAAGGCGAGTCTGGATAGGCTAAACATGGACAGTTATGTGAAAATACAAAATAATTATTTTTTTTTACCAAACTACTACCCTCTCGAAAGTTACAACAAATATTCCTTGAGCCCAAGCTGACTTTGAAACATATATTCAAATAATATATACAACGGATATGTCAGCTACGATTCTTCATCAGTGATATTTCAGCCCTTCTTGGCAAAGGTCCTCGTCAGGCTGTCAATCTTCGGGGAAGGTTTACAGGTTACCTGATTACAGGTGTTGTTTCCTTCCCCGAAGTTCACCCTGAAGATTGACAGCCTGAAGAGTACCCTTGCCAAGAAGGGCCGACATATCGCTCATGAAGAATTGTGGCTGACGTATCCGTTGTATATACTATTTGAATATAAGTTACAACAAAAGTTTCGCTCAACTTGGGTATGACAGCATTTCCTCCAACAGAGTAGTTCTCTCATTGGAATGTTTTGTCAGAATGCGCTATTACCTACAACACATCTGAATCTTCAAGTTGCCATTGGACAGGGACTAGACAACAGCTGTGAGAGATGACTGGTCTGCTCTTAGGTTGAACCACAATGCAACGATGATCACATTTGAATTTGCTATTGGTAGATTTCTGAGTTTCAATCAAACATCAATATCTTTAGTAGGTTAGGGTAAGCCTACCAAGCAATTGGCATAGGGTAGGCGAGAGCCGGGTAGTATGACACATCTTTTGTTTGTTGTTTAATTCCCTGTAATTTGTATGTATGTTGCCAAATTTTTTGCAGCACGCACTCTCTATAGAATCTTTGGGATTTTTTCTCATGTTTTTCTGTCCCACAGTTGTTCAGTACTAGGCTTAATTCTGGACATGGCCACTGTGTCATACTACCCGCCGGTGGAGGGTAGTATGACACACCCTCGGTTTAGTATGGCAAATCTTTAATTTTGCGTTTTCTTATTATGTTTCACTCAAAAACTTTCGTTAAAAAACAACAACAAAGAACTTGGAACCATGAGTAATGGTTCCTCATGATTCCAAGGGGATGCTCCCTCATTTTACCCCCCCCCCCCCTAGTTTTTTGCGGTGTACCACAAGGTACTATTTTAGGTCCTTCGCTGTTTCTCGTCATGGTTAATGAGCTAGCAAGTTCATTCCCTGACCGATGGAAGTATGTTGATGATCTCTCGCTGTTGGAGGTTTGTCGGCAAGATATCAAAAGTTCTGCTAAGGTATTTATTGACAACATTTGTGATGAAGCTGCTGCTGAAGAAATGGTGGTTAACATGGACAAGTCAGTTGTACTGACTATTAACTTTTTAAAAAGCACTCCAGAGTTTTCCCCGAATGTTTCAGAAGGTCAGCGTGTTACTGAAATTAAGCTCCTAGGGATCTACATTACAAGTGATATGAAATGGGATAAACAGGCTGCTGTAATGCTTAAGAAAGGTAACATGTGCCTTCGATCGCTTAAGCTTCTGTCGCGGTATGGGGTCTCCACAGATAAACTAATACTTTTCTTCATTTGTTTCATCCGCCCTATCCTTGAATATTGTTGTCCCGTCTGGCATTTCGGGATCACCGGTGATCAGTCGGACGCGCTGGAAAGAATTCAATATCGTGCTCTTCTTGTTTGCTCGAATTCACCTAAAGTCCCATACATTCAGCTTTTAAAGGAGTTTAATTTAGATACACTTGCAAATCGTCGTCTCAAGTTATCGACAGTTTTTGGTACTAAAATCTTTGAGAATCCCGTCCTCCGTGACATCCTCCCTCCGGATTTCAGCGCTGAGAGAGTCAGGCCAGCAAGAGCGGTCGCTTTACCAGTGCCGAAACTACAGCCGCACACGCACACCCACACTCGTTACGTGAATAGCTTTGTGCCTAGTTTCGTAAAACTGTATAATAACAAAAACGAATTGTAAATGACGTTAGTGTTGTTTTTTGTTAGCTTTCGTAATTCTATAGTATTTGTATAAAGTTTTATTGCACGACTATGTATTTTTATGCTATTTTTATACTATTGTCAAGTGGACATGTTTACTGACCGAGCTGTTGTCGGCTGAATTTTTATATCTTTTCTATTTTATTGTATTATGTTGATGTGACACGAAACCTACTAGTCGGCTTGTCCGTGTTATGGCTTTCTTAAATATAATTGAATTGAAAAATTGAATTGAACCCCAAAAACAAAGGTTTCGTACATTTTTATTGCATATTATGAGTCTCAATACTTATATTGCTGCGGACATAACAGAACCATTCAGATACAACACAAACCCTACATGTTATACAAGCCGACAAAAAGTGTGTCATACTACTCGATGTCCCCATTTTGTATGGCATCTACATTTCCTCCTAGATCGAGTGAATATCCAGCAGCTTCTCAACTGCTTATGATAATCAGAAACCTTACCTAGGTCCCTGCAAGATATGGCTATCCTATGTTACAGCACCTTGTTCACATGGGAGTTCACATTAAGACAAACAAGAGCTGGACGCTCATATGGCTTTTGCAACGCTTGGTAAAAGGACGAAAGTAGGAATTTGCCAATTCTTTGGTTTGTTGTGAACATTTGTAAGCAAAACCCTTCTGATAAGAATGGCAATGGACCCTTGGAAATCGCGAGAATGTATCGTCTGGTAATTTTTTTTTTTTTTAAGCACTTGGCTGTGATGATGCGCACTTTAAGGGCGCAAGAAATCCACCGGTAGTCAAACCTGATCCTTGAACCTTTAGAATCATGAATATATATGGTTTGGTCAAAAGCATTTTTTTACTTTTCGGTTAAGATGCGCACTTTAAGGATGCTAGAAAGTCATTTCTTAGCAAAACCGTTAAGGCAAAAATGATCACGGGCTCATGGGGATCATGAAAATGAAGAGTTTGCTTCAATGTATTTTTTGTACTTTGCGGCTACAAGGTGAGTACTTTAAGGGATGGTCGGATGTGGAAAGTGACAATTTCAAAGCCAATCTTGTCAAGTCTCTAATGTTAGGCTACGCTTGTTCTTCCTACCAAGTGTCATCCCAATCTCTACACTCTAAGTGTGTCAAAAATTTTCCCCCCGATTCCCCCGCATTGGTCGGATCCTGTCCACACTTGAAATGTGACATCAGAGACAAGAGCTCTTTCCGAATATCAAGTTTCCTTAAGTCCGATCAACTGTTCAAAAGTTGGACATGTCTCAAGATTCCGAATTACCCCTCCCTCCACTCCCCCCACGATCGTCAAATCGGAGAAACGACTGTTCTTGAATTAAAATTTTCGAGTCCCTGATTCGCCAGCCGAGTTTCATTGTCCTAGCATATGTGTAAGCATTTTAACTAGGGATCACCGGAATTACGGATCCCTCCCTCCAACTACCCCGACAGTGCTCGGACCCGGTCCAGTCTTGTCAGCTCGTATCTAGCGCTTGTGCTTGTTCTTCCCACCAAGTTTCATTCCCATCTGTCCTCTCTGAACATGTCTCCCAATTTCCAGTTCCCCCCTCCAACTCCCCCCAAAGTAACCGGATCCATTCCGGACTTGGAGACAGGAGGTCTTTCCAAATATCAAGTTTCATTAAGATCGGATTCCCCGTTCAGAATGCTTACCAAGTTCCATCCTCCTAGCACATCTGGAAGTGCCCTAACTCGAGATGAGTGGACCGTTCAGAATGCTTACCAAGTTCCATCCTCCTAGCACATCTGGAAGTGCCCTAGCTCGAGATCAGTGGACCGACCGACCGAAAAGTGAACGGTATATGGCACTTGAGCGGAGCTGCAAGTGCCATGAAAACTTACTTTGAGGGTCAAAAAACATGAAGCTTAAGCATGTTTTTTGAACCTCATTTTTTTTTTGAAAACTTGTTTTCTCCTTCGTATAGTAGATGTCTCTTAGCTTCTGCGAGCACAGATGAATAAAACCAATAGAACCAATAGTTCCGAGAGTGTGTCATATTACCCACCGTGTCATACTACCCGACTCTCCCCTATCTAGTTCTCAGCATAGCAATACGATATGCCAAATGCTGGATATACCCAGCAGGCCAGCATGCGTGGATATACCCAGTAGCTCGTTGTGTCGTTTGAATATGACAAATGGCATAGGCCTAAAGCATTTCCTGTATCCCACAAAAAGTTTGTGGTTCAGAAAGACTGTTTATGTGGCAAGCAATTCTGTTTCTGTGACCAACAAGGTTTTTGTGGCTCGTTTTGTGGCTTTAATATGACAAACAACTATGGAGGTGATTACGAATTCTGCATCTCGAATTGGAGGCAAAAACAAATATAGCAGCAAACTTAAGTTTAAATAACAAAATTAACTCCTGAATCAAGCACATATACATAAAACTTAAAATCCTTCCTGTAGGCTACAGAATGGTAAAAATGTAGGCCAGAAGTTTTATTTACTGAGATTTTATCTGATTTTATTTTTATTTTCAGACATTCGAAATTACTACAAAAATCCGCATTTCTGAAAGTTTGACCTTGTGGCTTGACTAAGTGGCACACTATTGTGTTTCTGTGAGGAACAGGCAGAAATGTATGGGCCACCGATTGGCAGTGGAGAAAACGACTCTAGGGACTAATTAAAGGGTTTGTGGTAGACGGCGAAAGAAATAACATCAAAACCTGCTTCAAAAACCTGAAACGAGACTTGGTTTTGGCATGCCCTATGATAAATACAGTGGTGGAGCACTGTGCCCAGAAATATGACTGACACAAAAAATAGGTGTTTCCCACAAGTTCATTTTTCCAACTTGAGCAGCTTAGAGCCTGAAGAGGAACCTTGCCAAGAAGGGCCGAAATATAGCTCTAATAAAATTCAGCTGATGTATTTGTTTTGCACTATCAAACGTAATATGACTGTCTCTAGCACTATAGATGTAAAATTTCAATACCTTTATTTTATCTAATTTCAAAATATAGCTGAAAACAAGATACTAGATATTCCTTAAGCCCAAGCTGAATGCGAATCATGTTTTGACAATGCAAAACGGATATGTCAGCTACATTTTATTACAGCTATATTTTGGGCCTTCTTGGTTCACAAGGGCCCATGATCAGTTGTGCCTCAAGGATTTTGCTCACATGTAATTCCTAGCACCCATAAAATGTGCACCTTCACCGACTTTTGGCCAAACAATGCATTTTCGTGTTCCCCAAGAGCACATGATCATTGCGATAAGTTTTTGCATCAGAAAAAACGGTTATGAAAATTGTTTCAATTTCAATTTCAATGGGTTTATTAACAAATACAAAATAAATCATAAATAACCAAAACACTCAGTCCATTTCTGGACGCCGAGTACACAATCTTTCCCTCTTTTTGCTACAAGTCAACAGGTCTCGAAAAAGGCTTAAACCAGCCAAAACCGTCGGTTAGTTGTTGATAGCAGAGCATAGTTTTAAAGAAAATGCATTTTCGTGTTCCCCAAGAGCACATGATCATTGCGATAAGTTTTTGCATCAGAAAAAACGGTTATGAAAATTGTTTCAATTTCAATTTCAATGGGTTTATTAACAAATACAAAATAAATCATAAATAACCAAAACACTCAGTCCATTTCTGTACGCCGAGTACACAATCTTTCCCTCTTTTTGCTACAAGTCAACAGGTCTCGAAAAAGGCTTAAACCAGCCAAAACCGTCGGTTAGTTGTTGATAGCAGAGCATAGTTTTAAAGTATTCAAATATTGTGGTCCTCTTCAGGCTCAAGCCGCTCAACCTGGAAAATGAGCTTGTGGATAAACAATTAAAGATTCTTCCTTAATATCTGATTTTGTAAACTTCGTCCCTGAAACTGCTTGGAGTAAAAGCTGGCGCTATGGTTTTATTTTGGAAATGGCTGCTGTTTTTGCTGCTCGATTAGGTTGCCAAAAGGGTAGAGTTTGCTCATTTGGTTTGGAGTCACCTGTCTCTTCTTCTTCTTTCCAGCTAAGATGGATACTTTTCCGCAGCATGTCTGGGCAATTTTTAAGTTCTGTACTTCAGTGGTAGATAAATATATATATTCTAGAGAGGCCTCCAAATATTTCAATTTTGCGAATATTTGATTGAATTTTTTAGTTGCAAAATTACCTTTTTGCATCTATATATAGCACTCTAGCACATGGAAGAGGTACAATCTCGAATTTTCATAACCAAAAAATTTGCCTAAAAAATTTAAACAAAATTTCTCCACAGTCCTACCTACTACTTGATACCTACTACACAAGGATCGCATATAGGTCATCAAAATACATCCATCCTGACCAAATTAATTGATATCAAAAGTCATCCACTTATGTAGCCTACTTCTATTTCTTCTTTGCGTAAATACATGCTCAAATACATGCAACAGAAAAACACTGGCACAAATACTTCCACTCAAGTATTTTGGATAACCTGGTAGCATAAATAAATCCCCGGAAGGTAGAAAAGAAAACTGAAATGGAAGCTGGCACAAACAAATCTGGCCATTGTCAGCAGGTGTATAGAAGAAAGGTATTTGGCAACGCTGCAACTTTGTTCAACAAAAACAGAAAAAATATTTATGTTGTAGATAATAATTAGAGCTTTCAATCAAGCCCAATTTCACGCATTTCCTAGGCTAAGTGTAGAGGCTAGAAAGAAATGGTGGGAGCTGAATGCATAGATAGGCTATATGTATTTCATTAACAGGGTACAATACAAATATTTATTTATTTAATCTAATAAAATGGCCAGCTTGGGCCATACTAAACAACTAACAATAAATATTAACAACTAACAATGGGTGTGGGCAAAAATATAAAACAATAAGCTACCCAACATCAAATGCTGAATACAGCTCACGGTTCCATGCCATCCACACAGGTAAGGATAGCCACATGTTTGGGCCTGAGAGAATCACAAGGAGTGGATTACTGGACCGAAGGATCCGGGTCTGGAGAGAGAAGATAGACCGACGCCTAAGTTCCCCAAAAGAAGGAAGATCCTCACCGACAAACATCCCGGATGCACTACAGTTCCAAGGTAGACCATGTAGCCACCGGAATGAATTGTTATAAAGAACCCTAAAAGTATTCTCGCATTTCACAGATGTAGAGTGGGTTAGTGACAAACAATACAGTGGAGTACAGTAAGCCCTGAAAAGGAAAGTTTTAACTGAAGAATCACAACTAGAGAACTTTCTAATAAGGATATTAGCACGGACACATGGACAAATAGCAAGGTCATTAGGTTTTGCTTCTTGACAGGGAATGATACAAATCGCAAGGTCATAAGGTTTTGCTTCTTGACCGAGTCAGGACCAGGTCAGGACCCAGCAAAGATTTTTTTTTTTTAGATTTTGAGACTGATGTGAGTAAGTAAGTAAGTAATTTAATAAGTCATTTATTTCTGACCCGCCATTTGAAAAGCAGAGTATCTAAAATAAAAAAAAATAATTAAATAAAACATAACAAATACAATATAAAATTTGTCATTCATCAGCCAGAAAAGAATGTAGAGTGTCATGTGGTGGCTCGGCCTTCTTGTTCATGATATTTGGCAAGGCGAAGAAATTTCCAAAGTGTGACGATTGCATCATTAACTTGGAAACGCTTTGTTAGCATGTGGCTGTGGTATAGCCTAGCTTTTGCAAATAACGCATGTGCTTTGCATACTTAAAATATCATCTTCTGGAACTCCTTCTTCCATAGAACATACCAGAGCAAAATAAAATGGTGAACTTATGAAGTCAATTTGAGATTCCCCAATTCCCTGATCCAAATCAAGAAGATGGTTAGAGTCCAGACACTAACCTTAAATGGCTTTTCAGCCTCTATGGTTCCCATTTTCCTTTCTTTTACTTTTCTCCCAACAAACTGAATGAATGAAAAATAGCTAAGATGAAGGTTGTTAGAGGTCAGCAGTAGATTGCACGTGTTTCTGTTTTGAAAACAGAGTCTTGTGAATTTCCCGATAGAGCTTTTATTTTCCCCAGGATAGGGAAACGTTTGCTTTGCCTTGACAGATTGATGATAACGGTGTCCATCCGAATTCCGAGCTTCTGAACAAATTGCTAGATAGCGCATGCTAGCTTTTTCGCTTATTATGCCCGCCATTTTGAACATCAGGTTTTCGTTTAAATTCCAAACAAATTAGCTAGATGGCGTCTGCTTACTGTGGCATCAAATATCGCCGCCATTTTAAAAGTTGGCTAGTGTGTCAGAGTTTTTGTAAAGTGTTTTCTTTAGAGATTTTGTGATTTATTAGAAAGTTACTATGAAATGGAAAAACGAACGGACAGTTGTGAGATCGTGATCGGGGGCGTCGCTAGCCAAAACTTGAGGGGGGGGGGGGCGCCTGTAGTAATAAAACTTGCCATACCTGTTAGCGCTGAAGCCCTTCTTCCTAGGCACGGAAGAAGCCTAGTCTTATCTACGAGCTCAGGCGCGGTTTGAAGGGCTTGGGCGTATGAGGTGACTACCTTAAAATATACGAAAGATGTCCGGCAAGGTCTCAAGAATCATACCAGTTAAAAACAATAGCTAAGAAACGCAGCACCGCATGCTGGAAACTGTGCGAATTTAAAAAAAAACTTACGGTGAACGCAATTTGTAACGACAGGAATTCACTTACGCAATGGCCCGCCCTACAACAGTTCCTGACACAGAACGAAATTAAGTCCCACTTGCGAAGTTGTAAAGTAGGCCATGACTTTTTTCGGGCAAAACACTAATTCCCCCCCCCCCCCCCACAAAGTCTAGATTTTAATGTGACCCAAGCCACGAAATTCCAAGCGTAAAACACGAATGAAATGACGCGAGTTTCCACTAAATAAAGAGCGTGTTCCACCCTTGTAACAATAGTTACTATTAGTTACTATTTCCGTTCCATCCTCACGAAAAGTTACTACGCTGACCGTTCCAACCTTGTCGGAATAGTAACTAATAGTTACTATTTGCTTACCATGCTCGGGAGCGTGGTAAGCGTAGTAACTACGCATCTCTGGAACGTGATTGGTCGGATTCGCCCCTGGCGTGAGATCCTGCTGGAAAATAGAAAAATCATTCCAGCCTTGACGGCAAAAAGCCAGAATTCGTGACGTCACGCGTAGTAACTACGGTAAGTAGGATGGAACACGCTCCAAGTCTACTACTATAAATAGAGCCAACGGCAAATTTTTTTGAAATCCTGCATGATCATAAGACGCATTTTCGGATCCCAGACGAAGTTAAGAGCCACTGCCGCCACAGTCTCAAAACGCTCAAACGCTCGACATTAGGTCCAAGCTGGATGTCAACTCAGTTTCTTGTCAAACATGAACTAGCCTTACTGACTTTTCTTTATCTGGTCGGTCGCTCTGCGAGTGCCCAGATTATCTTTCTTCGAGGTGGGTGGTACCCCCCCCCCCCCCCCCCCCCCACCCCCATAGTGACGACCCTGTCATGATTGACGGATGAAAGTTTGAAGCTGTTTTGTGGAATCTTATATTATCTGAACTGGAGCATGCAGATGTACAACTGTAACACACTGTACCGTAAAGGTGAGTAACTTAACAAAGTTGCGTTTTTTCGTTTTTTCAGTTCAGTTCAATCCAATTATATTTTAGAAAGCCATAACACGGACAAGCCGACTAGTAGGTTTCGTGTCACATCAACATAATACAACACAATAAGAACAGATAGCTCGGTCAGTAAATATGTCCACTTACGATAGTTATATGGGTAACAATAGTATACAAATAGCATAAAAATACATAGTCTCGCAATAAAACTTTATACGAATACTATATAATTACGAAAGCTAACGAACAACAAAACTAACGTCATTTACAATTCATTCTTGTTATTATACAGTTTTTCAGGTGCTTCTTCGTGCCCCTGATATTTTGATACCCTAAGTTGTTCCAGATGCTGACTGGGTACAGTAGTTGTATTGCATATCTAACATCTGGCTTAGATAGTTAGTATCGAGGTTAGTATAGGTCAGGTACAGGTGCAGTATAGTGTATTGCTGGATACCCTATGCTGGATATCTGTAGGTACCCTAACCCTATTTACTATAGAGGAATTCTGATTGGTTGATTTCTGAGCTGTTCACAGTTAAAATTATAATATGTAAAAAGTATAGTCAATACTATACTCGCTTGTGTGTTTTTGGGGTTCCAAAATCTATGACATCGCAAAAGTTGTCCGTCCGTCCGTCTGTGAGCACGGTAACTCTCGAAGCGAATGATGGGTAAGGAGACATGTTGAATTCGAGTATGAAAGTTATTTTCTTGCCGGACAAGTAGTTCACCCGGAATCCGGCGAAAAGCAGACACAAAATTTGTCGACCAATCTTCGGCTATAGCAGTCCCTACCCCTTCATTCTCAAACCAGTATAGTTCTGCGTGTGGATGACGACATTAATTTGTTTATTCTATGGACGCCAGACAGACCTCGTGTTATCGAAGGTCGAATCGTCGAAGGGGTTGATATATAATGTTCAAACAAGGAAATATGTTGTTCAAACAAGGAAATATGTAGTTCAAGCGAGGATGTTCAATGAGGATTCACTGGTAAAGTACAGGTCAAGTTCGCAGATGGGTCCTTTAGTCCTACCTTTAGAGGCAGAGGACGTTTCGAATTTACGGTAAAAACATGTATATTTTATAAGCTAATAAGATATTCATTGAGGGGGTAAGGAAATCCATGGCTGAAACCATATCTGAACTTAGTTTTCTTGCTGGACAAATGGTTCATCACGAATTCGGCTGAAAGAAAATTTGGTTCAAGCTCAAAGTTGTTCCTGAAATCGATTAGAGATTTGGTATCGGGGCAAGGAGACATGCTGAATCCATTTTTGAACTTTATTTTAACAGTAAAAATATCCAAGGAATCTGACGAGAATGAATGGCGAAGACATGACCCAATTGTTTGAATCAAATGTTAGATTTTTAGGATCCCATCGAAACCTTTGGTCTTATTTTGATGGACAAGCAGTTCACCCGGAATCCGGCCGAGACAGGAAATTTGGCAGAAGTAAGGCAGGAAGTTCCAATCAGTTCCGTCAAAATCTGACCTATAGGGTAAATATATATGCTGAAGCCATATCGGAAGTTGGTTTACTCAGATGATTAGCTATTTGGCCTGAATCTGTTTCTAAATTTTAATAGTAAAAATGTTCAACGAGTGTGGCCAAGACAAGAACCAATTCTCTGTATCAAATGTTACGTTTTTGGGATACCATCGAAACCATTGGTCTTGTTCGAACCGACATTGGCCCCTTGCTCTATTGTCTGAAAACTGTAGGCTACCTCAAGTAATTAGGATTTGGGCATGATTCCCTTCAGTGTCCTCATGCCCCAGCGTTTGAGCGTGGCTATCAAAAAAGGGCATAGTGTTCTAGGTTGGGCAAGGGTTAGCCCTACGGGGTATACAAGCTTTCGAATAAGCTTCGATCAACTAGAACATTATTATTTGGCCATGCGAATTGCTTACGGATCTGTTGTACCTAATCGCGGTAAATTTGGAAGAAGAGACCTGGGAAGAATTTGTTCTGCTTGTGCAGCTTTCCGCATTACATGTTTATCCGGGGGGAGCGACCTACTGTCTGCAAGTGACCTGTAGCTGTAAGTTCTGTAACTATTTTCTGTACTTGCCCTCATAGTAACAAGTATTATGCGTTATTTAAATGTTATTGATCTAGTTGGAAACCTACTAGAAATTGAGCGGCGACCGTGTAGACGGTCGCAAACATCGAAGTCAAGGTGCTTGCTCCTTCTGTTTCGTTGATATGTTATATATATTTTTTTTTTCCCTTCGTTTTCCACTTTTTTGTTGTATAAAAAAAAGGTTTATAAAAGAAAGAAAGAAAAACAGTTGCTTCTTCAAAAGAGGAAAAGGCTCAATTAGTTTATTACTTCTCCTATTTTGTGAACTGGTAAAAGATGAAGATGACTGTTTACTGTTCTTCACTTTCTGTCGCATCCATTATTTCTGGAAATTAGATAGAGGGTGGTTGTTTACTTTACTAACTGCGCCGTTTTTAAAATTAGTTTGCGCTTTAGGCATTGTGTACTAGTAGTGTACGAGCGAGGAACCGTTTTGTCATCTAATGATTTGCAGTTTACAAGGATATCGTGAATTATAGATTTTTTGTCCTTATTATACTAAAAATAACTGGTAGGCTATGGACTGTTTTTAAAATTTGAAAGTATTTTATTTTAAATACTCCAAAGAACATTTTTGAATACCTCCGGGAGAGGGCCGGTTGTTTTGCTACCTATTGACCTCTTGCCCCCCCCCCCACCCTTTCCACGAATCATTTGGCTAATAAAATAAAGTGAAATTATTTGGAATAATCTCCCAGATGGCCAGTCTACCACGAAATTGGGACAATTTCCCCTTCCCTGCATTATTATATTAGGGGACGTAATACAGCCATCTTTACCACACGGCTTAGACGGAGAGAGTCGACGGATCGAACTTGGCACGCAAGTTGAGTCTTGTCGTACAAGACCAAAAGTTCCGGTCGGATCCTAAATGGAAGATGTCTTGATTGGTCTAAGTCGTTGTTGGTTGGAAATTTACCGCATACACGATTGCTTTGTGTGGACTACAGGTCGGTGACTGCTATTGGGTGAATAACCAAAGAAAATGTTTATCACGCCTTGTCTCTCGTATATCTGAAAAATCTGACAAACAGTCAAGAATTCTCTAGTTCTGTAAAGTTTTCGGTTCTCGTGGGTGGATCGAAGTCATTGGTCCGAAGCTTCCAAATAGCATATTTTCTTGAATCCTCATCGTAGCTCCAATCAACGATTAAGAGATTTTTGGTTCGATACCCAGCTTCCGATTTTCTCTGGACTCGGGCCGAATTGTCCAAGCTAGTCTGGAACTAGTATCATGTCCAAGTACAGCACATTCCTTTAGTCGCCAGCAGGAGCGTCACTAGCCTTTTACCTTTGGGGGGGGGGGGGGTCCGGTTTGTGCCGATGGACTCAGAAATGTGCCGACAAAAAATGTGCCGATATTTTCCGCCAGCACAGTATAGAACCGGGGTAAAACTAACTGCAATGCATCCATTGAAATTATTCATTTGATGTAATTTCATCTATTAAAGTTCACAATATAGCTTTTCATTTTAGCTTTCGCTAAAATGCGGAGCTTCCATCGACTGTACCAAGAACAAGTTAAACTAAGCGCTGCAGGCGAGATTTTTTAAATCTGCCTTTTTTCCGGAAAAATTTAGCTCTACCTACCATACAATTTCTAGCTTTTAACGTGTTCACACCCCCACGAATTTCAATAATAAAATGCCAACTAAATGAAACACCGTTCTTCCAAGTAAAGAATACTACAAAATGCACCGCAGGCAAAGTTTTTTGTAAACTAACTGTAATGCATCAGTTGAGATTATTCCTTTGGTATAATTTCGTGCATTAAGTTCACATATTTGGCTTTTCATTTTAGCTTTCGCTAAAAGCGAAGCTTCCAACGACTGTACCAAGACAAGTTAAACCAAGCGCCGCTGGCTAAATTTTTTAAATCTACTGTTTTCCAGACAAATTTAGCTATAGTACCATGCAATTTCCGGCTTTTAACGTGTTTCGAACCCCAAGAATTTCTATCCCAAAACGAAAGGTAAATGATACACCGTTCTTCCAAATAAACAATATTACAAGAGAAAATTAGAGAATATTACAAAATGCGCCGCAGGCTGAAAAACTAACTGTGTTGCACCAGTTGAGATTGTTCCTTTGATGTAAATTCAGAGATTCGACTTTTCGTTTCAGCTTTCGCTTACAAGTGGAGCTTCCAACGACTGTACCTAGAACAAGTTGAACCAAGCAAAGCCTGCGAAATTTTTTTAAATCTGCATATTTTCCGGAAAAATTTGCGCCAGACAAATGTTTGCAGAATTTGATTTCTACGTAAAAAAAGACCCGATGTGCCGGCAAGAATACCGACACACGACGAAAGCCTTCAGAATTCAATTTCTTCTATGTTTTGCCCGAAAAGACTGTAAAGAACTTTATTTTTTACGAAGTAAATAGAATTTACAGAGTCTGATTTTTTTCGTGTAAAAAGAACCCGATGTGCTGACGAGAATACCGACGCCCGACAAAACCATCCATCATTTGATTTTCTCTGTGTTTTGCTTGACTAGATTGTACAGCACTTGATTTCTTACGTATAAAAATAACCCCTTGTGCCGATGAGACTTGAACTTCCCGGGTGCGCCCAACAAAGTTTTCAGAATTTGATTTCTTACCTATAAGTAGAGCCCAATTTTCCGACGAGTCGACCGACGCCTGACAAAAGCATACAAAATTTATTTCTTCTGGATTCCTAATGTATAAAAAGAACCCGATGTACCGGCGAGAATACCGAGGGAATTCGATTTCTTCAGTGTTTTGCCCGACAAATGTTTGCAGGATTTCATTTCTTGTGTATAAAAAGAACCCGGTGTGCCGATGAGTCGACCGACGCCTGACAAAAGCATACAAAATTTGATTTCTTATGAGATTGAAGGCGCTTCACGCCGACAAACAAGTGAGCTTTCGCCGGGCTTCGCCCGACGAAAGTACTTTATCAAGACCTTTGTTGGGGGAAGCCCCCCTCCCAACCCCATAGTGACGCCCCTGGTCACCCGTTCCCTCGATCAAATTGATTTATTCTAAAATTTCCTGGGTTAACGGGATCACTACTGAATAACTAATCCGATCCGAAACTAACAGTGTATGAAGATTTCGAGCATTTCTTGGTTTTGGCCTTGTGTTGACCCCTTAAAGGACACCTGAATGAAGAGTACCAAGTATCATCCCTACTTGTATGACTTCCGTTAACATTGCCTGCAGAAAACCCAATCCAAATACGAAATAGTGTTTCCAAGCTATGGTTTTTGCTCCATTTTGCATCTGTCCTTATGTCAGTACCGAACAATTTTAGAAATGAACAAATGTCTCCAATCAACCCTTCTTCTGGAATATTTTTTAACCAATTAAGCCCAAATCTATATCTAAAAGAAATTCCAATACGATCCGGTCAGTGCTTTACAAGATTTGAATGAATTGCGCTTTCTGTCTTGGAGTCTGCATGTGCAAACCTCCAGAAACCAACATCCCTATTTTGAAAACGTCACGCTCAGGAGAAGAATGCACTCTGTGGCCATGTCTGTAAATGTATTCTCCATGGTGTGTTCAACTATGGTTTAATTGTTCAGGTGTCCTTTAAAGTCCGTAGACTAACATGGATTTCAATCTCGATATAATGTGCTACTTTCAAACATTACAGCGACCCCAATTCGATGAAGACGGAAAACAAAGAAAAGAAAGGAGACATCCAAAATTTAGGAAGCATTAACTGCTTACAAGGTCATAAATGTATAAACCCGTCCACTACCCCTTTAATGCGGACGAACAAAGCCCATCTAGGAATATGACCTCACTCTCGGCCTAACCTCGTATCATATTACATTAAAATATCTCGGTCCGGTTGGGAGTGATCGGGATAGGAGACATGTGGAGGACGGAAAACTTGACGGCATCATCGGTCTTTTGGTCATCGGTCTAACGTCGTTTAGGATTGAGGGAATGCTTATAAAAACACTTTTAAAATATTTAAAAAAGACAATAAGATAGTCGATTTAGAGGTGAAGAGATATGATGATTCCGTATCTGAAACTTATTTTCTTCTGCCGGACAAGTAGTTAGCCCAGAATCCGGCAAAAACAGAATTTAGTAAAAGTAAATTTTTTATCTGAAGTTACATAGGTGTTCAACGTCGGGGTAAGGAGATATGCTGAATCCGTTTCTGGCATATATTTGTTATAGTGTTTCGCCCGGAATCCGACAAAAAACGGGAAATTTGTCAGAAATATAACTTTTTGCTCAAGTCGCTTAGAGATTTGATAAAGACGTGAGAATACAGGCTGAATCCATATCTGAAGTTTGTTTTCGGACAAGTAGTCCGCCTGAGAAACCAGAAATTCGGTAAGCATTTTGTTATGTCTTTATTGGGCTGAGTTTCGATGTAAAGATAAGAAGACGTAGAAAATTAGTATGCCTGATTTTCGAATACTGAGAACTCGCTTGGTAGACCGAATTTACCGGAATTCCGACGAAAACTGGAATTTCGTCAATTAATAATAATAATAGATTTATTGTCCCTCATTATGCACAAACTTACAAAAGACGGAGTAATTAAATGAAGAAGAAGAAAAGAACAAGAAAGAAATGAAAAAAAGAACAGTAGCCTACTGTCAATAGTGTCAACAGAAATAATGGAAAGAACACAAGAAACTTAAACAGAAAACACACCGAAAAACATTCTGATGTCGGCTGTTTGTTTCGGTATAGAGATAAGAAGATTGCGGTGTAATATTATCGGGTAAATGGTACGATTTGTTTCTTACCAGAAATTTTCGAAAGAACAAACTCTGGCGATAAATAAATGTGGTTTATATGTCTATAAAGAACATGTTGGGTCAGAATATCCTCCAAGTTTTCGTTTAGCACTGGTATTCCTGCCGTACTCTGGGCTTACCCGAGAGTTCGAGACAGGAAGGAGTGAACTAATGGATCTGGTTAAGTGGTTGATTCGGGAGAAATAACATGATCATTGTATGTAGTGAAGACTGAAAATCTACAAGACCCGACAGTGGATAAAGAAATCGAATATTTCCTTTGATCGAAACCTTTGGTCTTGTTCTGAAGTGAGACTATACAACACAGTAATGGTAACGTTTCTGACCTTCTCCCAGTGTATGCTACTTCCGTAGTAAACAATGCAAACACAAGATCTATACTTTTATAAGATGGTAAAGAGCTGAGGTGGTTTCCTCTTTCCCTGTCAAGCTTTAGACCTATGGGAGCCATAACGGATTTGTCAGAGGTTGCTCCCCTTGATCTAAATCATGCAACGGATTTGGTAGTAGAAAATGCAGCGGATATTATAATATCCGTAAGCAGGCGTGTAGAATGGGCCGTTACGGCGGTAATACCATTTGGTGAGATATGACAAGTCAGTCTAGTCGGTGGCACCGCATTTATTCCGCCGTTCTGTTGTTTGACCAACAAAGACAATTGAATTAAGTCTGTGCCACTGACTGCCAGATAGCTCCCAGCATGGAGAGTTTTCAACACATACTCTATTGATTTTATTATTGTTTATTGTAAACTCAGGTCACAATCTAGTTATGACACTTGTGCAGTTAAAAAAAAGAATTAGGTATGATCAGGACGCTAAAATACGCTATTATTTACAATAAAATACAGATAAAAACATGGAATGCACAGTACTATTTGTTATAACATTCGGTAAGAAATGGCCCGAATGAGTTGGCGAATTTGTTCGTTCTGGTTTTGGCGTGCATGAGCTTATTGCACCGATGGGTCCCACCCAGGGCTGGTCACCAAGAACCAGGGTGTACGAGTTACTTTCAGGATACTTTGGGTTACTTTGGGTTACTTTTGGTTACATCGGGTTACTTTGGGTTACACTGCATTGGGTTACATTAGGTTACATTGGGTTACTTTGAGATACTTTTGGGTTACTTTCCAGGGTGTACGAAGTTACTTTTGGTGACCAACCCTGGGGTCCCACTATTAGTTGGGGTGTCAGGTGGGAGTATGGTTCTGTATTGTTCACTCGAGAGATGGCTTCGGCAAAATTTCATAATAGCTGCGTTCGTTGCACTCCGGGCTGTCTTTGGGGTTCAGTCACCAGTGTCCGGGTCTTCCGTTAAAACGCGTTCTTTTGGTTCACCTGTGAGTTGATGAAAACCGGCTAACTCCTCGCTGCAGCAGGGCTCACGAGCAGGTTCTGGTTAGTCCGCACCGGTGAGATAAAACCGGACACTGGTTAGTTCAAAAACGGGTTATAAGACTGGTGAGAAGTCACCGCTGGATGCAAAAACGGCTTATAAGAAAAACTGGAGACCACCGGTGAGAACTCCCGTGACAAAGAACGCAGCAAATGACTTCATCTCTTCGATCGAACAACCTTGGTAAATTGAAATCATGTAGTGCTTGCTCGTCTGATTTTAACTTTGGACCAAGTATTATTTTGGCCGCCCGCTTCTGCACAGCTTCCGTCTAATAGGTACACTGTATTCTGGATTTGGGGGCCCGACACTGGACAACAATACTTGAGGATTGAACTACATAAGTTATGTATTCCTGACGTAGGTTGGTGGGGGATCGACTAAATAGAGGCACGGCACGGCGCAGGAGGCACGAATAATAAAAGATATTAGCAAGTAGTATAAGTAGACAAGTAAGTGAGAGTTTATAACTCCAGAGCTTCAAAGAAGGCACGTTAGAACATTGTTCCTGAGCCTCACTGTGAAGCTAGAAAGGGCCATTTTAGTTATCGCACCTATTTTTAGTACTCGTGCGTTTTCGAAGGCTCATTTTTGCTTCTCTTGCTGCGCGATCTTTTGTCAAGCATCTGGCAACACTGGCGTGTACCCTAGCGGTTGGTACGTATGCTGACGATAATGGTAGCCCGAGCGGTATCCTCGAAGGGTTGGTTCGTGGCTGTAGAGGGGGGGGGGGGGGGGGGGGGAGCTTGGACGGTTTCCCTACAGGTCCTACATTCAATAAACCATGTGTTAGAAAACACACTTACTTTTAATGGTGAAGTTCTCCATACAATATAAACATCTGTAATCCAACTGACAGTCTACAACTCACTGACTGCTAAAAACTGACCGACCAATACTGACAAATAATGACTATTTATACTAATTTCCTCCCGAGGTCTCTCTAACAAAGCCATTAATGTGCCAACCTTTAAAGACTTCGAGTGAGGGACAGAAAGCCTCTAACAAACGAACTTCTATCGGCAGAGTGGATTGAAAGGGTCTCTAACAAAATCATTAATGTGCAGTACGATACAAATAGCCTCTAACGAACGAACTTCTAACGACAGATTGGATTGAACTGCCAACTGAAAGAACCTCTGGAGAAAGAATGCGTTGAGTCATAATTTGATGACTAATAAGGACAAGCTCTGGAGAAAGAGCTCGCCTCTAACGAAACAGAGACGAGAGATTGCTGACGACAAAATAATTTGTTTCGTTAGATGTTAGTTCGTTAGATGCTTTCTGAAATAGCTTTAACATTTTCTCCATTTCCTACATACTTTCGGGGTTGATTGATAAAATTCCTCTCACAGTTTTTTGCACGCCTGCAAAGTTCAAAACTCATAAAAATGTACTGTATCCCTACCACTCGCTTTACAAAATAATGCGGGAACTTAATGACGATTTACGCAAAAATGATCACAAGAGGGACACGATGATAGACACGAAAAAAAAAAAAATTTCCGTACTTTAAGAACAAAAAAATGCAACAACTGAAAAGCAGAATCACCCAGCCGTGTAAGACATGGAAAAGTATAATTAAAACTTGAAAACCGAGATTTTGCCCAGTGGCAACGATATATTATATACCTGGTCTGACCTGCCGGCTCGACCTCAGACGTGACACGCCATTTTGGGGAGATTCGTCTAACAACAGTAATGTATAGTGAGCGAAGTGCCCCCCCCCTCGTTCTACCATATTAGATGTGTCATGTTGTTTGGCCCTGACAGAGTTTGACCTCCTTGGCTAGTGACCAGGTCTAGAGGGTAGCGAGGTAAAGAAAAATAAGATTTAAAGACAATTCGCAAACTCTTGCAAGTATTCAAAGTACCTACTAGTAACCACAAGGTACGCGGCTGTACGGTGTTACTGATCCAGTTCTGGGATCCCGAAACGTAATTGGAGGGATACCTATGACATCGCAAAAGTTATCCGTATGTCTGTCCGTCTGTAAGCCCGATAACTGTCAAAGGGAACGAGATATTGATGACTCCTTGGGTCAAGGGAGAAGTCGAGTTCGTAGATGGGCTCTGTAGCTCAGCATTTAGGGGTGGAGGGGGGGGGGGTCAAATTAAGGGGCGAACAACAATTTTTTAAAAAGCTAATGACATAATCGATTCAGGTGTTAAAAGACATACTGAGAAGGAATATGAAAACCGTTTTCTCGCCGGACAAGTAGTTTGTCCGGAATCTGGCCAAAACCGGAAAGTTTGTTAAAAGTAAAAGTTTTACATAAAGTTGATTAGATGTTCGGTTTAGGGGTAAGAAGACATGCTGAACATTTATATGAAAACCATTTTCTTGTCAGACAACCGGAATCAGTCCGAAACCGGAAAATTTGTTGAAAACAAAAGTTTTATCTGAAGTAAATGTTCGATTTTGGGGAAAGAAGACATGCTGAATCCACTTTTGACAATCATTTTGTACCCGGAAATACAGTTCGCCCCGAAATCCGGCTGAAACCGGAAATTTTTGGAAAAGTTAAAGTTTTATCTGAAGTTGATGAGATGTTCGAATAGGGGTAAGGTGATAAATTGAAATCGTTTTTGAGCTCTAGTTTTTGCCTTATAAGTAGTTCGCCCGGAATCCGGACGAAACCGTAGGTTTTGCAGAAGCAAGGCAGGAAGGTTTGATCAGTTTCGTCATAGTAGATATGACGTATAGGCTAGCCTAGGGGTAAATACACACATGGTGAATCCATATCTGAACTTGGTCTTCTCAGCTGATTAGCCGTTGACCTTCTTCTTTTTATTAATCTTAATAGCAAAAATGTTCAAGGAGTCTGGTGGAGACCGGATATCTACAAGACCAAATTGTCTGGATCAAATATTAAATCTTTGAGATCCCATCGAGACCTTTGGTCTTGTTGATATGGACAAACACCCTGCCGAGTTTGTTTCTTCCCTAGACTGGAGGGCGGTTTCCCTGGTGTTGTTTGATATTTTCCCGTTCATTTTCTTTTAAACACTCCAGATAAGATAAGATACAATTTATTTAGCCTACACTAAGAGCCAAATGCCATGGCAAATAAATGAAAATAATAACAAACCAACAAAAATAAGTCCTTCTATAGGCACCTATCCCTATGGGCTAGGGCTAACCTCAGGAATTTCCTTTTCATTTCCTTTTAAACACTCCAAATTTCTGAAGTGGGTTCATACAAATTATCGATTGATTGAAGATCGGGTGTTCTCGTGTGATGCCTTAGTCAGTTAACTATGGCAGTTTTGACTGACAAAACTGCACCTGACGTGGGCTGGTAAAATGTTCCGAAGTTTTGTATTGCACTACTATAGGTGATTTACGCTTATCTCGAAAATCTTGTATAATGAATGACTCGGTGGTATTATTTGCCCATTTTAAACAGAGAAGTTGGACAAATGGAGTATAAATAGAAACAGAAAAAAATTGAACCCCACTATCCTAACGAACAAAGAAGATTGAAAATTAGTGTCTTTTTCTGTGTTTTTATGTCTTTTTTTTCTCATTACTCCGCTTTTTCGTAATTGCGGGTTACAAATAAATTACTTACTTACTTAGAACAAGGACAAATGACAATGGTTGTAATGACCCTACACGGGTTGGTGAAAGGACGGAAGATGGCGCGTGAATTCTGGAGTTCTTGATTGGCCTTAATTTGCTCGTCATGTAAATATTAATCAAGACGTCATCACGTCGTGACGCGATTTGACGATAAGTCAGATCTAAAGGGAACAATAGCCGCTGCCCATTAGGTATCAGGGGTTGAAGGCGTTGATTTCTGGTGGACATGAATGCTACAAAAAATATTGCATAAAAATCAGAAGTTTCACGAAGAGGTCTCCTAAGGCTGGCCTTAAGGCATTTTCCGTGGCACGGGCTCGTTCTTTTTTTCTGCTCTGCTGTTTATTTGTCTTGCTATTGTTATTCGTGAGTTATATTTTCTCTTATACGCCAATGTCTTCACCTTTTATATGTGTAATTGTCCCGAAATAGAGCATTCTCATTGTTTTTGGGATCCCAAAACGTAAGTGGAGGGATACCTATGACATCGCAAAAGTTGTCAGTCTGTCCGTCACGATAACTCTCGAAGGGAATGAGATATTTTGATGAAACTTGGTGTGAGCATTCGTTGGGTCATCGGACCAGTCAAGTTCGTAGATGGGCTTTGTAGCCCTACATTTAGGGGTGGGGGAGGGGTTTCAAATTAAGGGGCAAACAAAATATTTTGAAAGAGCTAATGCGATAGTCGATTATGGGGTAAGTAGACCAACGATGGTGAAAATCATTTTGTCATCGGACAATTAGTTCGCCCGGAATCTGAATCCAAAACCGGAAAGTTTGTTAAAAGTAAAAACTTTATTTGGAGTTGATCAGATGTTCGATTTTGGGCAAGAAGACATGCTGAACACTTTTGTGAAAACAGTTTTCTACCCGGACATGTAGTTCGCCCGGAATCCGGCCAAAACCGGAAAATTGTTAAAAGTTTAGGTATCCGATTTCGCCGGGCAAGTAGTTCCGAGTTCGGCCGAAACCGGGAAGTTGGCATAAGTTTCAGGAAGTTTTCGTCAAAATAGATATAACTTATAGGGGTAAACACACATGCTGAATCGAAATCTGAACTTGGTTTTTGTGACGGTGCTTGTCACACGAAGCCACTTCTGGTTGTATCTTCGACTTCAGCTAAAATCCCAACTTATGTCCAGGGGCTTTGGCTACCAAGGATGTGACTGGCCTTCTTCTCTCCTGCTGGTGTCATCGAAGAACTTCCAACAACTTGATAACTTCTTGGCTTCTAGGAAACACGTGACATCCGGTACGGCCTCTGTCAAACGGGAGGGTATTTCTCTGTATCGATGCGATGGTTTTCCAGTCGGGTTCTACAGCTTTCGCGTAGCTTTCTTTCTCGTGGGTAGATTTTGGTGGAACCCATCTGCTGCTAAAGACTTCCGTACATCCGTCGTACTTTGGAACTGATTCTTGCGATGAGATGATACGCTGAACGGCCTGTTTTTCTTGCTGGGTAATGTCATTTCCGGTCTGCCGTGTCTGGCCGTCTATACGCTGCACTTCATCGATCGCGATCAGTCGCTTTTATGGCCTGCGTGTTGTCTCTTCCTTCTTCTGCGCCCTGTCAACGATCTTTCTACTCTCATCCGTTACCTGCCCTGCTGTATCTTTCGCTTCTTTGACTGCTTGTTTGACCGTTTCTTTACTCCGCCCAAGAACTTGTTCAGCGAGTTCTTCATACTCTGAGCAGGGACCCATACATTTCCTGTAATGACTCGCCATTTAGGGGGCTTGTAATGTCAATAAGAGATTTCTGATGCGCTCTTGACCGAGCGTCAGATAGTTCGAAAAATACCCAAGGGGATAAAATACCCGACTATCCAGATAGAAAGAAATTTTCGCTGCTGTTGTGATGGAGTAGGAATATTTCTCTGTAATGGAAGAGTATCCTGGATCTTTTGTCCTAGGTACCTGGTGGCATGCTGGCAATTTTGTCTATCTGAGCAAGAACGCCGATTCGACCCAAGCGGAATTTTGGAAACTAGGTGAGGCTCGGGCAACATAGCAACATAGAAGCATAGGAAATGACAAGCCCCCTGAATGGCGAGTCATTACAGGAAATGTATGGGTCACTGCTCTGAGACTGTTCAATTCCGCTGGCTGCCCGTGAAGCGTCGCTCACTGCGTCGTTGGTATCTTGGGCTACGGTAACAGCCTCGTGTTGGGTCCATTGTGCTGCATCGTTTCCTTTCACCGTCGCCACACTATCGACGACGTCCTTTCGAGGACGTGCGACTGGAACAGTTACATCTTCCGACTCCTGCAAGTCTCTTGCGCCATGTCGACGGTTTGGAATGCCAAGGTCTGTCCAATTGTGGCTGCCTGGCCACCGGCATGCCTTAGGCATTTATCCTGGGAGGCAATGTCATTCGCCTTAGCAAGTCCTGACTTAACTTTTTCCGTAGCTCCGCTAATGACATCAAGAGCATGCGTCTGAGCCACCACGGTTTCCGTGTTAGCCAGTTGTGGCAGCAGAATCCTCACATCGGGGAAATACGTTTGTGCTACTAGCTGAAATGCTACTGTTATCATCCGTAGAAGTTCGACTAGCTCACTGCCACCAGCGTTGCCACCTGCTAAGTCTCTGTAGCCGCCTGGTCCGCCAGTGTTGCCTCCTGCTTCGCCAGCGTTGCCTCCTGCTCCGCCAGCGTTGCCTCCTGCTCCGCCAGCGTTGCCTCCTGCTCCGCCAGCGTTGCCTCCTGCTCCGCCAGCGTTGCCTACTGGTTCGCCAGCGTTGCCATCTGCCTCGATAGCGCTGTTGACGGCCGTCCTGGGTAGCTCCTCGTTTCGGCAAGTCATCTCTAGCGTGTGCGGCGTCTTTCCGTCTAGGGCTAACTCCCAGAGGACCTTCTCCTTGGTATCTGGTGATGCGTCTTACGCCGCTCCTGTCTCGATGCTGCAGATTGCCGGTTAACGAGATGGGATGAATTGAAGGTCCTGGATTTGACGATCCTTCCGCTGCTCATCAATTATGTGACGACGCTTGTCACACAAAGCTACTTCTGGTTGTATCTTCGACTGCAGCTACCAGACGACTATATTTTCTCATTTACAAAATGATTATATACAAAAACACATATGGTACATTCATATATAGGATTAATTAGCGAGCTCCTGTCACCGGGATCTGGGGTTCTGAGAACCCAAGCTCGTATCCGCGTGAAGGGGTTCACACTCGCAGTTCACAAATATACACCCATCACAGTTTTCTCAGCTATTTGGCCTTAATCTGTTTCTGAATTTTAATAGTAAACATATTCAAGGAGTCTGGTGAAGACTGGATCTGGCGAAGACAAGACCCAGTTGTTGGGTTCAGATATTGAATTTTTGGGATCCCATCGAAACCTTTGGTCTTGTGATGAATGTACTTAAAGTGGACCACGCAAAATTATCTTTCTAACACACACGCAATGATAACCATCCCCACTGCCACTATGAATGTCCAATACCACAAAAACACCGTCAAACAATGAGTACATGAAGAAAAAAAAAGCTGATTATGCGGGACAGCCTTTATGGCACGTAAGAGCCAAGGACCAAAATAATCCATTTTACGGATTATTTTGTATCGCTATATTATTTTTTATATTTCGGCCCTTCTTGGCAAGGGTTCTCTTCAGGCTCAAGCCGCCCAAGCTGGAAAATGAACAAGACACGTTCATTGAAAAGCCGGCCTCTTCGACAAAACGGTTGGACTTTGAACCCGAAGTAAGTCAATGTGTGTGCAGTTGTGTTGATGTGAATCTTCATGAAATTTGATTTCGATTTCGAATAGAAACTGCAAATTTTGAGGCCGCCCTTTACTTCTTTTCTTTACAGGTTTGGGTGTACCTTCACTTTTCGTTCTTTCTTCTTCTGTGACGTCGTAATTGAAAGATCATCTTTTGGTAAGTCTTTTTTGGTTTGTTTTTGGTTTTTGAATCCCCCCGAAAGTGCACTTATGTCATCGTAAACTTACCCATCCATCTGACTATGATCACGATTACTCCGCGAACGGACTAGTGAAATTTACTGAAGGTTAGGATATCTAGTTCGAATACTAGCTATTACTCGTGAGTTCCAAAATCCCAGTAGCAACGAGCTATATTGTTGGTCTGCCGGCTCAAACTAAGCCTTTAAAGGACTCTTTTATCCCTTCAAAGAATTATGTCATATTTCATATTTCTTCTGCACTTTCCCAGGGAATAACTGCAAAAATATTTGGTAAACTGTAAATAGACACAGAACTCGGAATTGTAAAATAATCACAGGTTTGTACAGATACACTTTTAACACACACATTTTAATATTCGTTATTTTATTTGCATTTGTATGTCGTTCAGTCCGCATCGTTCTTCTGGTTTTAAGTCACATGTCGTTTTACGGTTTGTTGGTTCCGCATCGTTTTCTATTGGTATTGTGTTGGATTTTATGATTTAGTTTTGTTTGTTTTTTTCGCTGAGGACGGTTTGCTGGAAGCGCGACCAAAATAAACGGAATTATATTTATCCCTCGCACATCATCTTCGAGGGATAACTAGCTGACCAAGAAGAAAAAAACCAAAATCACGGTTTTCTATTTGTTTCTTATGTCATATTTGCCCGAAGGTTTTTATCTCCAGGTAGTTAGAAAGTTGGGATGAGCTTAATAAAAAAAAAAGTCTAATATTCAATTAAACGAATGCTACACCTCGCCACTCCCCATGAAAAGTGTATAGTTGTATGATGAAGTGTGTAGTTGTTCTCCTTGGACCCGATATAGTAAAATCGTCACTACTCACAACATCACTGACCCACTTACAGCAGTTGGACAACTTATACAGAATTACAGCAATAAGATTAAGCATCAATGGGAGAGCATTCTTGTACAATAGGATATTTTTATAGATAGTATAATGCTGTCGTAGTCTCTATATTGTGTTTGGTTTCCTCTTGTTATAGTGTTTCTTTGTTATAGTGTTTCCTTCTTCTTTTCTTTCTTTATTCATACTCCGTCTATGCCATGTGCTTTTTAGGATCCCAAAACGTAAGTAAAGGGATACCTATGACATCGCAAAAGTTGTCCGTCTGTAAGTACGATAACTCTCGAAGGGAAGGAGATGTTTTGATGAAACTTGTTGTGAGGATTCGTTGGATCGCCGGACCAGTCGAGTTCGTAGATGGGCTTTGTAGCCCTACATTTAGGGGTGGGGGTTCAAATTAAGGGGCAAACAAAATATTTTGAAACAGCTAATTTGATAGTCGATTATGGGGTAAGAAGACATGCTGAGCACGACGATGAAAATCATTTTGTCATCGGACAACTAGTTCGCCCGGAATCCGGCCAAAACCGGAAAGTTTGTTAAAATTAAAAGTTGTATTTGAAGTTGATTAGATGTCCGATTTAGGGGTAGGAAGACATGCTGAAGAAGATGGTGAAAACCATGTTCTCGACCGACAAGTAGTTCGCCCGGAATCCGGCCGAAACCGGAAAGTTTGTTAAAATTAAAAGTTTTATTTCGGGTTGATTAGATGTTCGATTTAGGGCAAGAAGACATGCTGAACACTTATGTGAAAACAATTTTCTACTCGGATATGTAGTTCGCCCGGAATCCGGCCAAAACCGGAAAATTGTTAGAAGTTAAAGCTTTATTTCTAGTTGATTATACAACCGATTTAGGGGTAAGAAGAGATGCTGAATCCGTGTGTGACAATCATATTTTACCCGGAGATATAGTTCGACCGGAATCCGGCTGGAGTCGGAACATTTGTTATAAGTTAAATATTTATTTGAAGTTGATTAGATGTTCAATATTGGGGAAAGAAGATACCCTGAGTTCGTTTTTCAGCTTTCTTTTTTTGCCGGACAAGTAGTTCTGGAGTTCGGCCGAAACCGGGATATTGGCAGAAGTGGCAGGAAGTTTTCGTCAAAACAGATGTGACTTATAGGGGTAAACACACATGCTGAATCAATATCTGAACTTGGTTTTCTCAGATTATTAGCTATTTGGCCTTAATCTGCTTCTGAATTTTGATAGTAAAAATGTTCAAGGAGACTGGCGAAGATTGGATCTGGCTAAGACAAGACCCAATTGTCTGGAAATATTGAATTTTCTGGATCCCATCGAAACCTTTGGTCTTGTTGATGGGTGAAAAATAAAATTATTATTATTATTAAAGTTTCGTCAAAATACTTTCATTTCAACTTCACTTTAGACCGGAATAAGCATAAGAAGTAGGATCCAGTAGCATCCATTCTTGAATAAGTCGTGATAGAGTAGCATGTAGTGGCAGCGATTACTGCTAAGTGATACCTTGGTGATACTTAAGGGCGATTCTGGCGGTCTGGGAAACTCCACGAGCTTCTGCGACGCCTGTTTTTGCGACTTCGGCTAAAACTCGCTTCGTATTCCAGAGCTGTTCTCGCGCTCCACTACTTTCCGCCAGCACTCGGAAAGCGAATCCACTTTGCGAGTGGAAAGTGATTTCGGCAAGTCATCGAGAAGTTGTAAAGGTGCAACTGAGGGGCAACGACTTTCCGACTGTTCTTGCGCTTGGCGATTCTCGCTTTGCTTTTCGGAAAGCGAATCCAGGTGATCGCCAGAATCGCCCTTTAAGCTTACAACCCTACTTACAAAAATATTGTCAAATTTGTCCGTTCATCGGTTCCAGGCGGACTAATTTCGGTAAATTCTCTGTTACCTCACCATCAGCACTTGTGTCAGACATATTAAAACAGACCCACAGTTGACGAGTAGAAAATCTATAATCTGCGTCTGAGGTTCTGCATATGTCTTAGTAATAGAAAGTGAAAGGTATCAACTACCTTATGGATCCGGTTTTTTCAAATAACAGGTACACCAACTAGCAAAAGCTGCAAACCCCTCATCGCCGAAGATGATTATGAGCTAACAGTCGACTGTTGCTTACAAGTCCCCTACATGTCTCACAACTGGTATCGCCTATTTTTGGTTTTGAACCCTTGAAACTTCTGGTGTATCTCTTGAAGAAACTTGTGTACCAAAAAATAGATGACATATACTTGATCAGCTCATCAGCTGCTATCGATTGCCGTCGAAAAGAAAAATATCTACCTGTCTTAGTTCAAAAGTTGACTTTCTTGCCGTAGGCCAACTTTCTAACGTCACCGCTTAGAAAAGAGCAAAGGATAAGCTCTAATTTCTTTAGCAATGAGAGAACTTTTAAACTTTAAGAGGCGCATCTGATACCATTTCTCTACCGCAATCTCAAGTGCAAAAAAACGAATGATAAACGCAGCTGAAATCGCAAACAGAAATGGGGTGGAAAATGGGCTTTTTTGGCGTAGGCCAACTTTCTAACGTCACCGCTTGGAAAGGAACAAAGGACAAGCTCTAATTTCTTTAGCAATGAGAATTTTTAAAGTTTAAGAGGCACATGTGATCCCATTTCTCAACCGCAATCTCAAGTGCAAAAAAACGAATGATAAACTCAGCTGAAATCGCAAACCAGAAATGGGTAGAAATACTAGATGGCAGCACTTTCGGACCCGTGGAAAAACGCCACTTTTTTGTTTATGTAAATTTTTCTATTTATCATTCAAAGAAGATATGTTGGCTGTGGGGCCGAGTAACTGCCGCATATATTTAACATTTATAGATTTTAGTCCATCTTCAGTTTGAAACTGGTGCCTGCCCTCGTGCATGCTAGAACAGAGCTTTCCACTCGCAAGCAGAAACATGGTTTGATGAAACGAAAGGTTCGCACACCCTAGTCTCTGGTTCGAGGGCAAGCAAAAACCATTCTTTTTGGCCTCAGGCAAGAGTTCTACAGAGCTTTCCGAAATGTAATGTCATATTCATCAATCCGGCCCAAGGTCCACATTTTCCGTAAAAACCGCACACCAGTTATAAAATCCTAACCCTTACCAGTTACCAGGAATAAAATGAAATCGGCGGCATAGGAAAAAAACGAAAAAAAAAACGAGGAAAAAGCCAAAGTGTTGCTCTCGTAACACAATAAACAAACGCCATAAATTCTACTAAATTCGTTATAGTGATTTCTTGAAGATTCTGAAATTGAGCTAAATATTAATCAGCTCCCGAGACCAAGAAATGCCAAACTGGCCGATGATTTCTTCTTCCGACATATCTAAACGTCCACATGGTAATCTACTTAGTTGTTTTAATCCTCTTACACGCCACTCGATCTTCTCGAAGGTTCTAGTAATCTTTTGACCAGCGCCAGGAGATCAATGAATAGTTAATTAGCGATGGAGGGTTGGCGTTCAGGATTGAATTGTGTTCGAGTAATTTGTGAATAACGTTGGCTACCGTAAGGATTTTGGGGAAAACAAAGGTAACAGTGTGTTCGTAAAATCCGACCCATCGAAAAATGATACTGTCTCCCACCTTCTCGGCCCACATGAATCAAAGACTTCAAAATTTCCCGCGTCATAGTAGAATTTTCGTTGTGGGGACGGCCGCAGATATTCCGAACGTCACAAGCTTTTGCTCTACTCAAGTGCCAAGTCTATTTTTCCGCAAGTGTGCTAGCTTATTTGTTACGCGGGTTATATTGTGATAATACTCTATAATAATAATAATAATATAATGCAAAAATAAGGCACATGGCCTCTACAAAAATGAACAATAAATATAAACTAAATTTCTCTTCTAAACATTTCTGGGCTAATCTAAATATAGTCATATGACTATATGACTATATTTAATATGACAAGTCCCAAACACGCCAGCTATCCTCAAGAAGAAGGAGTAAGCGTGTCCGTACGACTCAAACTCAACGACTCAAATCCTGTGTCAATCAATCACCGCGAACTTTGGCAACAGTTGTGACACCACTTCTACCTTTCTTCCGCTAGCTACCCGGAGATGCCGGATTGCATCGGCAAGGAGTGATAGTCATCAAGAGTATACTAAACCAATCAGTACAGTCTCATCTAGTATCGTATGTATACCTAACATCGTAAAAAAGAGAGCTTGTGCCCCCTCGCTTTCTGATCTAGTCACATACCGGTAAGGTGTGGCTCGGTGCCTTTTCAGGTCCTTATCTCTTAAAGATACATCCCCTTGCGTTGACATGAAAAATTCACCTTGATTTTTGAACATTTTTAACCTGATTTTAATCTTTACGAAAAACAAGGAAATCGGGTCTTCGTGGTCGTTAGTGTCGTGAGCGTTGATGTTGCCCTGATTGTTTTAGATTGTAATATGGTACGTGATATTGGCTCTAACACAAATCGAGCAATTAAATGAGACTCACTGTTTTGATTGTAATTGGCATTCACGTTCAGGGCAGATATAGAGAAAAGAAATGCCGAGCCTATCGCATTCGCATTGCTTCCATCCCCCACAATAACTTCAAAGTAATAGAACGTATCTTCAAATAATGCATATAACGGATACGTCAGCTACGATGCTTTAGCAGCGATGTTTCTGCCTTTCTTGGCAAAGGGTCCTGGTCAGGCCGATATTTGTATTTGAATATATGTTTGATAGTCAGCTTGGACTCAAGGAAGATTTATAGAACGTATCAATACATCTTGAGCCCAAGCTGACTGGGAAACATATATTCAAATAATGCATAGAACGGTTACGTCAACTATGATGCTTTGGCAGCGATATTTCGGCCCTATCTTGGCAAGGGTCCTGGTCAGACTGTTATTTGCATTATTGAATATATGTTTCAAAGTCAGCTTGGGCTCAAGGAAGATTTATAGAACGTATCAATACTTCTTGAGACCAAGCTGACTGGGAAACATATATGCAAATAATGCATAGAACGGTTACGTCAGTTATGATGCTTTGGCAGTGATACTTCGGCCCTTCTTGGCAAGGGACAACGTTGGGGACGAAACGAACTTCCCCAAAGTACGACACTCGACAGCCTGACGAGGACCCTTGCCAAAAAGGGCTGAAATATCGTTGCCAAAGCATCGTAGCTGACGTATCCATTTTATGCATTGTTTGAATATATGTAATAGAACGTGCACACAAGGATTGATACATTCTTACGTTTGTTCGTTCACGAATGAATTCGTAGTCGATTCCGTTATGGACTTGTTTCGACCATTCCAAGAAAAACAACACAATAACACAAATTAGCAGATCCTGTAACTTTGCCATTTATAAATATGCACAACTTGTTCTCATTTGACTAATAGAAGAAAATTAGTCTTCAAAGGCGAAACTTATTCTAAAATCCGGTTCCCTTCCTTTTTTGCTGAACGCTTGTCTTTCCCCATTACCCTTAGGGACTTTGGCTGGGACACTTCGGGACCACTCTGGCATCAATTACGTCCCCGCAATACAATCAACATATATTGCTTCTGGTTTCGTCGTAAGTGCCTCTGTGCCCTTGGGAAAATTGCTAGCCCCGAGTTCTCATTATTGCTCTGCCCTTTTCTCACTCCATTGTCTCCTAAGTAATGAAAGGATCCCTATTCCCCATTCCAGGATTCTCTCTTTTCTTGGAAAAGAGGCGTCCGACGTATGTGACGGGGGGGGGGGGGGGTTGACCGTCGGCGGATTTGTTCAGGAATGGCGAACTACAGGAGTGTGTGCCGCTTGTCAAACTCAAAACTTACTTCTGAGAATTGGCCGGGAGATTGATCCCCACTTTTGCCCCCTACCCCTCACTCCCCGTGTATACTGGAGTTTTGATGCTGTCTAGACTAGTTGGAAACCTGCCAACAAAATACAAATTGAATACTTATGGAAAGGCCTATGTAGATGCTATGTGTGTGTGTAGGGAGAGGGGGGGGGGGGATTGGTGACGATTATTTCAAAAATGGTGACCTAGTAACGCGAAGATGGAATAAGATAAAAGGGACATTTGAGAGTCCTAGATTTACATTCAGGCTAATTTTATGTTTCAGTTTACTACTAATGATGGTGAAGTACAGTAGCGTGTGCTGTTGTCGTGCCAGAAAACGGATTCACATCCCCCACATAGAGTATCACAAAAAATCAACGAAGAAACAACGAAAATGATTTTTTTATAGACCAACGAATATACTGAAATAAAAGGCGAATATTTCGGGAGGACAACCGCGTCCCTTCTTCAGCGCAGACAGAAAATTTCGAGAAAAAAGGCCAAAACGAGGATGAAGATCAACAGCCAACAAAACTAAAACTAACCAAAAAACAACAAGAAGCCAAAGATTAAAATAAAATTGAAAGAATTGAAAGGCTAAAATAAATACAGCGAGCCACTCACCAATACCTGCGACTAACAATTATGATTGTTCTCGCTCGATACTAGCGAGTAACAGGCTACCTAAATATTTCAAACCTGACGCCCATACAAAACTAGCTCTTTTGAATACGCCTATACGGATACTTTTTTGAACCAGTTGGCGTTTTTGCTGTGGAATCACAATCAAATTATGTTTACTGTTTTTGTTTACTTTACCTCGAAATACACTAGAGAAGTATAGAAAATAAGAAATCGATTACAGAAAACAAAATTGCAATCAATTTATGTGATAGCGGAACAATTGGAACAATACAACGATAACAATTGAAAACACCGGATAAGTGTCTGTTTGAAAAGTGTTTGTTTTAAAAAGTTAAGAGGTTATAAATGGGAGAATTTGCCGTTTCTAGACACGCGAGTTAAATGTGAACGCTTGATGGCACTCGCCTATATGCAATATTTAACAAAATGTTGCATTTTAATAATACGTGGGGGGGGGGGGGGGGTACACGGGGAGCCAAGAGATGCCATGCTTTGCTGTCTACGAACGATATGTGAAGGCAAAAGATTGTGGGGGATAGCAACGGAGAAAACACCTTCAAAGTAAGTACGCGAAAAATGGACAAAGAGACCAACAGCTTGTCAATTTTCCTTTTAATATATTTAATAAAAATTGAGTGGAAATCACTAAACGAAGTGGATTGCGGGATACACAGGTAAGTAGCAGTCTCACAGGGGGCACCTTGCTGTGGCGCAGAGTTATTTGTTTCGTGGTTTTCGGTGGACTCTTTCCTTTCAGTGGGCGTTTTTCTAGGGCGTATTTGTGTGCCATGTATTTGTGAGTGTTTGTCACCGGAAACAGAATTGTGCACCACAGTCGACTCAAACCACAAGTTGAAATTTGTGGAAAAGCCGTTGTTGTCTTTGTTGTTTTTGGCGGTAATCATTAGATAGAGCTTCTGGCTAACGTCCTTGTCCTTACCCTAATAGAGGGATCCTCAGTTTTATGTCTCTCTGCTCGAACGTAGCTATTTTTATTATTTGGACTTTAATATGCCGCTAACTTTGAACCCCCTCCAAATTCAAGCCACAAAATAGAAAATCATCTCGACAGCTGTTTGTCAGATGCCACAAAACCGCTTCGGTTGAGGAAACAGACTTATGGGCGACAGAAACTACCGCCGGAACACCTTTTTCGAGCCACAAAATTGTTCTGAGATCGCGCAAAAACGTGTTCGGTCATAAAACTATTGTGGAACTTTTCATTTAGGATACGGAATCCCCACTGTTTTATTGACGGGATATATCATCACTTAGTGATCTTGCTCTCCCTTACTCTTTAGACCTTACAAGGTCTCTCCTTTGTTTTTCGTTGACGGCAGTAGATCAGCTGGTGCCATAGCTCACGTGAACATTGACAGGCAAATGGACGTTTTCGTCCCAAAGGTGTTGGTTCGGTCAGAGATAAATTGCTCTATTGCCCCACTCTTGTTAACGGATTGGTGGTTTCGGAAGGGGTAGGGATGCATTCCATTCTCCCAAGAGTAGTCCTTCTATTTATCAGTTTCGCTTTGCAGGCCATAGTTACACATAGACGCTACGTGTCCGTTTATTTTAGCTTTTTTTCTCAAAGTCCTTGTTCAAACCTGGACGTCCTTATCCTAATCGAGTCTCTAGCTACTGTTTGACCCACCCGCTCTTGTGTGTCGCCACAGTAAGAGCCAAGGTATCAGCATCAAACATTCTTCTCCGACACAGAGGCTACGTTCCGAGCAAGAACAGAAACAAAAATGAAAATCTCGAACTATCAAATAAAATGATGTCGAACATCCCAAATGCTCCCCATTAGCAGTAAAAATCATCGGTGGTTTGCAATGGCAAATTTGTGATTTCTCGATATGAGCTTGTAAATAGTCAATGCTTGCTAACATTTTTTGCTGTCTCATTATTTTTTGCTTTCAGTCGCCAAAATTGGTTACTTAACTATTCAGGACACATCGTTGATAACTGAAATCTTGGGTTGCCCTGATAGTAACCCATAACAGATGTGGATTTGACTGAAGCCAGAGCCGCAGATTAGACTGTGACAAGAAAATCCAAGTTTGTACACGGACTTTTACGCAAAACTTGTGAAATCACCTTCCGCCTATCTCTTAAAAAAGTGTTGACCCTCTCTCTTTCTGACTAGTTAGCAAATGGACCTTTTCTCAATGTTTATTGCCTCCCTCGCGAAGCCCATTTCTAGGCTAAAGCACATCTAATAGCCTATGCATTAACCATGAGGGATTGGAGGGAATAAATGAGGTAATTCCAGGAAAGGAGACGGGAAAAGGGCGGGAAATTGGGATTTAAAAGTGATGATGAAGATGTCAGTTTTACGTAGGGGGGTCTTTACGGGATCATGGGGGGAAGGGATCACTGACCCAGTCGTCCAGGCGTCAACAAGGGATAGTTCCAAGTGGCAGTAGGAGAGACGGGAGAAGTCGCTTGGGGGAAAAACCATTACCTATCAATAAGACAGGTTTTGGCCTTGACATCAGATACCGAGGTAACTGCAGAACAGCTTAGATCGTGGTATCAGATAGGAAGAGGGTTTTTTTCTGGTAGAATGCTAGCAGCTCTCGGATCCCAGGGGACATTCCCTTAATATGTATAATATTAAGTTCCGTGCGTTCTCGACACGAGAAATAAAGCTAAAATAATTAAGATTTTCCGGTTTATGATGTGTGCTTTCTATAAAGGAATTAAGGAACGCATTGCAAGACATAAAGTGTATTGTCTAGTGATGTTCCTGAACATAGTACGGCCGATTGGCTATTAACCATGGTATTTGCAAAAAAGCAACTTTTATATATGTATGTATACATTGTGTATGCATATATACACAATGACTCTCTACTTGAGCATTTCATAGAATTTCAGCGAAAGTAAAGATCGGAGGAGGCACGACTCCAGCTCTAATTTTTCTTGTTCTTCATTGACGTTTGGAGCCTTGTCTTGCAACGTTATCCTTTCTGACGAACAAGGCTTCAACTAATTAGACTTCAGATATTCCTTCAGTCGAAATGAGCCTAACTGCGAATCATATTTGACGGTTCAAAACAGATAAGTCAGCCGTATTTTATTAGAGTTATATTTCGGCCCTTCTTGGCAAGAGTCCTCTACAGGCTCAAGCTGGAAAATAATCTTGTGGAAAAACAATTGACAGATTCTCCCTTAAATATCTGATGTTGTGAACTTCTTCTCTGAAATTTGACTGGAGTTAAAGCTGGTGCTGTGATTTTATCCTGGACACGGCTGCTGTTTTTGCTGTTCGACTGGGTCGTCGAAAAGGTAGAAATTCTTCTGCATTTGGGTTTGGAGTCATCTGTCTCTTCTTCTTTTTTTCCAGCTAAGATGGATCCTTTTCAGCGGCATGTATGGGCGATTTGAAGTTTCCTTACTTGAATGATGGATATTCTATCAGCCCAAGCTGACTGCGAACCATATTTGACGGTGCAAAACGGATAAGTCAGCTACATTTTAATACAGGCCGAAATATAGCTCTAATAAAATGTAGCTGACTTATCCGTCTTGTTGCAAAATAGACTTCACTTCATCTCACAGACTAGACTCAACAAAGTCTCGACTTATTGGACCTGCAAATTTGTTCATAATTAGCGTGTTCCGTCCTACTTACCATAGTTACTAGGCATGACGTCACGAATGGGCGTCAAGGCTGGAATGTTTTTTTTCTATTTTTGTCACAATATCACTCCACAGTGTAATTGAGCCAGTCACGTTACGGATATCCATAGTTACCACGGATACTCCGCGCATGGTAAGCAAATAGTTACTATTTCGAGAAGGTTGGAACTAACTTTTCTTGAGGATTAGAACATTACTAGTTACTATTGTTAGAAGGGTGGAACACACTTAATGTTACCTCTGTCAACGAACTAGGCCCTGAGTATTTAAAGCAAAAGCTTAGAGGATACGTCGTACCTGTAATGACAAACAACCTGGTTCAGTAATTGCTTTCATTGACTCTTAAACACTCTAAGAGCGTGTTCCATCCTTCTAACAATAGTTCCTATTTCCGTTCCATCCTCACGAAAAGTTACTACGTTGACCGTTCCAACCTTGTCGGAATAGTAACTAATAGCAAGAACAAATAACGAGTAAGAACAATGGTCTCTCGTCCATCCACCGACTATAAATGTTCCGACAACAATGAGCGGAGGTGGACCCATTTCTTGGTCGCCCGTGTATACTCGTTGGTCTCCGACTCTCCGCCGTTACACACTTGAAGTCATTTACGAAGAAAACAACGTAACCACTAGCGAGGCGGATGTTCTGGCCTGTTCACACGGGAAGGAAACAGCGTTGATTTTGTTTGAGTAGACGGTGGCGTCGGATTAGTGAATATTAGTGATGCGAAAAACAAAACGCGAACTTGACGATGGTCATTCATAATCGCTTTTGTTACACCATGACCATACGTATGAAGATTGAAATCCCCCTTGTGACATTCCTTTTTATGTCTCTCGGGAGAACCATACAATGCAAACCGGGATTTGAAGCACACTCACTGAAGTCATGACCCATTGAGTTTCAACATCTGTAGTATTAACTTTGTCAGACGAGTGTAAACTAAGAGTAACGTAATTAAGGCTTTCGAGGATTACTGAAATTACCGAAATGGTAGAAAAGCATGGAATAGTCAAAATAATACCAGTAGGTGAGTGTATATTTTGTGTTTTTTCTTCTTTTTTTCCGAAATGTATAATTGTATACATTTCGATTTATTGAGTTAGATTTCGATTCAGTAGTTAATTGAAAGACGAAAGTTCACCTCAACTTGGTCTATCTCGTTTGTCTTTTAGTTCACTACTTACAAATAATTCGATGTCAACGATGTATTTTCCCATTAAAGAAAGTCTTTGGTTTTCGTACTGAGGCCTTGCCACATGGGTTCTAGTTTGTCTAGGACCCACACAGAAGTCCTAGTTTTTTTTTTAAAATTCAATTCAAAATTGTTTCTGGTTAGTTTGTCAGAGTAGAAGCCTATTCCATCTGCGTAATATTTGTTCATTTCCACTGAATATTTGTCCTATTAAACCTGAAACGCGGCCTTTTTTTTAAAGAATCTGCCTGTTTTCATCTGATATTCTCATATGAGAGCAAATACCTGGAATGAAATTTATCTCTTCTTGTTCTGGATATTGACACCCCTTAATTGAATTGACCCCGAAAAGATACAATTTACGTTACCATATATCTTACGTTACCTGTATACGGCCTTTGGGTTTTTCAATAAGATAATATATACAGTTTGTCGTATTTTTAACTAAATTTGACGCATTTGTAAAATCTGCTTTGCATCAAATGGCAGTCTCTGTATATTTTGATATTCTGAGGAATTTTCTTGTCAACCCCCGAAAGATTGTCTGAATCAATGAGCCGGCAACCGCTGTTTCAGCGCCCGCCCAGCCCAGTTTGAACAGGCTTATCACTGCTGCCTCCATTCGATTTTTCTTCCTCAGTGGTTTACTGCGTTACACCTTCTCTGTAGAGGTAACGACTTTTGATGTCCCGGGTAAGATCCACCTCCGCTCGTTTGCGTCGGGAGTCGACTCGTCTCAGCTTGGTTGTGTGACAGATATAGGGAGACAGCAGTTCTTGCTCTTATTTGTTCTTGCTAATAGTTACTATTTGCTTACCATGCTCGGGAGCGTAGTAAGCGTAGTAACCACGCATCTCTGTAACGTGATTGGTCGGATTCACCCCTGGCGTGAGATCCTGCTGGATTTTGACAGCGCTGTCCGGATCGTATTTAAATTTCTTCTAGATATGCGTTTGGGCTTATCTGGTTAAAAAATATTCCAGAAGAAGTGTTGATTGGAGACATTTGTTCATTTCTAAAATGCTCGGTACTGAAATAAGGACACCTGAATGAAGAGTACCACGTATCATCCCTATCTGTATGACTTCCGTTAACATTGCCTGCAGGAAACCCAATCCGAATACGAAATAGTGTTCCCAAGCTATGATTTTTGCTCCATTTTGCATCTGTCCTTATTTCAGTACCGAACAATTTTAGAATGAACAAATATCTCCAATCCACCCTTCTTCTGGGATATTTTTAACCAGTTAAGCCCGAACGTATATCTACAAGAAATTCCAATACGATAAGGCCAGCGCTGTACAAGATTTGAATGAAGTGCGCTTTTTGTCTTGGCGTCTGCATGTGCAAACCTCCAGAAACGAACATCCCTATTTTGAAAATGTCACGCCCAGGAGAAGAATGATCTCCGTGGCCATGTTTGTAAATGCATTCTCCATTCTGTGTTTAACTATGGTTTCATTGTTCAGGTGTCCTTTAAAGCACAAATAGCAAAGTGTGCTTTAATCCCAATCAATGGACTTCCATGGTCCTTTTAGGAAGTTGTGTTTTCACACTTTGTTTCTTTTTTTTTATCCTTAGTCCTTAATTGTTGTCACATGTCAACACTTTTTCCTTTTCAGTTATCTTTCCTAAACTTTGCTTTGTTGTAAACATTTTGTTGGTCAAAACTGTATCCTACTTACGTACATACGTGCATCTTTTTCATCGCTATGGAAGTTTCCAACCCTTCACCGGAAAACCATAAAGTCTGACTCTTCTTTACGGCTATGGTCGCTCGTTTGGAGAAGGATATTACAGATTTATTCAATAGTCGCACCGCTAAGCAGAAATGAGCCCCAGAGGAATGAATAGGTAATGGCAAGTTTTCTTCTCGGCTTCCCGCTAGATGGGGCTATTAAGATGCTAAATTATTTGAGTTTTCTCACAATGTAGACATTGCCGTTGACACCTTTGAATACTGTTGGAGTAAAACAAAAGACCTTCAAAGTGCAAAGGACGCAAGCAAGTGCCTGTTCAGTTACGGTAGTGTCATGTTGGAACAAGACCAAAGGTTTCTATGGGATCCCAAAAATTTAATATTTACAGATAATCGGGTCTTGTAGCGGTCCAGTGGTAATCATCGGAGAAGACAAAGTTCAAATATGGATTCAGCATGTGAGTTTACCCCTATAGGCTGCGTCATGTCTACTTTGACGAAAGTTCCTGCCTTACTTCGCCCAAATTTCCGGTTTCAGCCGGATTCCGGGCGAGCTACTTGTCTTGCAAAAAAATTGAAGTTCAAAAACAGATTCAGCGTATCTCCATACCATCCATATCTCCATAATCAACTTCACATAAAACTTCAAGTTTTAACAAATTTTCCGACTTCAGCAGGATTCGTGCTGAAATGTGTCGAGGTATAAAATGATTGTCATACACGAATTCAGCAGGCCTTCTTAGTCGAACACCTAATGAAATTCATATAAAACTTTTACTTTTAACAGATTTTCCGGTTATGGCCGGATTCCGGGCGATCTACTTGTCCGGCGAAAAAATTATTTTCATATTCGGATTCAGCATGTTTCACTATCCTTAAATCGAACCTCTAATCAACTTCAGATTAATCTTTTATTTTCGACAAACTTTCCGGTTTTTGCCGGATTCCGGCCGATTTAATTATCCGAATCATTTTCATATTCTGATTCAGTATGTCTCCTTACCCCTAAATCGGATATCTAACCAACTTCAGATATAACCTTTACTTTTAACAAGCTTTCCGGTTTTAGCCGGATTCCGGGCGAAGTACTTGTCCGGCGAGAAAATGATTTTCATATTCGTGTTCAGCATGTCGTCGTACCCCTTAATCTACTATCTCATTAGCTTTTAGAAAATATTTGTTTCGCCCCTTCATTTGAAACCCCTCCCCCTCCCCTAAATATGCAGCTATTGAGCTCATCTACGAACTCGACCTTTCCCTTGACGCGAAGAGTCCTCACACCAAGTTTCATCGAAATATCTCATCGAGAGTTATCTTGCTGACAGACGGACGGACGGACAGAGGGACAACTTTTGCGATATCAGAGGTATCCCTTTTTGGGATCCCAAAAAGTGCGTCCAACCAGTGGCTGCTGGCACGATTTAACGTCACTGGCCGGATATGGTTACAAGTGTTGCAACCGAACTAAAAAAAAAAAAATCTCATCCCTCTGATCCCATCCTTTTACTTAATCACTTTTTGACGTCAACCACGGGTCATGGTTAAAGCGGACCACAAAAAATGGTCTTTCTACCACACACTATTATAACCAACCCTACTGCCACTACGAATGTTCAAAACCACAGAAAGCACAGTCAAACAATGCTCCAACTGTTTATTACAAATACAAATAAATTAAAATAACCAAGACCAGTGTGGTACTCCTGAAGACATAATAAAAATAATCAGTTAAGTCTTATAATTCTTTAATAATCAAACGTGGAAAATATCGTCAACTGGAAAAGAAGACGTTCTTCGTGGGTTTTTCTCGAGCCAAAACAGCAACCCGGCAATCAAGTTCAAATCTAAATAAACTGGTGGCTAGTGATCAATAAGGGAAGGTAAACAGAATGTTTGGATTAGGTCTTTAATTCCTAATTTATCCGCCCGTATTTTCTCCGAACTCCTGGGTCAGATTGTCCAAAAACTGGGTGAAGATGTACTACGTCCTCCGCCGGTACTACCACCTCCGCCGGTTGAATGAAAGGAAAATTGAGGAAAAATTAAAACGCATAACCTAATAGTAGTAAAATACGTTAAGAATCGTAAAAAAGAATTACCTTACTTATTCCTCAGTCCGTTTCTGTCGATAAAAAGCTTTATCTAAACACGACTAAAGGTTTCGATGGAACCCCAAAATTTTAGTGTTTATTGGGCTTTTTTATAGAGACAATCGGGGCTTTTAGAGAAATGGTCTTCGTCAGACTCCTTAAACATTTTACTATTATTTACTATCAGCTGTTTGGAAATAGACATACATGATACCCTAATAGAGTTTTATTGAAAAATTACGGTCAAACGGCTCAACTTCAAACACAACCGTTACCTTAAGCAAACTTTCTGGTATTAGCCAGTTCCGGGCTCACTATTTATCCGGCTAGAAAATAATTTTCATACACGTCAGGATGTCTCTTTACCCATACATCGATCCTATAATCAAATTTAGATAGAACTTTTACTTTGAAAGACATTTCCGGTTTTGGCCGGATTCAGGGTGAACAACTGTATGTCGGGAGAGACAATAACTTGCATATTCGGGTTCAAGATGTCTCCTTACCCCTGTATTAAACCGCTAATCAACTTCAAGTAAACCTTTTGGTTTTAACAAATTCCCGGTTTTCGGATTCCGGCGAACTGTATGTTCGGGCAGAAAATGATCTGCATATATGGAATCAGCATGCATCCCCACCTTTGTATCGAACGTCGACTCAGCTTCAAATAGAACTTTTACTTTTATCGATTCTCCGGTTTTGGCTGGACTCTGGGCGAAATTCTTCCGGTGAGAAAGTAATAATCATATGCGGATTCAGTATGTCTGCTTACCTCTAGATCGAAAACCTCATTACCTTTTAAAAAATAGTCTTTTGGCGCCTTCATTTAACCTCTAAATATAGAGCTACGAAGCCCATCTACGAACTTGACCTGTCCTTTCTTTCACACAAAGAATCCCAACACCAGGTTTGAACGAAATATCTCTTTCGCTTCGAAAGTTACTGCTTACAGACGAACGTACAGAAGAACAAGTACGAAGGCAGAAGTATCCCTCCGTATTTTTCCAGAGAAAACTGGGTGAAGGTGCGGTATTATGACCTCCGCCGGTTGGATGATCGGAAAATTGATCAAAAATTAAACGTAAACAAATATTCTTTTGGTGCCTTCATTCAACCCACCCCCACCTCCACCCCTAAATATAAAGCTACGAGGCCCATCTACGAACTTGACCTGTCTTTTCTTCACCCAAAGAATTCCCACACCAACTTTGAACGAAATGTCTCTTTCCCTTCGAAAGTGATATGGCTTACAGACGGACGGACAGACGGGCAAGTTTTACGCAGTCAGAAGCATCCCTCCACTTAAGTTTTGGGATCCCAAAAACATGCTATTTCAGTTCCGTCAAGAGCATTCTGTCGAAACTTCTAACTTTTTGGGATCCCAAAACGTAAGTGGAGGGATACTTATGACATCACAAAAGTTGTCCGTCTGTCCGGATGTCCGTCTGTTCGCACTATAACTCTCGAAGGGAATGATATATTTTGATGAAACTTGGTGTGAGGATTGTTTGGGTCAAAAGTAAGGTCAAGTTCGTAGATGGGCTCTGTAGCCCTAAATTTAGGGGTGGGGGAGGGGGTTTGATTTAAGGGGCAAATGAAATATTTTTAAATATATAATGTGATAGTCGATTATGGGGTAAGAAGACATGCTGAACACGATGGTGAAAACCATTTCTCGCCGGGCAAGTAGTTCGCCCGCAATTCGGCAAAAACCGGAAAGTTTCTTCAAAGTAAAAGTCTTATTTGAAGTTGATTAGATGTTCGATTAAGGGGTAAGAAGACATGCCGAACCCTTATGGGAACAGTATTTTCTACCAGGACAACTTTTTCGGCCGGAATCAGGCCAAACCGGAAAATTTGTTAAAAGCAAAAGTTTTATTTGAAGTTGATTAGATGACAGATTTAGGGATAAGAAGACAGGCTGAATCTATATATGACAATCTTTTTTTTTTACCTGGACATATACTTCGTTTGGAATCCGGTTGAAACCGGATTTTTTTTTTATAAGTTAAAATTTTACTTGAAGTTGATTAGATGTTCTTTATACGGATAAGGAGATACGCTGAATTCGTTTCTGAACTTTTTTTTCTGGATAAGTAGCCTATGGTAGTTCGTGCGCAATTGTCTGGATCAAATATTAGATTTTTGGGATCCCATCGAAACCTTTGGTCTTGTTTTCTCATCTGTTCCTTAAAGGGATCGACTAAAACCAGGAAGGGAAGGGAAACACGGAAAAAGCAGGAAGGCATACTAAAACCAAGAAGGGCAATACTGAAACGAGGAAGGGCATACCAAAACAAGGAAGGCTGTCGCCAGAATTCTCCGCACGTTCCCTTCCTCTATTTAGTATTCTTTGAGGGGTCGGCAACTTTTCAAATTCAAAGTTCAACGTCCCTTCCTCGTTTTAGTATCCTGACATGGTTAGGCATTAAGTTCAGTGAGGGGTCGTCAACTATAATAATTGTAATTCTCCTTTTCATTTCTCGTTCTGACGGTAGGCGACTAAAATCCTCCGGGTCCAGCGAGGGGTCGGCAACTAAGATATTTTAAGTCCACCATTTCCTTCCTCGTTGTAGTACCTTGAGAGACAGTTCTTGTGCCAAACAGTTCCCAGACGATCACTCGATGACTCGGAAGGATTTTAGTTGCCGAAGTTGCGAAAAAGGATAATTTAACGTTTTCTTCCTCGTCTTAGTACTTTAAAGGTACTAAAACGAGGAAGGGAATGGTGGACTGGAAATATCTTGGTTGCCGACCCCTTCCTGGACTCGGAGGATTTTAGTCGCCTACCGTCAGAACGAGAAATGTAAAGAAGAATTACAATCATTATAGTTCCCGACCCCTCACTGAACTTAATGCTACCCATGTCAGGATACTAAAACGAGGAAGGGGCGCTGAACTTTGAATTTGAAAATTTGCCGACCTCTCAAAGAATACTAAACAGAGGAAGGGAACGGTGTGGCTTTCCAGTTTTGAATTCTGGTGACAGCCTTCCTCGTTTTAGTATGCCCTTCATGGTTTTAGTATACCTTCCTGCTTTTCTCGCGTTCCCTTCCCTTCCTGGTTTTAGTCGATCCCGATCCCCCATTCTTGATGCTATCCCACACATTTCTATTAGCTATATCACCTTATGAATTGGATTTTGATTTCGAATGAAAAGCACTTATCTCTCTAATCCACTTATAGTTCGATTTCCCTCCCACTTGGAGTTCCCAGCTCCCAAAGCTCCCAGCATGCTTAATTAGCTTGTCTTCAGAACCTCGTAGTCCCCTACTTTCACTTTTATATTACTTCCTTTCTTTGGAGAAAATAATAAGTTTTACCCCTTGCTGTTAGCAGATAAATACGTGTTGTATCAGAACGGGAAAAACGTGGGTCATGTGCAGTAAACATAGAAATAATCATGAAAAATCACAAAACACATCATAAGATAAATGCAAGATCTTTTCACCTAATAAATCACTTTCCAGAACAAAATTTGTCTATGCCTGAACGCCAGCTTCGGGAACTTTGTCAAAATATTTGTTCCGAAAACACACACTTTTCGAGTTTACTTCCACCTATTTCCTCTTTGAATTTCGCCAAACAGTTTTACTATCAGCCCTGAAAGTATAGTATTCTCGCCCAAGTTTAAAGTTTAACTGAAAAGGCTGAGACAGGACAATCTAGTTACCCATCACTTATTCACTTAAAGAGGGTCGAAGACCCGATGACAGTACGTTAATTGGTTGCTCCGCTCTTCACGAATAATCGATTTTCACATAGTGGGAGTTACCCTGTCGAATTTGAGGTATCTCTACGCGCTTCTACCTGTATTGTATGCTTGACGAAAACGGTTTGCGAAAAACAAGTGTTCACGCAGTTAGCTACCTTACGCGAGATGACCACTGGCCACTGAAAAGCCGCATTTGTATTGAGAGTCTCAGTTTTTCCGCGTCATAGTAGAATTTTGCGTTGTGAGGACGGCCGTAGATATTCTGAGAATCATACTAGAGCAAATTGAAACAAAAAAAATCCCTCAACACAAGCCAAATAATGCAGTCTGGTCAGTTAAATGATGCACAAATAAGTGGGCTTTTCAGTTAAACTTTAAGGGCGTTAGCGTTCCACTGATTCTCGAAAACCAATGGTAATAATACAAACTAATACCAAATCAAGAGTATCAAAACATAGATCGAAGCCCAGACGATACATCGTACCAAACAAATTAACGAAACGATTTTACACTGAAAAAAAATTTAAAAAAGTTGACAGAAGAAGGGCTTTCCTGAAATCCCTGAATCACTTTCTGGCCACAAACAAAAAATCATGAGAATCAGATTCCTTAAATTGCTTTCCACTTTCCCGTTTGACTGATCGCGAAAACAAATGGAATGGACATTTTTTTATTCCAAACTTTTTAGAATATTTAAGTTGATTCTTGGTTCACTGGAGATCCGCTCTCGTATGTTTCAATGAAGTCATTCTTGGGGACGTTTGCCGTTTTTGTCCACACTTCCAAATTTTTTCCCATGATTCAACTTTCTGCAGAGCTTTCCGCTAGCTTTATGAAGCTGTTTTGGTTTCCGAAAACGATTGGAAGCTCTAGAATTTATAAAATGCATCTGGAACTTGCAATCGAAGAACTGGTTTAGGATGTCATAAGGAGGGTTTTTCCCGAGCTGGAAAGCGAAGCGAAATTGCAGTCTAATTGTTTTCGGGCTGCATCGGAAGGATACAGAACTTTCGGCACCGTTTTTTTGCGCTTTGGAAACCGAAGCAGCTTTCTCGGAAAATGATTAAATTTTTTTAGCGGAAAGCTCTGCGGAAAGTTGAATGCTTCGGTGGGAATTTTCGGTCGGGTAAACAACCCGACAAGTGTTACCAAGAACCACTTAGTTGAAACAAATGCGAAAACCGTACTATAAACTGATCGGGAAAGATGTCGACGGGGTCGAGGAAGCTTGAAAAAGGCCGACTAAGTGTGTTGATGGTATCTTGTTCATTTAGTATACCAGTGTACGATTACGGAAAGGTCTTGGAAGGTGCGTAAGAAATTTTCCAGGAAAACATTACAAGGGTTTGTGTCGCTCTTGTAGGGGCGATAGAAGTTATATCGGTTTAGTGTAAAGGCAATATGTATAGATTATTTAACACAACTTTATTATTATTATTTTATTATTTTGCTATGTAACTATGTTTTATTATTTTGCTATTGTGTTATTATTTTGCTATGGTAACACAACTTGTATCGCTATAGGAAGAGGAGGTTAAAGAATAGCAAGCCTTGCAAGTTTTTTACTGCACTGAACAAGTAACTCTGCTGGAATTAGTACTAACGACCTTTCGGCCCTTTTTGGGATCCCAAAACGTAAGTGGAGGGATACCTATGACTTCCCAAAAGTTGTCCGTCTGTCCGTCCGTCTGTAAGCACGATAACTCTCGAAGGGAATGAGATATTTTGATGAAACTCGGTGTGAGGATTCGTTGAGTCATTGGAAAAGTCAAATTTGTGGATGGGCTTTTTAGCCCTGCATTTAGGGGTGGGGGAGGGGGTTCAAATTAAGGGGCAAACAACATATTTTGAAACAGCTAGTGTGATAGTCGATTATGGAGTAAGGGGACATGTTGAACACGATGGTGAAAACCATTTTGTCATCGGACAAATAGTTCACCCGGAATCCAGCCGAAACCGGAAAGTTTTAAAAAGTAAAAGTTTTATTTGAAGCTGATTAGATGCTCGATCTGGGGGTAAGAAGACATGCTGAACACAATGGTGAAAACCATTTTGTTATCGGACAAGTAGTTCACCCAGAATCCGGCCGAAACCGGAAAGCTTTTTAAAAGTAAAAGTTTTATTTGAAGTTGATTAGATGCTCGATTTAGGGGTAGGAAGACATGTTGAACACGATGGTGATAACCATTTTGTCATCGGACAAGTAGTTCACCCGGAATCTGGCCGAAACAGGAAAACTTTTTAAAAGTAAAAGTTTTATTTTAAGTTGATTAGATGTTCGATTTAGAGGTAGGACAACATGCTGAACGCGATGGTGAAAACCATTTTTTCGACGGACAAGTAGTTCGCCCGGAATCCGGTCCAAACCGGAAAGTTTGTTAAAATTAAGTTTTATAAGGAGTCGATTAGATGTTCAGTTTCGGGCAAAAAGACATGCTGAACACTTAAGTGAAAACAATTTTCCACCCGGACATGTAGTTCGCCCGAAATCCGGCCAAAACCGGAAAATTGTTAAAAGTTAAAGTTTTATCTTTAGTTGATTAGGTATCCGATTTAGGGGTAAGAAGAGATGCTGACTCCGTGTGTGACGACCATTTTTTACCCGGACATTTAGTTCGACTGGAATCCGACTGTTATAAGTAATAATATAAGTAATAAGAAATATTTTATAAGTTAAATATTTTTTTGAAGTTGATTAGATGTTCATTATTGGGGAAAGAAGATACCATGAGTTCGCTTAGAGCTTTCTTTTTTTGCCGGACAAGTAGTTCCGGAGTTAGGCCGAAGGAAGTTTTGGTCAAAACAGATTTGACTTCTAGGGGTAAACACACATAGTGAATCCATATCTGAACTTGGTTTTCTCAGATGATTAGCTATTTGACCTTAATCTCTTTCTGAATTTTAATAGTAAAAATGTCCAAGGAGTCTGGCGAAGACTGGATCTGGCTAAGACAAGACCCGCTTGTCTGGGTCAGATTTTGAATTTTTGGGATCCCATCGAAACCTCTGGTCTTTTTATAAGTAGTGAGCTGATAGAAAAAAATTCTCGTCAGCCGAGATTTGAACCCAGGTCCCTGTGCTTACAAGGCAGTCGCTCTACGATCTGACTACCGAGGGGCTTCTGAACAGAGTTCGCAGACCACTACAATAGTCTGGTAGAAACTCGCCATAGAATCAGTGATCCCGCCCGAAGGCAAATTCATGTAACCAGTTCACATCCCCATGTCCCGGAAATTAATAATAATACATAAATAGCACTTTACACAAGGGACTTGGTTCAAAGGACTTTGGTCTATCAGTTCACTACTTCTAAAATGTTTCTATCTCAAGGGTGTCTTCTCCATTAAAATTATATTTGGCTTTATTTGTTTTTCACCATGAGTCTTGTGGGTCCTGGAAAGTCTACGTGGCTCCGACAATGGAGTCCTAGATTTCTAAATTATATTTGAAAAACTGTTTATGGTTTATTGGTCACGGTACAAGTCCGTTGTGTAAACTGCCATCTGTGTATTATTACTTTCGGCCCTCCTTGGAAAGGGTCTTGTTCAGGCTCGATCTACAAAATCTAACCTGTCGCAGGTCGTATCTGATTGCGTTCTAAGCCCTAAGAAATTTGGAAACCTCACGCGTCCAACCTCGTTTCCGAGCGCGCGCTATCAGGGTCCAGCTGTTTACGGCCAAGGTCTGTAACAACTTGATTCTTTGTCTTCGTCTAATTAACAATAATCTTTTCGGGCAACAGTTGCGTCATTGTTGCGTTTCTTGTTTCGTTGGTGATTTCTATCTCACTTTGAACCATAATGTGTAGGACCCTAGCCGGACCCAGAGTGCAGTGGAAACTCGGCTCTGATTTCGGCATATATTTTAGTCACCTCTTTTTTCCGTTATACCTACTCCCCCCCCCCCCCCCGCATGTGAAAGCCCTACATGGTCCGTCGTTTGTCAATTCCTGACGAGACACTGGAAAATCTATCCTCCAATTTGTCTCCTCGGGATGGCCGTTTAACTATTCATTACTCCGTTAGTGCTGCAGCTTCAGATAATTCAAGTCTTTTCCATTTTTATGACACTTGCCTTTCGGTCAAGTGCCATATACCGACCACAATTTCTGTCCGTCCGTCGGTCTTTGGTCGGGGTTTTTGCTAGTTTGGGCACTTCCACGCAAACTAGGACGATGAAACTTGGCAGGCATATCAGGGACCCGACCAAATTAAATTGGAAATAGTTCCCGATGCGACCACCTGAGGGGGAGGGGGGGAGTGGAGGGAGGGGGAATCCGGAAAATTGAGGTGTTTTAAAGGGTGATGGTGTCTCAAGGAAACTTGATATTTACGAATATCTCGTGGGGGGAACCGGAAATCTTGGGGGAACCGGAAATCTTGGGAAACGCTGAGAGTGTCGGGATCGGGATGAAACTTGGTGGGAAGAAGAAGCGTAAGTCCTAGATAAGTGATTGACATAACCGGGCCGGATCCGGGTGCTGTGGGGAAGTTGGGTGGGGGTCCGGATTTCTAGTTATCCCGCTAGTTCAGTACTTTCTAATGTGCTACGACAATGAAACTTGGCAGGCGTGTCAGAGACCCGAACAGATTGACTTGGGAATAGTCGTTTCCCCGATCCAACAATCGTGGGGGGAGTGGAGGGATGGGGACTCCGGAGTCTGGTGGCATGTCCAGCTTTTGAACGGGTTATTGAATTTAAATGGAAGTTGATATTTTAAAAGACCTCGCGTCTCAGATATCCCGTTTTAAATCCGGACCGGATCCAGTGATATTGGGGGGAGTTGGAGGGGGGAAGCGGAAATCTTGGGAAACGCTTTGAATGGAGGGATCGGAATGAAACTTGGCAGGAAAAAAGTCCTAGATACGTCATTGACATAATCGGACCGGATTCGGGCACTTGGTGGGGAGAACAAGCATTAGGCCTAGATACGTAATTGACGGAGCCAGGTCGTATCGGAGCTCTGTGGGGAGAGTTATTCTGGTGATCGCGAGTTACAATAGTTCCGAATGTGATCTGACCATTTCTGAGGAGTGAGGGAAGGGGATTACGGAAATGATCTTACGTAATTTGGGAACGGGTAGTCCGATTCGAGTGAAACTTAATGGGTGATACGATTGATGGCCTAGACATAACAAACATGCGTCCGAACCACATGCGGAAACGGTTGGGGGAGTTTGAGGCACAAAACCTAACTGATGGACCGAATGGTATGCGAGTTGGACAACACCGAATTTGTGCGGCCTAGATTTATCATTTGGTGTCCGGACCGGATCCGGCCATGATAGGTGGGGTGGGGGGGGGGGAGGGGGCAAGAACCGGAAATTTGCAATGAAGATACTCCACTTCCAGTCAAACTTGATGGACGGGAAGAGATGTCGCTTTCTTGTTTTTGGCCGCAGTAGGTTCCCGGAAATTTTGTGGCTAGCATAGGGGTCAAACGAGTGCAGCAATTCAAATGAAACATGGAATATAGAGAGAGCAGACGCCCCAGATGTTTTAGGGTTCGAACCGAATCTGACCACGGTGGGGCGTAGGGGGGGGGTGAAACAAATTCTCAGATCTGAGCGGAACTTGATAGGTGGTAAGAGAACATGCTTTAGATGATCCATTCTTGAGTCCGAACCAGATTCGGTTGCGTTAGGGGGACTTGGATGTTGGATGGAGGACCCAGAAATAGTGTGGTAAGTCTATGGATCAATCGAGTGGATTTATTGGGCTCGGATTTGGAAGTTAGAACATTCATTTGCTCCAGATGATCCGAGGCTATGCCGGAAATGCTCAGACTTGAGTTTATGTCCTGTTTCTAGGCTCAAACCGCATTTTTGGATGACGGATGTATTTTGTGACGCTCTAATCTATTTTCTGGTACCGCCTTCGCGTTACAATTGCCATATCAGCTCGTAGCTCTTGTTCTTCTCTATACCACACTTTCCCTGGCGTAGTGCTTTATAAATTGTTTCATTCGCTCCTACCATTTCTGCCTCGCAAGGTCCTTCTTTCTATCGTTATCGGCAAGTAACATTACATATAATCTCTGAGATTCCTTCTATACCAATCACCTCTCGCGCAAAGCTGCTATATACCTGATTCGCCGTTTCTTGATTTCACGATCTGTTCTTGACGCTGGAGAAATTCTCCTCCAGTTTGTCTTCCCCGATTTGAAGCTGCTTATTCTCAGCTTTATTCCACATTCGTGAATAATCGTTCTGAAAATTGTTTGAGTGTTTTGTTATTTTTTGTTTATTTCTGTGTTCTTTTTACTGCTCTTATCCCCTTCGGCGGTGCGTCATAATGTTCAGTCGAGATTTTGGCGAAATCAGTTTGCTTTTTCTATTTTAATTTCAGAATCTAATTGAATCTCACCCTTTTCTGATTTATGCTACTCATCTCTGAATGGGATTTGATTTTCATGAAAAGCCCTTATCGTTCTAATCCAGGTGCTTTCCCTTGAGCTTTCCTATTATTTCTCTGCCTCTCCTTGTCCTCTGATGCGAAACGCCGCTAGCTTTCTCTAATTCTCCAGAGTCATATCAGCTCGTATTATTTCCGGGAAAGGATTTTGCGCTGGAGCTTAGTTGTTCCGCGAGGAAAGGGCGATAGCTTTCCATTTGAGACTGAAGAGGTCGGCGCTTATTCAGAATGGGAGATGGAACAGGGAGCAAGCTTTCCATTTGAGACTGAAGAGGTCGGTGCTGATTCAGAATGGGAGATGGAACAGGGAGCGACACTTGGGTTTTGTCCCCGTTTCCCAGGCAACATGTAGCGTGACATGTAGCGGTTCTTTAACTTTAGTTAACAGGTTTAGATTTTGGAACCTGTTATCGCATTGAAAGACATGAGTTTCAAGGATTCCCACACTGATCCCTGAGTGGTTATAGCTATCGACTCTTGTAGGTAGTTCATTAGAATGCTGTGTCCGAGCGGGTGGTGACTTCTCTTTTGTTTTCACTCGATCCTTTCCCAAACAAGACCAAAGATTTTGATGGGATCCCAAAAATTTAATATTTGATCCAGACAATTAGGTCTTGTAAGATGTCCGGTCTTCCGTAGACTCCTTGAACATTTTTAATATTAAAATTTAGAAACAGATTAAGGCCTAATCTGTTAAGCTGGCTAATCATCTGAGCTAATCACCTGAGCTAATCTGCGAACGGCTTTTTCAGCGAGAAGACAAGTTCCAGATATATATTCAGAATGTCCATTTACCTTTGGGTCGAAAGTCCTAACGACTTTTTCCGATTTCGACCGGATTCCGGATGAACTAATTGTCCGGCGAGAAAATAAGTTTCAGATATGGATTTAGCATATCTCTTTATCCCCAGATCGACTATTTCACTGGCTTTTTAAAGCTATTTTTGTCGTCCCTTAATTTGGAACCCCTCCACCACATCTAAATGTACAGCTATGCTGATCCCATCTACGAACTTGACTATACTTTGACCCAATGGACCCTTACACCAAGTTTGAAAAAAATATCTCGATCCCTTCGAGAGTTATATGCTAACACACATACGGACGGACGGACCCAGAAAGTAACAACCCTCTAGAAGAAATTAGATGTAAATAGACCTGTTCTTACTTCACAGCAATTGGGTCATTTCACCTTTTTACTGTTTCCAAAGACAGTTTATGTTAAAACTCACTCCTGTTGGTGAAACAAGACCAACGGTTTCGATGTGATCCCAAAAATGTAAAATTTGATACAGACAATTAAGTCTTGGTAGATATCCGGTCTTCGCCAGACTCCCTCGAAAATTTGTATTAATAAAATTTAGGAAAAGATTACCGCCAATCACTAATCAAATGAGAAAACCAAGTTCAGATATGGATTCAGCACGTGTATCTACTCCTGTACGTCATATCTACTTTGATGAAGCTGACAAGAACTTCCTGCCTTACTTCTGACAAATTCCGATTTCGACCGGATTCCAGGCAAACTACTTGTCCCGCAACAGCCTAAAGCTCAAAAATGAATTCAGCGCATCTCCTTATCCCTCCATCTAACCTCTAATCAACTTCATGCACAACTTTTACTTATAACAAATTTTCGGTTTCAGCCGGATTCCGGACGAACTATATTGCCGGTAAGAAAATGACTGTCATATACGGATTCAGCATGTCTTTCTACCCCTAAATTCAACATCTAATCGATTTCAAATTAAATTTTAACAAATTTCCCAGTTTTGGCTGGATTCCGGGTGAACTATTTGTCCGGCGAGAACCGCTCTCACCCCTAAATTGTTCTCATCTCATTAGCTATTAATTTTGTTTTGTTACCCCCTTTATTTCAAACCCCTCCCCCGCCCCTAAATGTAGGGCTACAGAACCTATCTATACAGAACCTATCGAACTCGATCTGTCACATCAAGGTTCATGGAATAAACGTGCCGACAGACGGACGGACAGACGACAAACTCATACGAAGTCGTAGGTACCCCTCCACTGACGTTTGGGATCCCAGAAATCAACGTCTTTGCTGCATTTTTTGTATAAAACCAAACTGCGTCAAAACGGTGCACCACAGTAAAAAATTTCAAAGGTCCAAGGTAAAATATTCTACGCTGAAATAAAATAAAAGTGGAAGCTCTAAACTTTTAGCCCATCCGAATCTCGCTGAGGGGGCTTTTTTTCAACTTGGTAGACGCCTTAAAAGGATTTTGTTCGTGTGAGGAAAGATGTTTGTGTTGTTTCTTGGCAATACAGGCAGTCTGCTTTTAAATTTCTTTAAAAGTCTTTTTTCAAATTTTTGACACAATCGGACTGGATTGGGACACTTAGGGAGGGGGGGGGGGGGTGGAGGGAGTTTCCCGGAATTCCAGTGACGGTGGGTTTAGGATTTTCACGACGAAACTTGGCAGTCGTATTAGGGACCCGACCAAACTAACTTTGAAATAATACTTTTCTCGATCCGATCATCGTGGGGGTGGGGGGGGGGGTGGAGGGGGGGGGGGGGTGGAGGGAAGAGGAATCTGGAATATTGAGTCATGCGTAACGGGGATCGAATTCCAGTGAAATTTAATAACTGAATGAGGACATGTCTCTGAAGTTCTTTTTCGTATCCGGACCGGATCTGACAACTGTTGGGGAGAGGGGGGGGGGTCCCGGAATCCGGTGATGGCAGTTTTGGGAATTTCATTACGAAACTTGGCAGGCAAATCAGGGACCCGATCAAACTGACTTAGAAATAAGAATTTTCTCTATCCGATCATAGTGGGGGAGTGGAGGAAAGGGGAATCCAGAATATGCGTAACTTTGGAACGGGTGATAGGATTCCAGTGAAATTTAATAACTGAACAGAGAACGTGTCTATGATCTTCTTTTTCATGTCCGGACCGCAACCCACAACTTTGGGGGGGGGGGGGAATACGGGACCCGCTTGGACTTGAGAGATCAGGATGGAACTTTGGGGGGAAAACAAAAAAATGCTCTAAATAAATCAGTTAGAGAACCCGATTGGGTCCGGGCACTGTGCGGGGAGTTGGAGGGGGGAGTCCGGAATTCCGGTGATCGCGAGTTAAGGTACTTCCAGATGTGCTAGGAAGATGAAACTTGGAAGTAATATTGATCCGACAAGATTGGCGTAGAAATTGTCACTTCCCAAATCCCACCATTAGCCTCGGAGCAAAATAACTCGAGAGAGTAATGCGAAGACCTTCCTTCCCATGCATCAAAAATGGGCCTCCGTCGTAGCGCCGCCCAGCTCGCTTCGTGAGAGAAGCTTCAGCAAACTGTTCGTGTGTGCAGTGACGGACTAGAGTTTTTTTGCTCTGGATCAGAGGTACTTTTGATCAAACGATACATTTCTGCCCATGATCATTTTTGCGACAAGGGTTTTACTTAAAAATGAATTTTTAGCACCCTTAAAGTGTGAGTCTTAACCGAAAGGTGAAAAAAAATATTTTTGATCAAACGATGTATATTAATGATCTCCAAGGGCCCATTATCGTTTTTGCCACAGGGCTTTTGCTTATGATCAATTTCTTGCTACCTAAAGAGCGCATCATTACAGCCAAGTTCAAAAATAAAATACTTTTTAACAAACGATACCTTCTCGTGATCCCCAAGGATCACTCTTATCTTAAGGATTTTGCTTACAAATGACAAGATCAAACCGACGAATTGACAAATTCCAATTTTCATCCTCTGAACCAGCCTTAAAGTGCCACATGAGCTTCTAGCTTTCGTTTTGTTTTGTTTTCACTTGATTTGGGTCAGAAAAGTCCACCAGCAGCGTTGCATCATGTTTTAAATAATATAAGTCTTGTGTCCCTACTGGTGGTTTTTCAACCGTCCGTCAGTGAATCCTGGTTTAGTTGTGCCCGTTTTAGCGTCCATGATCTCTCGACCGTGATTCATTTACGCCTCATCTTGCCTCATTCATCATCTCATTAAGCCGAGCTCGGCTAAAACTCTCTTCGCTTTCCGAACCTTTTCTTGCGCTCCTCTAGTTTTGGAAATTGGCGTGGAAAATGAATCCTGTTCATACATGGAAAGTGGCGAAACAGCGAGAGCTTGTAAAGCGCAACCGCTTTCCATTAGTTCTGGCGTGTAAAGAATTCTCGCATTGCTTTTTGGAAAGCAAATCCACGAAGTAGCCAGAATCGCTCTCTATTTTGCCTGTGGACAGAAGCCAAGGACAGAAGATGACAAGGACGACTGTCTAAGAAATCGGCGACCGAGTTCCATGAATAGCGAGTGGGTGCTCGTATCCGACAACTTGTATGCCATCCTTATACGTACGTCCTGTATACCATCCTTATACCTTACTGCCATATTTCATTTCAGCGCTTCCAGGCAGACTACAGGCGTATTCTCGCCGTTCCTCGAGGACTCCACTTAAGGAGTCCCCGCGTTTTTGTTTGTCCCGAGGACTCACTCCCCGTATTCTCGCGAGTCCCCACGGCCGGGGAATGCTCCAATTATTATCACCATCATAAAAAGGACTCCCTTTCAGATTCGGAGGGGAATCAATTTTTGCTGGTGTTGGTGCAATGAAAACTTAATTAAAAACAATCAGAGTAAACAAAAATGTGGATCCAGACTAGTTTCGTCAACTGCATGTTTTTCTTTCTAACAAAATCCGTTTTCAAAGCATTCCCCGTGTTCTCGCGGTTTTCTGTACGCGGAGACCGCGTGGAGTGAATCCCTATATTCTCGCCGTTCTTTTCCATTCCCCGAGGAGTTCTCGGGTAACGGCGAGAATACGCCTAACCTCCTGTAAATCCCCCAGTGTCTTAGTGTCAGCACTCAGGGGCGTCACTAAGGGGGGGAGGGGGGACTCCCCCCCGAAACGTCTTGAGGAAGTACTTTCGTTGGGCGAAGCCCGGCGAAAGTTTACTTGTTTGTCGGTGCGAAGCGACGGCCAGAAGAAATAAAATTTTGTATGCTTTTGTCAGGCGTCGGTTGACTCGTCGGCACATCGGGTTCTTTTAATACGCAAGCAATGAGACCCTGCAAACATTTGTCGGGCAGAACACTGAAGAAATCGAATTCTGCATGCTTTTGTCGTGCCTCGGTATTCTCGTCGGCACATCGGGTTCTTTTCATACATACGGAATCCAGAAGAAATAATTTTGTTTTGCTTTTGTCGGGCGTCGGTCGACTCGTCGGCACATCTGGTTTTACTTATACGAAGAAATCAAAATTTTGCAAGCTTTGTCGGGCGTACCCGGGAAGTTCAAGTCTCATCGGCGCAAGGGGTTATTTTTACACGCAAGTACAGGACAGTCATGTACAGTCTAGTCGAGCAAAACACAGAAAAAATCAAATGCTCAATGATTTTGTTAGGCGTCGGTATTCTCGTTGGCACATCAGGTTCTTTTGCACGTAAAAAAAAAAAAAAAAAAAAAAAATCAAATTCTGTAAATTTGTATAGGGCGCATGCCGAAAGTTCAAGTCTCGTCGGTACATCGGTTTCCATTTACACGTACAAATTAAAGTTCTTTACAGTCTTGTATGGCCAAACACAGATGAAATCGAATTCTGAATGCTTTTGAAAATTCTGCAAACATTTGTCGGGTGCAAATTTTCCCAGAAAAAAAAATAGATATTTAAAAAATTTCGCCGTCGTTGCTTAGTTCATCTTGTTCTGGGTACAGTGGTTGGAAGCTCCCCTTTTTAGCGAAAGTTGAAATGAAAAGCCCAATATGTGAATTTACATCCAGGACAATTTCAACTGATTCATTACAGTAAGTCTTACACAAAATTTCGCCTGCGGGGCATTTTGTCTTGGTACAGTCGTTGGAAGCTTCGATTTTTAGCGAAAGCTAAAATGAAAAGCCGAATATCTGAAGTTTAATATACGAAATTATACCAAAGGAATAATAATCTCTTCTACAGTTAGTTTACACAAAATTACGCCTGCGGCGCATTTTGAAGTTTTCTTTATTTGGAAGGGCGGTGTTTTCTTTAGATGGCGCTTTAGGATTGAAATTCGTGTGGGTCGGAAACACGTTAAAAGCTAAAACCTGTATGGTAGCGTAGGTATAGCTAAATTTTTCCGGAAAAAGGGCAGATTTAAAAAATTTCGCCTGCGGCGCTTGGTTTAACTTGTCTTGGTACAGTTGTTGGAAGCTTCGCTATTTAGCGAAAGCTAAAATGAAAAGCCAAATATGTGAACTTTAATATTCGAAATTATACCAAACGAATAATCTCTACTTAGTTAGTTTGCAGAAAATTTAGCCTGCGGTGCATTTTGTAGTATTCTTTATTTGGAAGAACGGTGTTTCATTTAGTTGGCCTTTTAGCACTGAAATCCGTGGGGATCTGAAACACGTTAAAAGCTAGAACTTGTCTACTAAGTATAGGTCAATTTTTCCGGAAAAATGGCAGATTGAAAAAAAATCGCATGCGGCGCTTAGTTTAACTTGTTCTTCGTACAGTCGTTGGAAGCTTCGCTTTTTAGCGAAGCTTAAAATGAAAAACTAAATACGTGAACTTTAAAATACGAAATTACAGTTTTACCCCGGTTCTATTCTGTGCTGGCGGGAAATGTACGCCAAGCGGCAACTGCCTGTTTTGTCGGCACTTTTTTTAGTCCGTCGGCACAAACCGGACGTCCCCCCCCCCAAAGGTAAAAGGCTAGTGTCGCCCCTGTCAGCACTTGTCCACAGATAATCGTCAACCAGACAATTGTTAATTTCCGACCCATTGTTGACGGTTGAAGCCGTCTCCTCTAATTTCTGTTCTCCGATTGCAAACTCCTCACGATCCCATCAATTTGATTCTGAATTAGTGAATCTTTATGGAAATTTTTTGTTTAGTGTTTTGCGATCTGTTGTATTTCTTTGTCCTTTTCTACTGCACTTACAACCTTGGGCCATGCGCCGTAAATCCTTCACTCATTCGTTTATTCAGGTCCACAAGTTGATGAGTAGAAAACCTGCAATCTTTGCGTCCGAACCGTTAAGATCCCAATTAAGACAATGCAATTGGATAGAAAATTAGTTCTGATTAATCAAAGTAATAATAATTTTTGTCTTCGCCATCTACCCTGACACCTATCTACCCTACACTGAAGTGTATTCGATGTTTCTGCCTTACCCGAATCTACTAAACTTATGCGAGCAACGTATTTCCATGATTAATCCACTGCCTATGACATAATTTTATTTAACAAATTTGTTTATGCATTGTGCACCACAAATCAGATGATCAGATGATTCCCTTCGATCCGAAAGTCTCGGAGAATTTCAACAAGTCATCGACTCTTTACTCTGGTCTTGACGTTCTCTGGCCTTCCTACTGATACCCAAGCCTGGTGGAATGGTATACACAGCAATCATTTATGGTCGGGAATCACCCGGGGAAATAGTTTACTATTTTCCTCTCATTGATTGATCTTCCAGCTATTGACGACGCATGTATTTACTCGGTTATGCTTTTTGTCCCAGACCAGGCGACCCGACATGTATTTACTCTCGATGTAACCTTTGACCAACCCCTGTGGTGGAAAATCACGAAAATGGTTGAAGCAGCTTCACCAGGAAGTGGGCTTTTAGAGTTCGTCATGAAACTTGGAGGATTCCGTACTACGATAAGCTTATTCGGAGCATTTGGCTACATCCTGGAGGAGTCAGGACTCGGAGATGTCCCGACTTGGATTCAGGACTAGAAGATTTTCGGAGATGGAGTCAGGACTCGGAGATGTACCTCACCTCTCAGCGGAAAAGCGATCGCCAGAACCATAGCCTACGTGGTCATGTAGGCTACTGATTGACGCTGCGCTGTTCTGCTTTCCAAGACTACAATCCGAATAAATCATGGAACTTGAAAGCTTGTACACGAAGCTGATTTCGCTGATTAGGTAATCATTCCTTAGAAAAAATACAGGGACTGATCAGGACTGCTCCAGTATCGGATGTCAAAGCCGTGGTTCCAGTATTTGGAGATGATTCGATACTGCGAAACTTCATAAAAAGTGAACGATCTAGATCATTGGAAGTCAAGACTTCTGGTGAAGACGCCCTGCTCATTGTCTATGGTGCGTCGAGAGGAGGAGACCATGAATAAGCTCTTCGAAAAAAAGTGACAACGACAAGGTCGTTTGTTCACCCAGAGCAGTCACCACCAACGGTTGGTGTAGCAAAATAGCACAGCTATACCAGGTATTTGTATGTGTGTGTGTTTTTATGGCACTTGCCCTTCGGCCAAGTGCCATATAGCGATTGTAATTTCTGTCCGTCAGTCGGTCTGTCGGTCCCGGTTTTGTTAGTTCGGGCACTTCCAGATAAGCTAGCAAGATGAAACTTGGCAGGCGTATCAGGGACTGGACCAGATTAAATTAGAAATAGTCGCTTCCCCGATCCGACCATCTGGAGGGGAGTGGATGGAGGGGGAATCCGTAGGAAAAACGAGATAACGGGTGATAGGATCTTAATGAAACTTGATACACGGAAGGACCTCGTGTCTCAGACCCTCCATTTCAAATCAAGACCGGCTCCGGTGACATTGGGGGGGGGGGGGGGAGTTGGAGGGGGAAACCGGAAATCTTGGAAAACACTTAAAGTGGAGAGATCCGGATGAAACTTGGTGGAAAGTACAAGCACAAGTCCTATACCTGACTGATATAACCGGAATGGATTCGATCACTTTGGGGGAGTTGGGGGGGGGGGGGAGAAGTCTGAATTTCTAGTGATCCCGCGGTTCGGTGCTTCCTGATGTGCTGGGACGATAAAAATTGGCAGGCATGTCAGGCACCCGACCAGATTAAATAGGAAATAATCACTTCCCCGATCCGACCATCTGGGGGGGGGGTGGAGGTTGGGGGAGCCAAAATTTGAGGTATTTTGACTTGCGAACGAGTGATCGGATCTTGATGAAAGTTGATATTTAGGATGACCTTGTGTCTCAGACGTCCCACTTTAAATCCGGACAGGATCCGATGACATTGGGGGGAGTTGGAGGAGGGAACCGAAAATCTTGAGAAACGCTTAGAATGGATGGATCGGGATGAAATTTGGTGAGAAGAACAAGCACAAGTCCTAGATACGTCATTGACATAACCAGACCGGGTCTGGGCACTGCGGGGGATTTGGGGAGGGGGTCCAGATTTCTAGCGATCCCGCGAGTTCGGCATACTTCCTCATGTGCTAGGGCGATGAAACTTGGTAGGTATGTCAGGGATCCGAACAGATTGACTTGAGAACAGACGTTTCCCCGATCCGACCATCGTGGGGGGAGTGAATGGATGGGGAGTCAGGAATCTAGTGGCGTGCATAACTTTTGAACGGGTGATCGGGTTTGAATGAAACTTCTCTGGTGAGCTATCGCCTCGGACGTTCAGTGTCAAATCCGGGTCGGGTCCGATACCTGTGGGGATGGGGGGGGGGGGCGGCCGGAAAAGTCAAGAAACGCTAAAAGCAGAGGGATTGGGACGGAACTTAATGGAGAGAAAAAGCATTAGGCCTCGATGAAATTGACGGAGCCAGATGGTTTCGGGGTTGGCGTGGGGGGAGTTGGAGGGGGTTTCCTGGAATTCCGGTAGTCGTGAGTTTGAATAGTTCCAGAAACTTCTCTGGTGAGCTATCGCCTCGGACGTTCAGTGTCAAATCCGGGTCGGGTCCGATACCTGTGGGGATGGGGGGGGGGGGGGGGCGGCCGGAAAAGTCAAGAAACGCTAAAAGCAGAGGGATTGGGACGGAACTTAATGGAGAGAAAAAGCATTAGGCCTCGATGAAATTGACGGAGCCAGATGGTTTCGGGGTTGGCGTGGGGGGAGTTGGAGGGGGTTTCCTGGAATTCCGGTAGTCGTGAGTTTGAATAGTTCCAGATGTAAAAAGACAACGAAACTTTGCAGGCATATTAGCGACCTGAATTAATTGACTTAAGAACCTGACACAACATACCCCCGGAAACTTCCGTTCCTAGATCCGAGCGTTTTTGGGGGAGCAAGAGAAGAGAAATATGGAAATTGACTTCGATAAATTGCGAACGAGTGGTCTGATTCGAGTGAAACATAATGGGTGATACGAATCGATGGCCTCGACATGTAAAACATGCATTCGAACTATATGCGACCACGGTTGGGGGAATTTGAGGGGGGGGGGGGAACTTTTGACATGCACAAAAACCAAACGGATGAACCGAATGAGGTGCAAGTTCGACAGTGCCGAGTTTATGCGGCCTAGATTTGTTATTTGGCGTCCGGCTAAGGTAGGGGGGGGGGAGTACTTGAAAATTGCAGATAGGTTATGCTCCAAGTTCAGTAAAACTTGATGGACGGGAACAGGGAATTAAGAGATACCACGTTTATGTTCTCAAGTCCTGTTCGGCCACAGTAGGGGGAGTTGGATGGAGATTGCCGGAAACTTTGAGGCTCGCATAGGGGTCAAACGAGTGCATCAGTTTAAATAAAACATGGAACATAGAGAGAGCACATACCCTAGATGACATATTTTGGGCCCGAACTGGATCCGACAACGTTGGTGGGAGGGGGGGGGGGGGGTACCGGAATTTTCCAAAAATGCTCAGATTCGAGTGAAACTTGATAGATGGTATAAAAGAAGGTGCTTTAGATGGTCCATTTCTTAGTCCAAACCAGATTCGGCCACGGTAGGGGAGATAGAGGGAGTACCGGAAATCGTATAGCACGTCTAGGGATCAAACTAGTGGAGTTATTGGGCTGAAAGTTTGAACAGTCATGTGCATGTGCTATAGATGATCGAGACGATGCTGGAACTGCTCAGAAGTGAGTGAAACTAAATATCCTATTTCTATTTCCGAACCGCATTTTTAGATGGCGGGTGTATTTTGTGACTTTCCCATCTACTTTCTTGTACAGCCTACTCGTAACAAGTGCCATATGAGCTCGTAGCTCTTGTTTTTATGAAGTTTAGGTATTAGCGGGGAAGCTTGATCCTCAATTGAAAACAGAGGAAATGGGGATGGAAGAATCAAGATGACTTCTTGTACCCGTTAGCAAATGACTTTCCACAAGCTCCGCGCATACTCTTAAAAATCGTTAAGCGCTCGTGTCGACTGCAGTAGTGTAAATTCAGAGAGATGTAGCCGCCTTAAAAAACGATTTATTTTCTACTCCTGCATGCAGAACCTGCAAGGGGTATAATGTGTCTATGATGCAAAAAATCCAAAAGCTTAGTCGGTAGCCTAACCCATTCCAAAGTACGAAGCTGTGAACACCTACTTAACACGAGTTGCAATTTCTTTATCTCTTTTGAAAACAATTTATAAGTTGTACGAAGAGCGTTCAGCACGATTTCGAACATTGAAATTGAAAACCAGTTTAGTTCGTAATTGACTTTTCTTAATAATTTTCTTGTTTTACCAAAATTGGTAGATTATGTTGATGATTATGAAACTTCTTTCTCGTACACCAGAAACCCAGTTCGATTCCATTTTCGGTATCAGCTGGGGATTCTATGTCAGGATCTCACTTTCGTTCTAGAAAATCCGACCAGTATGATTTGTACTGTTTTGCAAAATAGGTTGAAAAAATTACATTAACTTTTTTTCTGGTGCCTTATACGCCAAATCCGACTAAATTTTCGGTTTCACCTTGTCATTTTGCATTAGAATCGTGAAGACGCAAAGAATTTCGGTCTGCTTTGCAACAGTGTAAATCTTCTCGGCAGAAGCACATCGCGGACAAGATGGCTGAAGCTTACCTTGGTGATCGTAAGAATCTGTGGTCGACCTTTCGAACCGTCAATAGTGTCCCGCATGCGCTAGCGTCCACTTTGGATGGACAGGTTGGTGAGTCCAACATTGTGGTAAGATGGCGTTCCCACTTCAGTGACTTGCTCAATTCAGTCCCCAGTGATTCGCATTCGCCTAGCTGTGCTAATGACTGCGATTGCGAAGTTAATAGAATTAGTTTTACGAGTAATGAAATTGACGAAGTGATTTCGAAAGAACTGAAAGCGAACAAAGCAGCCGGCGAGGACGGTCTGTCTGCCGAGCATGTGAAGTATACTAACCGGCAGCGCCTGTGCGCTTTACTTTCAGTATACTTTACCTGCGCATTCGCTCACAGTTGTCTTTCCCCAGACCTGATGAAGGTTATGATCATACCTCTGTTAAAGAACAAGTGCGGGGACCTCACAAGTATCGATAATTACCGCCCCATTGCTATTACAACAGTTTTCTCGAAGCTACTTGAGCATTTGTTGTTGAAACACTCTATTGATTTTTTAAAGACATCTTTTAATCAGTTTGGTTTTAAACAGAAGCATGGTACCGACTTTTGTATTTTTTCATTTAAGCAAACTGTGTGTTATTATCTGGGTCTTGGAAGTCCTGTTTTCACTTGTTTTCTAGATATACGAAAAGCTTTTGACCGTGTGAACCACGAATTGTTGTTTGAAAAGTTACGAGCAAGGGGTATGCCAAAGCTGCTGGTTGATTTCCTTTCAAATTGGTATGTTCAACAGGAGTTTCGTGTGAAGTGGGGGTCAAAACTGTCCGCTCCTTTTCATGCTGCTAACGGAATTAAACAAGGGGGAATTATTTCACCTCTTTTATTTAATGTTTTTATAGATGACCTTTGTAAACAATTAATGGAGAGCCGTGTAGGCTGTAACATCTCTGGTGTGTTTTTGAATTCGATCGCTTACGCTGATGACATGGTTCTAATGGCGCCGTCGGCGAACGCTCTAAATCTCCTGTTGAAGATTTGTGCAAATTATGCAGCGATGCATGACATTATTTTCAATTCTGCAAAATGCAATTACATGATTTTTATCCCGAAACATTTTAAATCCCTGATATTTCCGGCTATTCGACTTGGTGATTTTGTCTTGAAGAGAGTGCATAAAGTGAAGTACTTAGGTTATTTTTTAGACGATGATCTGTATGATGATTCAGCAATTTCGAGTCAGTATCGGGGTCTTTGTGCGCGTGCGAACCACTTAATTCGTAATTTTAAATTTTGTACTGTGTCGGTGAGAATTCTTTTATTTAAGACGTATTGCACGCAACTATATTGTCTCCCACTTTTTGATAACTATCTTGAAACGACGATGCGTAAATTAAAAGTTTGTTTTAACAATGCATTCCGTCATCTCCTTTCATATAATCGACGTTACTCTGCTAGTCAAATGTTTTTAGAAAATGAAACTGAATCTTTTGATGTTATGAGACGGAAAGCGATAGTTAGTTTTGTTGCAAGGGTAGAAGTTTCCGAAAATCCACTTTTAAAGGCAATTCGTGAGAATGCAGAATGCCGTTCCGGCCATTTCTACCGACTTTTCCGCCGACTGTGTTATTGCCCCGAGCCACCGAATGGTTAAAATGATTGTATATATTTAGTAAAGAAATTTCCTGTATTAGTGTAATTTTATTATGTGATGTGTAATATCACGAATTAAATAAATTGATTGATTGATTGATTGAAGAATAACGGACAACCACGAACAATTTTTTTTTCTTCTAAATACGTAAAAAAATGGTATTAAAAGCCAAAAAACGCTTATTTTGCGTCGAGCCAGGATAGGCAACTTTAGATATGTTATTCAGATTTTTTTTTCTCTACAAGATGGTAAATCATTTCTGTTGCAATTTGTTTCGGGTCAAACCTCCATTTGCCTGTACTATTACCCCTTCAGCCAACCTCGAATCAACTTCAGATTAAACTTTTACTTTTAACAATTTTTCCGGTTCCAACCGGATTCCGAGCGATATATACGTCCGGTGAGAAAATGATTGTCATGCGCGAATCCAGCATGTCTTCTTACCCGCAAATCGGACATCTTCTCAAATTTAAATAAAACTTTTATTTTTAACAAATTCTTCGATTGTGGCCGGATTCCGGCCGAACTAATTGTCCGGCGAGAAAATAAATTTCATATTCGGACGCAGCACGTCTCTTTGCCCTTAAATCGAACCTCTACTCAACTTCATATTAAACTTTTACTTTTCTTGCCGGCTTTCGACGGATTCCGGGTGAACTATTTGTCCGGTGAGAAAGAAATTTCATATTCGAATTCAGCATGTCTCTTTACCCCTGAATCAACTATCTCAATAGCTTTCAAAAAACAAATTATTGCCCCTTAATTTGATCATAAGGCTACTGAGCCCATCTTCGAACTTGACCTGTAATTTAAACCCAAGGATCCTCCCACCAAGTTTCATCAAAATATCTCAATCCCTTCGAGATTTATCGTGTGGACAGACAGACAGACAACTTTTGCGATGTCATAGGTATCCCTCCACTTACGTTTTGGGAACCCAAAAAGTAGGAAGGAAAAAAACCTTAGGTATAGTTCTTGGTCTTTTCTTTTCACCCTGGCCACTCGTCGACATGTATAGCCCTTGGTTCACACTTCTGCGTCGTATGCGTCTTTGATTTTCCGACGTGCGACAGAATCGCATGAACCTTTCCAGCACCACGCAGACGCTTAAGGAAAACAAAATTGTTCTTCGACATTGTTCCGCAAAGGACAAAGACGTCCTTGGGGAAACGACCTCTGAAGAAGAAACCACATTGGCCTGACATATCACAAAAAATCAACGAAGAAACCAACGAAAATGGGGTTTGTAAAAGCCAACGAATACACTGAAATAAAAGGCGAACATTTTGCGACAACCGCCTCCCTTCTTCAGCGCAGACAGAAAATTTCGAGGAAACATGCCACAACGAGGATGAAGATAAACAACCAAGAACAAGTGCGCAAGCGCTCAGACGTGGAGTGTTAATGTAAAATGTTTATCACATATTATATATAAACAGCTTTAGAACCAGGACCTTTCACATCCCTAATAACCAAACAAATATTGAAATAACCTAACTTGTAATCATCCCACTTTAAAATCTTTAAATATTAACAAACCGCAAGTATAAATCCAAAGAAATGCTGAAGATCTTGCACGCTTAGCTTGAGTTCCAACTATGGCCTGACAGCCAGTCCGACCCTTTAAACCTCTTTTTGATTAACAAGGTAATAACAAGTGCAATAAACCAATTCGGAGCAGCCTAATACCCCTTTTATCACAATTCATTAAGAGCGGCATATCATCGATCATATGAGTAAAGTTTCCAACTGTTCATTAAAGAAGTGCGTCGCGTCGTCTTATTTGTTGCTGTTAAACCAAAATCCCCAAATATACAAGAGTTGAACTTGAACCTGTCACAGACAAACGTAACTCATGGGAAATCTGGGCCCAGCTGCCCATGAACGGGAGGGGGGGGGGCGGGTTGGGACCCATCAAAATGCGTATTTACATCTCTTTTTGATTTGGTTCTCAATTTGATTCCAGTCACGGGTCAAAAAATGTTTTCATGGGCAATTTAGGATCACTTGCCCATGAACGGGGAGGATGGGGATGGTTCAACTCCACGTATACATCCCCAACCACTATGTTCCAAAAGCACAAAGGAAGTTCATTGCCTTATCTCAGTCATTGTGGAGTTACAAACATTGGAAAGTGGGCAATCTGGGCGCAATTGCCCCTGAACCAAGTGGGGGTGGAGTTTGGGACTCGCAAAAAGTAAAAAGAGACTGAAAAGAGAATCTGGTCCCAGTTGCCCAACTTTAAAAGCAATTATCCAGCCCTAGGATCTACATTTACAAGGAATTTCATCGTCCTATGTCTAGTTCTAGTCAAGTTATGAACATTGTTCACTGAGCAATTTGGGCCCATTTGCCCCTGAACCGGGCTAGGGTAGGGGGTTGGACCCCGGAATGGCATAACTAGACCCCAGTACCCACTAGTGTACCAGGTTTGAACTTGATTCTTGCACTGGTTCACGAGTTGTGGGCTCCACAAAATAGGGTGAAAACCGGAAACCGAAAACCGAAAGCTGCTACAGCGCTCGCAATAGTGGATTGTTCCAAGGAACACTCCGCTAAAAACGAAACAAGGCAGAAAACCAACAATAAAACCGAAATTGGAAGAACTGAAAGCCTAAAATAAAGACAGCGAACCACTCACCAATAACTGCGAATAACAATTAAGACTGTTCTCGCTCGGTACTAGCGAGTTACTGTGACTTCGTTGGCCTTTAGAAACTCCATTTTCGTTGGTTTCTTCGTTGATTTTTTGTGAGCTCAGAAGATGCGGGATACTACTCTTCTGAATACCACCCTCTAATTAGGAACTTTTTAGTCAAAACCTATACGTCATCTTGTTCAAAACAAGTTCAGAAGATGTTTTGCCAGCCAAACTAGAATTACAGTGTTCTGTTTCAGAACAAGGTAGAGCAACTTGTCTTGAATTTAACTAATCTTTGTTTTTTCTTTTCTGTGCCTAAAAAAAATGGCATGCGTTACGTCGAAACAGTTTGAAATTTTTTAAGGCATCCGACACTGCGACAAAACGCCAAGTCCTGCGTTGCTTGTCGCACCATTTATGCGTATGTCGCATGACGTAGAATTCTGCGCGAAATCGCAGCAGTGTGAACCAGGGGTTTCCCTTTCCCACCACGCCTCGTGGCTTCGGACGTGCTTTGGAAAACACGCCAACGGTAAATAAGAAACATATACGGCCCCAAATCCCAGGAAACGCAAAAATTGCAAGGATTGCCGTTTTTAATTTATTTTGAACTTTCGAGAGAAGACAATTTTGATCGGTTTAACATTTAAGGGGAGTGTGCAATTATTATTGACGATTAAGAGATTCCTAAAAAACATTCCATGCCAAGAATAATGGCGAAGTTTTACGCGACACGCTAGTTGGAAAAATGGTCACGCCATTTGCCGACAAAATACTTCAGTTTACACCAATATGGCAACATTGGCTTGAAGAGCTATGGAGTTTACACATCTCTCTGCATCGAAACTGTCCGGTCCTCAGCACTTATGACGCTGCTTGTATTTGAGAGTGGCTCCAGGACGGTGCTTGCCCTTAGGCAGCGTTGTCGGAGAGTTTTACCTCTGCTAAGACTACGACCGAAAACTTTATTTGATTGGTTGGCACGCAGGGATCCGTCACAGTGACCAAGAATTGTGAAGGTGCAAATTTGGATCCAAACTAATGTCCAATTACGGCCAAAGGTATTGGCAGGCTAGAGAGCGATGGGTCTTGCGCGAGGGGTCGACGACTCTCCCGGAATGGTGTACATGTCCCGAAGGAAGAATCCGGAATGGTCAGGAATAATCTGGAATGGTTAGGAATAATCCGGAATGGTTAGGAATAATCCGGAATGGTTAGGAATAATCCGGAATAGCTAGGGATGAATAATCCGGAATGGTCAGGAATAATCCGGAATGGTCAGGAATAATCCGGAATGGTCAGGAATAATCCGGAGTCAGGAATAATCCGGAATAGTTAGGAATAATCCGAAATGGTCAGGAATAATCCGGAATGGTCAGGAATATCCGGAATGTTTAGGAATAATCCGGAATGGTTCAGAATAATCCGGAATGGCCAGGAATAATCCGGAATGGTCAGGTTTATTCCGTTATTTTGGAATGGTGTACATAAAAAATGAGAGTCGTTGACCCCTCGGTCTTGCGTATTTGAAGCGACGGGTTGCTCTAGTCATGTTCTCCATTTTCTTTTTCGGTTACTTAAACGGTAACTGTAAAGCCTCGTAGTACTTGTCATCTAGAATTCTTTTGGGAAAAGTGAAACACAAAACTTATTTATTCACAAGCGAACGGTCAAAAACATGTCAAATTCGCAAATATCAAGAGAACGAAGCAATCGATGCCGGAAAAACAAAAATCATAGAAATTAAACACTGAACGTAAAAAGGTAAAGGAATTCACTGATAAATCTGTTTAGCACAAGTCAAATTACAGCCAGGGCTAGTCTCTTTTTTCTCACCAAACAAAAACAAAGTTGTCAGACTTCTCAACCTAAATTACCGACTGGAAACTGTAGACTCAAATAATCTTTCGAAGTATGCTTCTTATTTTCGAACCCTCTTACCAAGGATCCTATTTAGGTCAACTATTTTTAATAATTTTGAATTATTTCAACTACTTTTAATAATATATTTCGTTAAAGCTCAAGTCAAAGTAGATCCAATTTCCGTTTCAGTATTGTAACATAATAACACTCGTTAAGACTCGTGCTTTCAGAAATTACTAGCTACTTGGGTTGTTTCCGTTTTGTTTTTCTTTAGCTGAGCTCCGGAACTTTGACTTCAGTCACAAAATAGGACACATTTACATAACGAATCGATCAGTGAACCTGCCAACACCGACAACTGGGAATCGGGTGCGTCAAGGACATAGCCAACATGTCAAACTTAAGAACCATTCTAATGCCGTCGGGTGTTGACAGCCACTGTACCAAGTTTGAAATTTCTAGAATGAGAAAAGAAATCGAGCGGATATATATTCTATGTGAGTTGTTCCGAGTTAATAGCAAAACTAGCCAATTCCAAACAACTATAAGTATGTTGTTTTGGTTTGACCTCGAACAAGTTCATAAGAGCTACAAATCCGTGGGAATTTCTATTCACAAAATGGGTCTAGACCTAGCTTTAGCAGCTCATTCTGTAATCTACTAGCCTGCCGCTTTATGACAGAAGTGCTTTAAGAGGCTTAAGGTGGACGTAGCTTTATTACTTCACTAATCATTATTGTGTTTGAAAGTAATAATTATTGTGTTTGAAAGTAATTTACCGGCATTTCCACCTATTTTCGTCAAAGTTTCACCAATAACTTTGCTTGGCTGTTCAACTCTATGGAAGTCAAGCATTTCGTTTCTGAAAATAGGCTACTTTTAACTTTTGAAGTAAATAAATCAAGTCATAATAATCTATTATGTGAGTCAGAGAATGTTATTTGAAAGTGAAATTAGGAAAGGTTAAATTGGACAAAAATAAAATAAATCTTGGGACAATTAGCGAAATAGGAAAGTTTGGTAGTTTGGACGAAAATAAAAGAAATGTTGGGAAACAATTAGCGGAAAATTATATCGAAAAACGGGGAACTGTTTAAAATAGCAAAGCAGATTGTGAATTTCTTAGTCTTTTGTTTGGCTTAATTTTCTATACTGTTTGCCTTTACAGGGTCTCACAAAGAAGGGGCACATCTTACAATTATAACAGAACTGACTGAAGAAGAATCAGACATTCCCATCTTACGTTAGATCTTTTCTTAAAGAACTTCCCCTTCCAACTCACTAAGCTCACAGAAGACGACAAAAACGCATTACAAATTCACATAATATACAAACTGAGATCAAATATACGAACATAGTTTCTAATTATTTACAAGTAATGTACACAAATAATATCACAACAGATATTTCACACTGTCAGCGTTCAGGAATAGTGTGACGAACTTAACACTTTTGGAAACGACGACGATGTCGTCAATGACGGTATCACGACAGGGATGACGGATCGGACACTGATGATTTCTGAAACAAAATAAAGTATCATTTGGGGAATCCCGATATGAGACGGCTCTCTTTATTGGGTTCAGCTCAGTTCCACTGACAATTTCATAAGTAGTGAACTGATGGACAAAAATGCTCCTCAGCCGGGATTTGAACCCAGGACCCTCTGCTTACAAGGCAGTCACTCTACCACTGAGCTACCGAGGGGCGTGTGAACAGAGTTCGCAGACCACTACAATAGTCAGGTAGAAGCCGGCCATAGGAACAGTGATCCCGGCCAAAGGCAAATTCATCTAACCAGTTCACATCCCCATTTAAATTATATATTTGGTTTTCACCACGAGACCCCGTCTTGTGGGTCCTCGTTTGTCTACGTGGCTCCGACAAGGGAGTCCTAGACCTCTAAATTATATTCAAAAAATTGTTTATGTAATTGGTAACGGTACAAGTCCCTTGTGTAAAGTGCCATCTATATCCACTGACAAGGATGTCGAATTTCGCTCCTGCCAGAAACTGTACGAAAAGGATCCATTTTTTGTAGGCAACAAACCCCGCAATCCCCTAAGTGCATATCGGGCTTAAGTGTCGGTAGTCCCCTAACATTACGTTTTCAGCATGTCTTCTTATCTTTAAACTGAACATCTAGTCAAATTCAAATAAAACTTTCATTTTTAACACACTTTCCGGTTTTGGCCGGATTCTGGGTGAACTACTTTTCCGGCGAGAAAATGGTTTCATAATCGTCTTCAGCATGTCTTCTTACACCTTAATCGACTATCTAATTAGCTTTTTAAAAACATTTTGTTCGCACCTTAATTTGACCCCCCCCCCCTACGAGCTTGCCTTTTCCCTTGACCTAAAGAACACTCACACCAAGTTTCATCAAAATATCTCATTCCCTTCGAGAGTTATCGCGCTGACAGACGGATGGGCTGACAGGCGGACAAGTTTTGCAATGTCATAGGTATCCATCTACATACGTTTTGTCTACTTACGTTCTGAGATCCCAAAATTACAGAGAAAGCAGATGGAAATATGGCGTAGACTTCAGAACCTAGTGATAATAGTTTTAAGCGTCCTTGTCGAAGATGAGGGTTAACTCCCAAAAATCATCGATCATGACTGTGAATTTTTTAAAATCCGTGCCCTCTTTCACAGACCCCATTCCTCCCGAAATCTCCGTTAGTTTTATTAAATTACTTGGAGTTACTATTTCAGCTGACATGAAGTGGGATGCCCATGTTCAAAACATCCTCAAACAAGCTTCCCCTTCGGTTTCCATGTTAAAACTTATGAAAAAATTTTCTTGCCCCCCGAAGGATCTCCTCCAACTGTACTGTTCGTTTATCCGGCCAATACTGGAGTATGCTTGTCCAGTGTGGCATTTTGGGCTTACTTCTGAGCATGTTTATAAGATTGAAAACATTCAAAAACGAGCGCTTAGGATCATTAATGGGGAGGGGAAGCTTCCTTACCATTATCTGCTTGGCAGGTTCAGGCTCACCACCTTGGACGCGAGAAGAAACCTTCTATGCCTTAATTTTGGCACCAAGACCCTGTCTGTTCCCAGATTGCGTCCTATTCTCCCCGAACTCTACACACCCATCCGCAATAGACCGCAGCGCGACAAGGCTCAGAAAGTACCCAAATTAAATCCAGTCCCCACAAAACATGAAAGGTACCGAAGGAGTTTTGTTCCAAGTTTTGTTGAATTGTACAACAGCCAGTAAACTTAGTCATTATTTTTGTTGAATTTGTTAGTTTTAGTTTTTTACCCTTTTAGAATGTTTTATTTTGTTTTATATATATTTTTAAGTGAAATTACTTTTGACGTAATGATTAAAAATTTACTTTGATTGAATTTGAAAAAAAAAATTTTTTACCATTTCTTTAAAGTGACTTTTATTTGTTTTAGAAGTTTTTGGCAAAATCTTCGCCGAATGAGCCTATCGTGTAAATTGTGGTAGTTAAGTTTTGTATCGACTGATGAATTTGTTACGAATTATGTTGCAATTATTATTCGACTGACAAATTGATTCGAGTGTTTAGTTATGTTTGGACGTAGAAGTCAAATTCGGCGTTCACGCTGTGAAAGTTACTTTTTAGAATTAAAAATCTACTACTACTACATCTACTACTACCACAGTTCAGAAACCGTGATGAAATAAGAGTGCAAAATCCAGCAATGGTTGATTTAGATATAAACATGTAACCTACAGGTAGTGACAGAGCATGCATATTTCATCTTTTAATTTCTTATCGTTTATTGATTTAAATCTACTAGAAATATTTTTATTGACGAAAAAACTGTCGTGGCTTACGCTAGCTTGTGACTAACTAAAAAACCTAAAAAAACCTCGAAAACTCTCAGCGTACGATTCGTTGTACAGGGTTATAAAAGAAGGAACAAAACTCGAGACCAATGTATGACAACGTAGAGAACTCAAAATATGCTGTTTAGGCTTAAAACCAATTCCTCCGTGTATATCAAGGCTGAAAACCTGTTTATATGTATATCGTCACTGAAAACAGCAGCTAAAGCCTCATGTGGCACTTACAGGTGTAGCTAGCATGTATATCGGATTAGGTTTGCGGTGTCAAGGTCGGATGGACCTCCCGAGAGCCCCCTCGGAATCCCCCTTAGTCTTCTTCAAACTTCAGATTGGCTTTGGGTCTGGCTTGGAGCCAATCCCTTTCCACCTTTATGTTCTTCTTCTCGTCTTATCACTGTTGAAGTCGTGAAATAGAACGATTTTTATCGTCTGTTTGTATATCGCCACTTCTTTTCGTATCAGGAGTGGGGGGGGGGGGGGGGGGACGGCTATTTGTTGCAAGGTAGTTTTAACTTTCGGCAGATTGCTGAAAGTCTTTGATTTTCCACGGCGTTTGACGGGCAGTCGAAGAGGATGTGTTGGGCTGTTTGGCCAGACCCGACCCGGATTTATAAACTGCAGTTGATAGGATGATAGGTGATGAGGTTATAAAGAGGGGGTGATTCGTAAATGTCATATCCAGGGCCCACGATCTTCTAGTCCACTATATCCCGTCCCGATAACTCCAATCAAAACATTCGACAGGATTTCCTGGACCCCTCCTGCAACTCTCTTCGCAGTGTCGGATCCGGTCCCCACCTGTTAACTGAGCATGTATTATATTTCCACTTCCATTTATTCGCTACTATAAACATACATTGGTGGTCCCAGGAGTTAGCCACGTTCCGGGACCTTCATCCAACTTCCCACTACAGTGCTTCGGTTCAGTCCGAGTCTATCAGTGGTCATCTATGGCATATGAAAGTCTTGTCCACCAAGTTCCTGCTCCATCCTAAAGTATGTCACAAGATTTCCCGGACCTCCCCTCGCTAACTCCCCCCACGAATTCGGTCCCCGACCCTTAAACAGAAAATCTAGGACAAGGCATTCCTCAGAGAATAATAATAATAATAATAATAATAATTGTATTGAAAAAAGCCCGAGGGCCATATCCACGTTCAACACAAAAAGATACATATACACGGAAAAAGGATAATTAATCTAATCAACAAAAATCTTTCTAGCTTCCAACGCTCTACTTATGTAACGGCCAACCCTACTAATAGATTGAGCAGAAGTACACTTCAGTACCAGGGAGTAGGGGGATCGCAACCCCAAAAACCTCCCTACGGATGCTTGAAAGCTCTTGGCACCGACTCAACAAATGACCAATGTCCTCCTCTTCTCGTCCACACAGAGGGCATGAATAATTCCTATTTGGGATTCTCGCCTTCCTATCAAAAACTTTATTTCTACCGTGCAGTGGTAGACAATTAGCTCTCAATTGGATCCAGTACCTCAAATAAGTAGCAGGCAAATTAAGCTTAAAATAAAACTCAGATTCGTACACTGTTTTAATCTTTCTGTAATTTAACAGGGTTTCCGATGAAGATATTATACCAACCCACTTTTGTTTTTCCTGGTCTTCAAAAACTCTCAATATTTCATTCAAAAGGGCTGGAGTTTGCTCCGGAGGGCCTAGACCACCATTCCATATATAAGAAAATCCAACATCATCAAGTATAGATTTAACTTGAAACGGCCATGATTTAGGTTTCCCCGAATTCAACATTTCCATGTAAGCTGCTTTAACTAGCCTATCATCAGGCAAACCAACTATCTTCTGCCAAAATCTAATAATTTGAGCTACCCTATGCCTTCGAAGCGAATAAATTCCTAGGTCCCCCTTAAGTGCCTGTGTGTGGGTTGTAGGATGCAACCCGAATAATCTCTTATAATACTGCAGCTGGATAGTCTCAAGTTGCGGAGCTGCTTCATTTCCCCATATTTCCGCCCCGTAATGGAAAGTTGGCATTATCTTAGACATAAATACATGCTTGTGGATTTTTAAATTTTTTATTGACATTAGAGTAGTGTTTCTAAATATAGCTGCAGAAGCTGCTTTTCCCCTTGTCACCATTTCCTTTACATGAGACTTCCAACTTCCGTTTTCCATTAAAATAAATCCCAAATATTCAATCAGCAAATTGATACGAAATTTATTTTGGGATGGCTCGAATCTCCTTGAAATAAATAAAATCTCACTCCACCCGTCGGAAAGCAATACGCACTTCACAGTTTTTCCGAGGGATTGAGAACTCTGACGACCACTCTGTCATTGGTATAAAAGAAACCATCGAGTGCAGAACCGTGCTATGCTTCTTGAGCGCATTCTTTAGAAATAATATTTTGAAAACAGTGTTTTGTTGTCAGGTTCAGTTATTTTTGCTTTGCCTTAACTTCACTTTATAAAGGCTATGTGTCTCACGCAAAGGGAATTATCTTTTTCAAGGGTTTCGTTATTTATTCCGCTTTTCCCCTAAATCTAATCATTCCACGTTCTGACAGCCGAGTAAGCAATAGACACGCTTCCCGAAATTCATTTCATTAGCAGAGAGTTCGTTTTCGAGATTTACAAAAAAAACTTCGTTTTCATTTCTCCCAAGGTTTTCTCTTTTCAAGATGGTCTGCGAGAGGGAAAGGCATCAGAGACTCGTGCATGTTAAAGTACACGGAGCTTCGTATTCTGTAAGAATCGTTTTCAGTTGCTTAAGGGGTTTTCCCGTGTCATTGTTTCTTCCAAAGGTTTCGATATATCCCAAAAATTTAATATTTGATCCAGACAATCGGGTCTTCTAGAGGTCCAGTCTTCGCCAGACTCCTTGAGCACTTTACTAATAAAATTTAGAAACAAATTAAGGCAAATAGTAATCATCTGAAAAAAAACAAGTTCAAATATGGATTCAGCAAGTGTGTTTACCCCTATAGCCTGCGTCATATCTACTTTGACGAGTTCTTGCCTTACTTCTGACAAATTTCCGGTTTCAGCCGGATTACAGGCGAACTACTTGTATTACAAAATACTGAAGTTCAAAAACGGATTCAGCGTATCCCCTTACCCACATGTCGAACCTCTAATCAACTTCAGGTAAAATTTCAACTTTGAACAAATTTTCCGATTCCAGCCGGATTCGTGGCGAACTATGTGTCCAGTTAGAAAATGATTGTCATGCACGAATTCAGCATGTCTTCTCGAAATCGAACACCTAATGAAATTCTGATAAAACTTTTAGTTTTAACAAATTTTCCGGTTTCGGCGGGATTCCGGGCAATCTACTTGTCAGGCGAGAAAAGAATTTTTATGTTCGGACAACACGTTTCCCTATCCCTAAATCGGACCTCTAATCAACTTCAGACCAAACTTTTATTGTTGACAAGCTTTCCGGTTTTGGCCGGATTCCGGGCGATCTACTTGTCTGACGAGAAAATCATTACATATTCGGATTCAGCATATCTCCTTACCCCTAAACCCGACATCTAATCAACTTCAGATAAAACCTTTACTTTTAACAAACTTTCCGGTTTTGGCCGGATTTCGGGTGAACTACTTGTCCGGCGAGAACATGATTTTCATATTTTTGTTCAGCATGTCGTCTTAGCCCTTAATCGACTATCTCATTAGATTTTAAAAATATTTGTTTCGCCCCTTAATTTGAAACCTCTCCCCCTCTCCTAAATATGCAGCTATCGGGCCCATGTACGAACTCGACCTTTCCCTTGACTCAAAATCCTCACACCAAGTTTCATCAAAATATTTCATTCCCTTCGAGAGTTATCGTGCTGACATACGGACGGACAGACGGGCAACTTTTGTGATGTCACAGGTATCCCTCCAATTAGGTTTTGGGATCCCAAAAATAAGATCGTTTTATGTTTTACTAGCATAAAATGACGTTTCTAGGTTACCGTATTACAGCAATATGAACAATGGTTGATGTACAAACTCAACAGCCCGCTTGAGTTATTAAAAAAAGCTTGGCACTTGGGATGTTGCAGAAATGCTTTCCCTGGCAGAACTTGGGAGTCCATTCCGGCTTCCCTAAAAAGGGCCCTGTCTGACCGTCACGTCGTCTATTCACGGAATGAGAACCGTCTCAAGCGTTCGAGTCTAATTGCATTTCTAGGCTGGAAGAAACTTTTTCCCGAAAGTGCCAGAATAACATTCCCCGGCAGACTGTCCCATTTCATCAAAAGAGCGGAGATTTGGAGCGGAAACATGTTTACAAGGGAGGGGTTGTCTATTCGGTTCAAGGGTTGTCTCTTCAGTTGAAAGGTTGCTCATTCGTAAATGGGTCACATGCCCGGATGATCCCTTTTGAGGTCCATGCTGGATTTTGAAAGGCTATGACTCAGCTGAAACATGATGGGTGGGAAGAGAAGATACCCGGTCATCCTTTTATTGTTTCCCAGCCGGATTCGGCTACGGTGAGGGAAGTTGGAGGAAGGAGTGGTCCCAGAAATGTTCTGGTACGTCTAGAGATCAAACGGTTGGAACGATTTGGATTAAACTCGATGATCCGTTCCGGTCCTAGCAAGATTTGACCTCTGTGGGGGTGGGTACAAATGTTCAGATCTTAGTGAAACTTAATAGGCGGTAAGAGAGTGTGTCCTAGATGATCCAGTTGCGTCTAAACCAGTTCTGCCATGGTGGGGAATTTGGAGGAGGCAGGGCCGCAAATTTTTTGACACACTTGCATTTTGTCCCGGAAGTTTTTTTTCGCGCCTTGGGACCTAACAAAAATGAAACTTTGATTGTAAACATTTCCTGGAAGCGCTCGTATTAGAGTGAACGTCATAGATGTCTCATTAGCAGGTCCAAACCGAATCCGGCGACGGCGAGGGAGTTGGAAGGGAACAGTTTATGATGTCCTCATTTTCTTTCCTGTATGGGTGACCAGTCAATAGCGGATTGCCTTTTCCCTCGCACTACTGTATCGCGGTTCTTGTTTTTTGAACTTAAGTATACCAAAAGATTTGCTTAGTTTACGTGGACGTCTCATATTTTTAGTCAATTTTTCATACTAACCATCAAAGAACTATTCACAGATTTCCAGTATAGACCACTAGGTCTATACTAAACATGCGTAAAACTGGTTGGTGGGTACGGTCCTCAGTGGATGGACTTATTTGAGGGAAAAAGGTGTACTCCACGTCTGAGCGCTTGCGCACTTGTTTATTTTTTCATCAACAATTTATAGGATCGATCCACTATAGACCATATGGAAATGATCCGGATAGACACATTTTTGGGATCCCAAAACGTAAATGGAGGGATACCTATAACATCGCAAAAGTTGTCCGTCCGTCCGTCTGTAAGCACGATAATTCTCGAAGGGAATGAGATATTTTGATGAAACTTGGTGTGGGGATTCTTTGGGTCAAGAGTAAGGTCGAATTCGTAGATGGGCTTTGTAGCCCTATATTTAAGGGTGGTGGAGGGGGTTTAAATTAAGGGGCAAGCAAAATATTTTTAAACAGCTAATGGAACAGTCGATTATGGGGTAAGAAGACGTGCTGAACACGATGGTGAAAACTTTTTTTCGCTGGGCAAGTAGTTCGGCCGGAATCCGGCCAAAACTGGAAAATTATTAAAATTATTTGTCGTTGATTAGATACCTGATTTAGGGGTAAGAAGAGATGCTGAATCCGTGTATCACAATTATATTTTACCCGGACATATAATTCGCCCATCCAATCCAGTATAGACCGGCTTCCCTTATCACCACTCGTAGCAAGTGCCATATGAGCTCGTAGCTCTTGTTATCCGAATAGCCATGCTCTTTCAGAAACCACTATATTCCCCTTCGTCCCTGTTAAGCTGTCTCATTTTGCGGCTTAAGATTATTTCAAAGATAAAACCAGCGACGCGAAAACTAGAAATTTCTAGAGCCTTCTTTGAGACACACTATGGAGGAGTTCAACTCCAAATTTCGTGCAGAAATCCTTAGAAGCGTATATTTCTAAGCCGTCTACGTCTCTCATACATTTCGTTTTTACTGGATCTTAGCCCAGGATTCATTCCAAAAGAGAGGATATTACCAGTCTTGAGGGTTCCAGAAACCAGTTAGAGAATCAAAGGTTTTCGTTTTCAGACGAATTTAATAGTTGTCGACTATCCATTGGAACAAGACTGAACCTAGTATGGAATGAAATGTTTAAGAGGACTAGTTTCGAAGTTTGGTAGAAAATAAGGATGTTAGTAGGCCTATCGTGGTCGAACCGGCGCGACAGGGGAAACCAAACCAACATTTGGATAATGAGAGCTCTTGGCCCAGTAGCAGATGGAGACCATACGTATTGCCATGGACATTGTAAATTTAATTATTTTTTCAGAGTTATATTCAGACTCGGTTTAGCAGGACAATACCAAAGGTTTCGAGAGGATCCCAAAAATCTAATACTTGATCCAGACAATTGCGAACGAACGACCATACTTGTCCAGACAAAAAAAAAGTTCAGAAGCGAACTCCTTATCGTACAAAAAACATCTAATCAACTTCAAGTAAAACGTCTTAAAAAAAAAATCTGGTTTCAACCGGATTCCGAACGAACTATATTTCCCGGTAAAAAAAAAAGTTGTCATATACAGATTCAGCGTGTCTTCTTACCCCTAAATCCGTCATCTAATCAACTTCAAATAAAACTTTCGATTTTAACAAATTTTCCGGTGAATAAGTTGTCGTTGAATGAGTCGTCGAATAAGTAGAAAATACTTTTAAATAAGTGCTCAGCATGTCTTCCTACCCCTAAATCGAAGATCTAATCAACTTCAGATAAAACTTTTACTTTTAGAAGACTTTCCGGTTTTTGCCGGGTTCCGGGCTAACTACTTGTCCGGCGAAAAAAATGGTTTTCACCATCGTTTTCAGCATGTCTTCACAACCCTAAATCGAACATCTAATCAACTTCAAATAAAACTTACTTTTAAAAGACTTTCCGGTTTTTGCCGGGTTCCGGGCTAACTACTTGTCCGGCGAAAAAATAGTTTTCACCATCGTGTTCAGCATGTCTACCGTATAGCAAACATCTAATCAGCTTCAAATAAAACTTTTACTTTTAACAAACTTTCCGGTTTTGGCCGGATTGCGAGCGAACTAATTATCCGATGACAAAATAGTTTTCACCACCGTGATCAACATGTTTTCTTACCCCATAATAGACTATCACATCATCTGTTTAAAAATATTTCATTTGCCCCTTAATTTAAACCCCCTCCCCCACCCCTAAATGTAGGGCTACAGAGCCCAAAAATATTCTTTGAGCCCAAGTTGACTTTGAAACTTTAATTCAAACAATGTTTACAACGGATACGTCAGCTATGATTCTTCATCAGCGATATTTCGGCCCTTCTTGGCAAGGGTCCTCGTCAGGCTGTCAATCCTCTGGTTCAACTTCGGGGAAGGAATCAAACCTGTAATGTTTACATTACAGGTTATAATGATTACAGGTTATAATGATTACATTACAGGCAATAATGATTACAGGTTTGATTTCTTCCCCGAAGTTGAACCAGAGGATTGACAGCCTGACGAGGACCCTTGCCAAGAAGGGCCGAAATATCGCTGATGAAGAATAGTTGACGTATCCGTTGTAAACACTGTTTGAATAAATGCTACAGAGCCCATCTACGAACTCGACCTTACTCTTGACCCAAAGAGTCCTCACACCAAGTTATATCAGAATATCTTATTCCCTTCGAGAGTTAGAGCGCGCACCGACGGACAACTTTTGCTGTCATAGGCATCCCTCCACTTACGTTTTGGGATCCCAAAAAACGCTAAAACGTCGTAGGTACAAAACAAAACAATGGCGAAATGCCAGGATTTCGCATCAGCTTATAATTTCATAGGGGAGCTAGGGATGATAAAAAAGACAGAATATCCAAGAGAGGGGTCCTTTAAAGTTTAACTGAAAAGCAAACTTATTTTCGTATCATTTAGTTGAGTACACTGAGTTATTTGGATTCTGCTAAGAGATTTTCTTATTTTCCACTATCTGCTCTAGTACTGAGGTTCAGAATATCTACGGCTGTCCTCACAGCGCAAATTCTACTATGACGCGGAATATTTGAATCTGAACACAAACGCGACTTTTAAGTGGGCGGTGAGAAGCTTGGTGAAGTTTGCTTAGTGCCGGAACGAAACAGTTTCATGAATCTTTTCCGTCAAGCATACGAAGTTATAGGTAGTACCACAAATCTGACAGGGAAATTCCACTATTTGAGAACTGATTATTCGTGAATAGCGGAGCGACGAAGTAACGCATTTTCATCGGGTCTTCAAGCCTGTTTAAGTGAATTAGTGAGGGGTAAAAAGACTGTCCCATCTCTACCCTTTTCAGTTAAACTTTAAAGCTTCAGGGATGGAGCCTTCTAAACATGCTAGGAGACTTATTTTGACAAGGATATAACTAGCAAAATGAGGACCATTCATATTTAGGCACGATTTTGCAGTTTCTTCTTGAGGGTCTGAAACTGCAAGTCTCTTTCATAGAGCCTTTCGTATCTCCCCTAAAGCCTGGGCCTCCTCCCGAGTCCTGGACCTCGTCTCTCGTTCACCTTACAAAGCCAGATGTTGCGTTCTGAAAAAACTAGCGCTCCTCCAACAAGGGCATTCTTCCCTCAGTAGGACAAAACTGTGGGGAATGAGGTCCATTTCGATTCAGTCAGGGATCTCTTCCTGGGAGGTGAACCATCAAGTCTCTTTCCTAGAGCCTTTTAGGGTCCGCATAAAGCTTGGCTACTGAGATATGGCCTCTAAACACTAGTGCTCCTCCCAAAAGGGCATTTTTCCCTGACTAGGACAAAGCATCCGGAATAAGGTCCATTTGGATTCCAGCACGGACTGGGTCTTTTGATTAAATATTCAAAACAAACTCCGCAGTGGCAGCTGCCCTGACTTCTATCGTGGAAAACGACCTGGTAAGCACTTCCAGAATGTAGCTGGGAGGGGGGGGGGATTGTTTCCAAAAGCTTTTTGTCGGGTTCCAAAACGTAAGTAGAGGGATACCTATGACATCACAAAAGTTGTCCGTCTGTCAGCACGATAACTCTCGAACGAATGAGATATTTTGATGAAACTTGGTTTGAGGATTTAGGTCGAGGGGCAACAAAATATTTATAAACAGCCAATGTGAGGAAAAGTTTTATTTTAAGTTGATTAGATGACAAATATAGGGTTAAGAAGAGACGCCGAATCCGTACATGACAATCATTTTTTACCCGGACATAAAGTCCGTCCGGAATCCGGCTGACACCGGAAAATTTTTAATAAGTTAAAGTTTTATTTGAGGTTGATTAGATGTTCTTTACAGGGATAAGGACATATGCTGACTTCGTTTCTGAACTTTCTTTTTTTTGCTGGACAAGTAGTTTGCTTGGAATTTGGCCGATACAGAAAATTTTGCCGAAGTAAAGCAGGAAGTTTCCATCAGTATCGTCAAAATAAATATGGCTTATAGAGGTATATCTGAACTTGTTATTTCTCAGATGATTAGCCATTTCTATATCAGTTCCAGTGTGATACGGCAAAATTCGTGCCATGTGAGTAGTTGGTCTAGCATTTTAAAGTGCAAGGTAAATATGTAATGTACCGTGAAGGGGCTCGCAAATCCTAATTGCCGACTGTGAAAATCTGAAAAATGTCGATACCTTTTTACTTCGCTATGCTCATATTAATTTTACTGAAGTCCTTCTTTCCACTTTGAGAGACTTCTCAGAGATTCTTACCTGGGCAATCCTTTGATCCAGTACTGTCGAAATCGCCCCTCAAGTCACTGCTCGAACCCATCACACTACCTCCGTTCAGTCGTCGCCGCCTAGCGACGAAAATTGTTACTGAGCCGAAAACAAGGATACAAAAGCCAGCCGCTACCCCAATAGCCAGCGTGGCTTCCATTCGGCCGCTTGCTTCGATCGGCTCGAGTTTGTTTATGAGTGGCGCAGCGGGGGCTACGCGCTCGTCAGATGTCACCAGGGGGGCTTTCCGGGTGTCGATAGTGAGAGACTCGCTGCGCTCTGAATCGCCGGAAGGACTGTTGACAAGCTCTACCTGAAATTAGTATTACCTTAAAGACGGTCTCTAAATACGCTGTTTTCTTAAAACGCTAGGCTACTCTCTGTTTCCTGATCCTTGTAACTTTCCCTTATAACAAAGCCCCACAATAACACGATAAAACTGAATCTGCATTCGCTTCCCTTCGTCGTTAATTGCAGTCTCTAACCCCCTAGCTCGTCGATTGTCTTTTCGCTCAGTTCAGCGATACGGGATTCCAAGAATAAATCATATGTGGTGTGACTATTAGCAATGTCATTTATGAGGTTTAGGCACTCTTGTAATCCTTGCGAATATTTGTGAGGTCATTTTTGTTTCCTGTCTTGATCGAAATGTGTTGCTCTTGAGGATAGGAATGTTAAATGCTTGAAAATCACGCTGGTGGCCCAGGACAGAGGGTGGATTTGCAAAAAGCAAAAGCTGAAAATTGGATTGGGATTGGACTTGGTCCATGTTTGGATACGACAATAGTGACTGTTATCTACTGTTATCTACATCTAGAAGTGCTCACTAATCGCAAATAATTTGTGTGTGTGTGTGGGGAGGAGGGGTTATGAGGGCTATGGACTGCGTGGTGTCTTACTGGGTGTCCATTGGGTGAAGGAGGTCGGACAGACAATATCCGTTTTTGTTTTCCGACGTTGAGAGAGACAATTCTCTAGCGTTGATATTCATGGAAAGTGAGAAAAAAAGGTAGAATTTTTTTCAGTAAGAACGAATGAATTCGTGCCGTGCACATGAGTTCTTGGATATTCTTAGTGACAACAGCACTTCATAGTTGAACTCTTGAGCATGAGCCTACTCGCGGCACACCCATAGAGCCCTTAGGTCTGATAAGGGCTATTGAGCACATGTTTTTGTTTACAAAGGGTGTCCACTTGTCCGAGTCCCGGCTTTAGCCTGCCTAATTTACTATTGTTGATTCAGCATCCTGACTTATTGTACTAACAGAAATGTAGAGTTTGTTAACAAGCGGTTAAAGGGAAGAAAACATGTCCGGCACGGACCAAAAAATATCCTATGCGTTTCAATCCGCATAAATTTCAGCATGTTACAACCCGTTAGCGGTGTCTTTTGATCTTTCGGCTTTAGACATTGACCCTAGAAATTGTCTGATTTTTGACGTATGTCATTCGCCGAGGGAAATTATGCCGACGTTGGACAATATCGGCCCAAAAACACTTCACAAGGTTCAAGCCGACAGCTCACGCATTTGAACTAGTGTTGGGCGATATTTGGATTTTTCGATCTATCGATATTTTCACTTTCGACATTCGATAATTCATATATCGATATCGATATTTCTTTAGTATGTTTCGCTGTAGGACACGTCACGTTTCGCCCAAATTTACTAACAAAATTGTCGTTAAATAACACCTTGCATCATCTCAAACTCCGGATAAATAAGAACTGAATTACGGAAAACATATTGCTCCAATTTCGGATATGTAAATGTAGGTCATGTTGGATTATTTACAATAATTATCAGTGAAAAAATATCGTTTTCTATATCGATATTTACGTTTCGATACTCAATATCGATATTTGGTCCGATATATAAATATATCGTTATCGATATCGAATATCGCCCAACACTAATTTGAACACGACTGATCAGTCAGAAAATGCCAAATAAGCAACGCGTTTTTTTCTACTTAAAGCACAATGGACACTTCTAATGCTTTACTTTGTATTAAATGCTTCACAAATAAATATTTCCGACTTCTTTTATAAGGCGCTACGGAAATCGGCCGTTTTCTTGTTATCCCTTGTCTTTATCTCTTTGGCATTTCGGCGATCCAAATGTTAGGAGCTGGGATATCGTGGCAGGAAATTTAAAAACTCCCAGTAATACTTGATAGAAAAAGATATATTTGAGATGTTACCAAAGTCAAGCCGCAGTTGCAGTTTATCTGATTGTTCTAGTGTTTCATCAGAAGTTCCATGGCTTAAAGTGCCTATTAAAAGTTTTTCTTTGCGGAATAGTGTTGTGAAGCTTGATTAGCTTGCTTTATAAAATGTACCAGAATATGCAATAAGCTTATAAAAAGAACATAGCTACAAAAATCATTCAGAAACAAATAACCTATTCAGATCTGAATTATACAAGCTGATTTATGCATAAAATAAAGATCTATTAAGTATTATAAGAAACATCACTTTTTATCTTTGTCCAAGCTAGTAAATTGAGAATGTACTGGCCCAAAAAATTATGTTTTGAAATATCACAGAGAGGAAACTGTTGAAAAAGCTGCTGATCTAGGGGGTAATCATTGTTCCTAGATTGTTACAGAGTGGGATTGGGGTAGTTTGATACGCCCATTGAACTTTAAGTCTAATTTTTAGTTTTAACTTTACAAAAAGGTGAAACAAATATCCTAAGTTGAAGACCTCAAGACACTGAAGTTTTCAGCATATAACATCGTCGATTTGCCCCTTGTTTGTTTCTACTTGTTTCGGTTTTAACGAAGGATTAATATTAATATAAATATTAAGGAGGATTAACATCAAAACTTGACTTCGAGACCTAAATGGTTTCAACATTTCACTATTATCATCATTTTTTCCCTTGTTTTCTTGTGGCCCATTCCCTCTGCCTAGATCGATTGACATCTCTTTGAACACAAACAGAGACGGTTAATCAGCGAAAAGTCGTCAGGTCATCGCGTTGAGAAGTCGCAGGTGGGCGATTCATAAAAAAACGACGTGTCATTCCGTTTTTTGTCCACACCGTGAAATTTTTTTCTCAGTGAAGTGACGAAATTAGAGGCGAATTTTGACGGGAAAAGGTGATTATTCAGCGGTTTCCATTCACTGAGGATATGAAAGGGTTGTCCGCCAGAACAATGGGACGTACAGTGCGTGGCCAGTAGCTGCAGTTCGTGAAGGATAACGCTACTTTAATGCGTCAAAATCAAACAAAAAAAAATTAAGCTGAGTGGATTTTAAATCACATACCACATGCAGTACAGCACCAGTGATTCAGATTCTCCATTTTTTTTCTGGGGGGGGGGGGGTAGGGGTACAAAATCTTCTACCTTGGTCCCATTTCTTACTCTTAAATAGGTTTAAATAGTTGTGAAATGCCGTAAGGCTAAATCACGTAATAAATTCATTCAGTAGGTTTAAAAAGGCAACATGTAAACCAGTGACGTTAATTTAAGGATTATTCGATAACTACTTTAGTTTTACAACAGATAACTTCTGGTCTGTGTTCGTGTAGTACTGTTCGGTATAGGTTAGTTCCGTCCCCCCCCCCCCAACCACCCCGAAATGAATTCCTGGATACGGCCCTGGTTTTAATGGTATCAATTTAAATACAAAAGCGACTATATTTATTTAAAAATAATAACATTCTTATTTGGGAGGCACCAATAAGCACGAAACATAGAGAGTAAAAGGAAAACAAAGAAAAGGATCATACTACTATAAGATGAAGGAAACAAATACACTACAACATTATTATCTATCTGAATCATCGAAAACTACTTCTTGCAACAGTCACAGAAACTTTTCTGTCGCGGGCATATAGAAAACAACAAGACCTAAGGTTTCGATGGAATCCCAAAAATCTAGTATTTGACCCAGACAACTGGGTCTTGTCTTCGCCAGATCCAGTATTCGCCAGGCTAATCATCTGAGAAAACCAAGTTCAGATATACCTTTATCAGGCATATCTATTTTGATGATATTGACCGAAACTTCCTGCTTCACTTCTGCCAAATTTCCGGTTTCGGCCGAATTCCGAGGGAACTACTTGTCCAGCAGAAAAAGAAAACTCAGAAACGAATTCAGCGTATCTCCTTATCCATATAAAGGACATCTAATCAACTTCAAATAAAACTTTAACTTAAAAAAAAATTCCGGTTTCAACCGGATTCCGGACGAATTATATGTCCGGGTGAATGTGAATCTCATATACAGACTCAGCGTCTCCTTAGCCCTAAATCTGTCATCTAATCAACTTCAGATAAAACTTTTGCTTTCAAGGAATTTTCCGGTTTTGGCCAGATTCCGGGCGAACTATTTGTCCGGGTAGAAAATGCTCCTAAATCTGTCATCTAATCAACTTCAAGTAAAACTTCTAATTTTAACCATCTTTCCGGTTTTTGCCGGATTCCAGACGAACAACTTGTCCGGCAAGAAAATGGTTTTTATCATCGTGTTCAGCATGTCTTCTTACCCCTAAATCAAAGATCTAATAAACTGCAGATAAATTTTTACTTTTAACCAGCTTTCCGGTTTTCGCCGGATTCCGGACGAACTACTTGTCGGGCGAGGAAATGGTTTTCACCATCGTGGTCAGCATGTCTTTTTACCTCTAAATCGAACATTTAATCAACTTCAAATGAAACTTTTACTTTTAACCAACTCTCCGGTTTTTGCCGGATTCCGGGCGAACTACTTTTCGGACGAGAAAATGGTTTTCACCATCGTGTTCAGCATAACTTCTTACCCTATAATCGACTATCACATTAGCTGTTTAAAAATATTTTGTTTGTCCCTTAACCTGAACCCCCTCCCCCACCCCTAAATGTAGAGCTAAAGAGCCCATCTACGAACTTGACCTTACACTTGACTCAAAGAATCTTCACACCAAGTTTCATCAAAATATCTCATTCCCTTCGAGAGTTACAGACGGACGCACAGACGGACAGACGGACAACGTTTGCGATGTCATAGGTATCCCTCCACTTACGTTTTGGGATCCCAAAAACAATTGGAGCGAATTTATTTTCCTCTTTGTTGGTTTTGTTCTAATGGGCCAATGGTTTTCATGGTTGAGCCGATGGTTCTGGTTGGGCCAAATGGTTCCTATGGTGGGGCCAATGGTTCCCATGGTTGGGCCAATGGTTCTCATGGTTCAAAGCAGAGCAAACTAACTCTACTGTTTTGCTCTGATTAATTGTTTTGCTATTGTTAAAAGTCATGACGGAGAATAAAGCACTTATGGATCTCAAATCATTTTCCTGACGGTTTTTCAGGCTGTCAATCTTGTGAAGAGCCGTGGTGAAATTCAGAAATTCTGCTGTCCAATCTCTAAGCCAAATGTTTTATCTTGGCCACTCAAGTTTCGAACATGCCTTAGTCGCGCGTGTGTTTGTTCTGACTTACTTTACATAATTCCTAATTATGCCAAACATGGAAAAAAATAAAATGATTCAGTTACTGCGAAAAACCACAAAAACGGGACCATGTTCCAGATTTCAGGAATCTGTTCCCTTCCAAATTTGCATGTAATTTTCTCTTTTTGTGGAAACAACCAGCAACACTACACCTCGCTCGCTGTAGTCAACCCGATCTTTGTAGTGAGATAACATTTTATCGATGTATAAATCTTGTATGAATTAACATTTTTCAAACTCACCATTTTGGAGAATGTTTAGAAAGTGTGTTGGACTTTACTTAAATCACAAGCTTCTGAATGTATGGTTTATGTTCCGATATTCTAACCAAACTGCAAACTTTGGAATTGTGATGTGTTAAAAGTAAAATAAAAAATAATTACAGACCCATCTCTAATCTTTTATCCGCCCAGCCTCTTTAGCTCTATTGAGAAACACGGAGACGTAAACACAAGTTTCGGAATGTATGATTCGTGTTCCAATATTCTAACCAACCTTCAAACTTTGAAAGTTAAAAAAAAAATAAAAAAAAATTACAGACCCATCTCTAATCTTTTAACCACGCATCTCCTTAGCTCTAATGACAAACACGGAGAAAATTTCATCACCGGTCTTTGTTACCAATGGGAAGCAATGAACGGGGGCCTGAACCGCCTAGAAAGAGCCAAATGTGGCAAATTCAAAATCGCTCTAGTGCCAGTAGGCTGGATATAAATGACACAGGAAGTTTGAAATCCTGGAAATGAGACTAGACGGAACGTAGACTAGAGTTAGTAAAATTACTATGACAGGTCCTTTAAAGTTTAACCGAAAAGGGCTGGGATAGGACGATCTAGTTACCCATCACTTATTCAATTAAATTGGCTTGAAGACCCGCTGGAAATGGGTTACTTTATTGTCCGGATTCACGCATAATCGATTTTCAAATAGTGGAATTTACATGGGATTTGTGGTACCTCTATACGCTTGTATTTTTGTTGAATGCCTTACGAGAAAGGTTTATGTTTTTGTTTTGTTTTTCAGGCAGCTAGCAATATTCACCGATTTCACCACTGCCCAATGAAAAGCCGCGTTTGTGTTAAGATTAAAATTTCCCGCGTCATAGTAGAATTTACGCTGTGGGGACGGCTGCAGAAGTTCTGAACGTCATAAGTATAGCAGATAGTGGAAAATCCCTTTTTTTAGTCTTGGAAAAATAAGGGTTGCTGGTATCACGATAGACGGAGAAGAAAAACCCAAGAAAAAGCAGTAAAACCCTATTTTGAGGCCCCCTTCAGTTTTATGGCACTATCCGCCACTGGTCTAAGTTCCGAATGTCGATAGCGCCTCCGTCAGTATGAAAATGATCAAGATTACTTCCAAATGAGCTTGAACGGTAGAACTTGGCTTTGGGGACCTCACCAGATTCATTAGAAATAGTACTTTCCCAAACCGACAAAATATGGAGCGGTGGAGGAACTGAGACGGAATTATGTATGGAGAAGAGTCATACGCCCCAGATATCAAGGGATCGGAGCAAAATACAAGGGATTAGCGCCAAGAATTATGCTTTCCATGCCTCGGAAACGTGTCTTAGTCTTAGTGCCTCCCACCTAGGCTCGCGACATTGAAAGCGAGACAAACTTGCGGGCTTAGAAAACTCTAGTACAGACAAGACGCGGTCTGCAGACATCGAGGGAACATTATCTTTTTTTCCGCTGTTTCCGGAATAAGTTATCGGAGCCAACGCTGGTACACGACTGATTGAGTTTCAGTAGGGACGTTACCTATCGCTAGTGGTGCTAGTGTTGCTGGTATTTGAGTGTGTGTCACTTTTGTCAAGTCTTGCTGCTACTGCCTAGTTTTATTTTGCTCTGCAAGGGGTATGACCATAGGCTTGATAAAACTTCTTTGTTAGTTTTCGCATTTTTTTCAAATCGGTATTTAATTATGTTTGACGGCAATAAATGGAAAAGTCAGCTGAGGTTCTTAGGTTTGTTTTTCTAACTTGGGCCTGAAAAGGAACCTTTCCAAGAAGGGCCGAATTGCTAGGATAAAACTCAGCTGACTTGTCTGTTTAGCACCATCAAAGATGATTTGCATTCAGTTTGGGAAGGAGGAATAGTATATTATGCAGTAGAACTCGGGTCACGAGCGTCACCTGGTTAACGAATGGGTCGCCGTTCCCATTGGTAAGACGGAATGTAGCGACGTTCTAACCTTTCAACTTTTTGCTTTTCTTAAAAATCTTACTTTTCTCACTCTTTTTACTTCCCTTTTCTCTTTTCTTCGTTTTGTTAATTATTTTTTTATTAATAATTTTTTTTCGCGTGCGGTGATCTCACTTTGTGAGACTTCACGCCCACCGTCAGGCTCTGCTCGTACCTTGTTCGACGGCATAGTATATTATGCAGCTAACTTGGGTCACGAGCGTCACCTGGTTAGGAATGGACCGCCGTTACCATCTCCTTTGTCTCAATTCGCTTTGCCCTCCACATTCAACCCTTACATCCCATACCTCAAATCTCAAGCCTGTTGCCTCGTTCCATAAGAGGTGATTCATTTCCAACCCAGCTCGATGGCGTAACTGCATTGCAGATTCCATCTCTCCCCGCAACGTCTTCAACTAATAATTTTTAAGAATTTTGGCTCTTTGTCTAAATTAAAGTCAATTCCCTCCCACGTTGATTTACAAAATTCGCCTTGATTTTTATCTAAATCTATTCCTCCCCATGCATGCAAAGGCGATAGTACATACCGAGGCATTGTCATTGGGCCAATAAGACAGTTATATTGAATAGTGCCTTATTTGTATTCTCCTATCCCTGCTACGCCCATTGTATCTTGTCTCTCACGGGAGTTATCTACTGTTTGCCAAAATTTGCGACCAAAAAAGTGGTTATATATCAACAAACTACGACAGCTGAATTTATGAGCTGCATTTTTATTTAAATCGCGCACACTAATATTCTAACCTCAGCCAACCGTGAATGTCTCACTCTGTGTAATTTACAAATGCTAATATTATATTAGATGATAATGACAATATAATAACAACTATTATAGTAATACACGCAGTAAATAGGCTTTGACCTCCTTTATATTCTTGAATTATCCAGTTTGTTATTTTAATTGTCGCCAGTCGGATAAGAATTAACTTTACTTGGTTCCTTACTTACTTAACTTTTGAACCTTACGAAAAAAGTTAACCAATTTTGAACTTCTTGCTTAGTGCCGCGATTGACCTTATGAAAAAACCTGCAGGTCTGCAAACAACTTTACGAGCTTTGCGAAGGACTTTATATACTTTCCGAACGTCGTCTGAGCGGGTCTTAAGAGATTTACGACCGCAGCAATGGTTGTCGTGTTCCGTTGCGTTGTTGAATACAGACAGTGCACTGTGATGATGACATTTTATTTACGCACTTCTGAATAGGGAAATAGCGCAGTATAGACAAAGAAAAGGAAAAAATACGCTGAGCTTTGAGTAATGTAGTAAATGCACAAATCCTAGATGGAATGCGGAGAAATGGCCAAGGGCAGAAACGTGAAGGTCTTGGGCAGTCCCGTATCCAGGAATGTATTTCGGGGGGAGGGGGTTTTGCCTGTGATTCGGACAAAAAAGTAAAAAAAAAGACATACATCAGAGGAAAAACCCTATAAAAAATTATTATTATTTTTTTTTTTTGGGGGGGGGGGGCAATAACCCCCCCTCCCCCTGGATACTGCCTTGGTCCTGGGCAACTGAAGATAACTTTGCACAAGGGTCAGAGGGCAAAAAAGTTGCAGTTATACGGGAATTCCGATAACGTCGAGGAAGGTACAAGAGAAATTTACAATATTTGAAATAACAAGTCCTGATACCTTTTAAATTTTAAGCCTTAAGTTTAGCATTAAGCCTAAATTTTAAAAAGCCTATAAAAATGATTATTTGTGTATGTTTTTGTGTGTGGGGGGGGGTCAACCCCCTAACCCCCTCCTCCCCCTTGGATACGGCCTTGGTCCTGGTCAACAGAAGATAACTTTGCACAAGGGTCACAGGGCAACAAATTTGCAGTTATACGGGAATTCCGATAACGTAGAGGAAGGTACACGAGAAATTTACAATGTGAAATAAGAAGTCCTGATACATTCTGATCTTTTAGTCTCAGAATGTCAAAAATTCCGGAAAGGTTGCAAATAGAGAGAGAACAAAAGCTAGTGTCAGTATGTATGTGATGGGAGTCACGAACCTGGATCTGGTAGACGGTATCGGGCCAAAGGGACAGGGTGACAGAGGTGGCATCAGTGTAGAGGTGACCTTTGAGACCACCTCCATCTACTTCCCAGGTGACCAAATAATCGGAATCTTCTTCTTCATCTGTAAGCTTTCTGAGTCTTTTTCCGATTCTCTGTGCTGGCCACGCGATTTCAGCGATGACCAGAACCCGCTGGTGAATAAGACTGACCTGGTAAAAGAAATTAAATGTCCATTAGTTAAATTAATTGAATTCTGTTTAATTAATCAGTGATAAATGAAATGAATTTGTCGATTAATTACACTAATTTATTACCGTTAATAAATCAGTGATCAAGGAACTTAATTGAAAATCATGCTTAGTCCCTCCACCGGGTCGGAAAGGCTTATTTAACGACCAGGGCTCACTGTAAAAAAAAAAAAACTTGCAGTATTTGCTACTGTGATTAATCTTGTCTCTAAAAAGATGATATTATACAGTAGAGATAAGATTAATCCCAGTAGCAAATACTGCAATTAATTTTAATCCTTACTCGGAGAAACTTTTTACAGTGCTGTAACAAACTTTAGGCTAGGCTAGGCTGGATGAAGTTGAAAGTACATGCAAAGTGTCTTTGAGTATCATGGTGGTCGTCGGCCCGCCTGACCGTTATAATGACTAACAAGATTTTAAGTATTAATCTCAAACAATCTCTTTTTTTTTTAAATATATCAAAGTTTCTTTCGGCAACTAGACTACATGTAAACTTTCCAAATAAAAAATTTCGTAACCATTTATATTCTGTAAATTTCTTTCTACAAAATATAACAAGTACTATGGGTAATCAAAATTTAAAGCTTTAATGTTACTTATAAAAGAAAGGGTTAGAAAAAATCCCTGTCTTAGAAGTATTGAACAAAATATTCACACGAGATGTATTTCTACCTGTATCCGAGCTAAAAAGAAAAAAAAAGATGTACCCAACCGAGTTCATGCTCTGGCTCTATATTAATTGAACCGCTACAGTAATCGTCCTTGCTTATGGAGGGGTAAAGGGACTAACCTCGTGAAGGCTCCAGTGATTCGGAATGCTAGTGGTCATTACTGTCTGCTGATTAGCCTGCTCGTTGGGCCGATAGAAGCCTAGAAATCCTTCCGGTCCGACGACGAGGATTCTAAGGTTCCGAGAGGATTTCGTCGGGAGAACGAACCGCTCCTCTGTTATCTACAAAGAGGAAATGTTGTCAAGACAGGTCGCTGACATTTTTTAGCTTCGGCAGAAAACCATCAGCTAGGTCTGTCTTTTACAGGAAACAGAAAATCCCTCAGAAAACGATCGTTGCTTCCATTTACAAAGAAGAATCGGGGTCAAGACAGGTCGTTGACGTGGTTTAGCTTTGACAGGAAACTATCAGCTAGGCAGAATTAATTTCCAAATATTAGGGGGAACGAATAGTAAATAAAGTATGGGTTTAATTTAAAAAGTTAGGTGACGTGAATACTTAAAATTGGGTAAAAATTAACGTCGCTGAGGGATGGAGGAGTAGCCAGAAAAAGTACGAAATCTGTTTCCGTTGTTTTTAAATAATATACAAATAAATTAAATTACAAAAGATGCTACGGGAAAAAAAAAAAAAAAAAAAAATCAGCTAGGCAGTGAAGGGTGTCTTTTAGCAGGAATAAATAACCTCCTAGAAAATGGTCACCTTAGTGGTTAACAATTGCGTGACTGCGGGTATGTTCTAAAAATACTAGAATCTTTATAGCTTAATACCATGAGATGAGTTCAAAAGCATTTTCGCATTCGCAATACCGTTTCTGCTAAAAAATCACATATTGAAAAGAAAAAAGTCATAAGCTACTGAATACCCTCCGACACTTCGAAGTATTGATGAGCTGACCAGATTAATGCACTCTTTCCCATAAAGGTCATGAAATCAGTTTCTGTTATTTCTGAAAAACAGCAGTTGTGAATAACAACCTAATGTTGGGTTTCTGAAGAAAGAAATGGTTCAGTTATGTTCGCAATGTTCATCCTTATTCACTGGGAATGGTTTCCGTTAACGATTAACTGAAAAAAATAGTTCATAAAATATTAAACTAAAGAAATTAGTTTAACTAATGGTTTACCTCCGTGCCAATCAGTTCCTAGAATGACTGTTGTTAATCTGCAATATTTTAAGTTTCTTAAAATAATTACTTTTTGTTCGGACTAACTCTTCAGAATCGTCCGGCTTAATCACCCACAAATGTTCCATTCATACTGTAGCCTGAACGACTTGACACAAAAGAACACCGGAACTCTGGCTGCTTTTTCAAAAGCATGATCGACCCTTTGACACTTTTCAGACAACCCGTCACCCAACCGGGTATTGACAATGCACAGGTGTTGCCTGTTTGAATAAAGTAGCCGGACTAGCGTCCGTCGGCCCTTTATGTCGGAAATATATACAGGGGGTCCTTTTATGGTAAATCAATTATGCTATGGGTCTATTATTGGCGCAGGGACAGGGTGTCGCTTTGGAATTAGGGGTAGCAACATGGTGTCACATTATGTCGGGGGACTCCATTTTTTACCTTTCAAATTGATATTTATTTATTTTTTTCGAGCCAAATGCAGGTTTCCTCTTGGTCATTGTACTGCGAATTAATCTAGATTTACTTAAGGAGCTTACTGCAGTAACCAGTAAACAGGCCATTATCCAGGAATTTATTTCGGGGGGGGGGTACCATTCGGTTTTTTGTTTGCATGCTGATCGGACAAAAAATTACAAAAAAAAACACATAGATCAGAGGGAAAAGGCCATAAAAATCATTAATTTTGTATGTTTCGGGGGGGGGGGGTCAACCCCCTACCCCCCCCCCCCTGGATACGGACTTGCCAGTAAGTGCGGTTTCTTATCTTGTTTGTTTCGTTCTTTTATACTCACGGTACTCTTGTTGTGTCTAGTTCGTTTCGTTCTTTTTATACTCATGGTACTCTTTGTATCTTGTTTGTTTCGTTCTTTTTATACTCCTGGTACTCTGTATAGTCGAAACTAAAAAAATGGACTTTTGACAACTAATTCTTTTTGGTTTTCTCTCGGAGAACCTTTTTTTGCAAATTCGCGGTGGTTTTATAAATCGCAGATCTTGGAAGTTTTTCTGTTTCCGGTTTCTGGTCCCGGTTTCAGTAAACACGGTGTTTTGATTTTTCATTTCAGAAAATAAGATTGTCTATCTGTTGTCCAATCAGTTCGAACCTTGGAGATTAGCCTTCACCTCAGTCTACTGGTTTAGCCAGGGGCGTCACTACCGGGGGGGGGACGCCCCCCCCCCCCAGTGTTGTCGGTAAAAAAAAAAAAACGAGTCGGCGCGAAGCGCCGCGATTTGTCGCCAAAACAGTTGATTTGTTTTCATTAAAATAGTCGATTTCTGAATATCAGTCGAATTTTTTCGAAACAGTCTTTCGGCAAAAACAGTTGGTAAAATTACCAGCCAGTCGGTAAATCCCTTGCCCCCCCCCCCTCCAAACATTTTGGCTAGTAACGCCTCTGGGTTTAGCCTTGCTCATGCCATTACCGATTCGCAGCAGTCTATTTCGCAGTATTCGATTTAATTTCTTTAATTATCCTGCTGTCACAGGTGACGTGCTGGTTCCATGGGATATTTCATTTCTACCTGCTGTGCTAAGAACAATAATTGTTATTAATAAAATAGCACAATTTTATGACATTTACTCGTCGTAAGTTTTTTTTTTACTGTGTTATTATGCGTAATTGCACAGTGATTTGACGGTCGCTCTGCCCCTGAGAGTGCTACAAGGCGTAAATTCAGCTAAAGAAATTGCGTTTTTGACTGCTGATGGCTGTTCACATTTTTGTATTTATACACAGTCACTTTTCGTCTTGTTTTCCGTTTTTGCAAGCCGGGGAAATTCTCCGGCGTTTTAAGGTGCCGTCAGAACACTAATCTTTTCCGCTTACGAACTGTGACGCGACGCGACTAAAATGCGACTTGAGATAGCTGCGCACAGAACGCGAATTCTTTCCGCAAACGAATTTTGTTCTTTCGTGCCGCTCGGCGAATTCGTTTCGAATACGTGAACGAATTCGCCAGGACTAGAGTGTATACGATCCGTAGGACTAGAAGGACAATAGGGTGAAAAGTCAACTTCATGGTTATATACTCTATAATCTGGTTATATACTCTACTTTGGCCAGGTTGATTGTTCATTCCTGAATTTCCTCAGCGCGAACTGAGGCGACGCGAAAATAATTTGACTTGGAGTTGAAACGGCGCAGAGCGAAATTTTTGCCTAGCGAAGTGAATTTTTTCCGCTAGCAACCTCAAATTCGCCTAAGCGAACGCAAATTCGCACTCTGTGGACACCTATCTATAAAGCTGAACGACGCGGCGCAAAGCGAACGATAATACTCTACATAACTAAAACTTAAATACGCCATTAAACCTCGGGAAGAACGAGAAACGTCGCCCGAACGATGACTCAAATCCTGTGTAAACCAATAAACGGCGTTCGTTGGGGACAGTTCTGGCGACGCGTTCCAGCTCTTCCGCTAGTTACACGGCGATTCATCATCGGCTCGTAGAGTTAGTCTTCAAGAGTATTTGCAGTTCTTAATTCTTTCGGCACTCAACTTCATTCTGTGTCCAGGTGGCGCGGCCGAGGGCGCCGCTAAAGACATTAAAGGGCGGTCGAGACCAAGTTATCCGTTGACTTGGGGACTGTTGAGGAGGGTTTTATTTTGTATTCAGTGGATGACAGAGAAATGAACGGTGAACAAAACAATGACAACCTGGAGCTTTCATAGACAAACGCACAAGGGTAAATGACGGCGAAATCCACAGCTATTCAAAACTGTTGCAAGCTATATCCCCAACAAGATAGCTTCAGGGGGTCTTGTTTCTTGCCTATTTATGTTATGTAGTCTGTGAAGTATGAATAAATGAACGAATGAATAATAAGACATTTGTGTGACGTTTAATCCAACCAAGATTAGTAACTGGCCCTTACTCTTGCCTTGTGTGTAGATGCGAGAAAGAAAGTATTAGTCACTATATGTGAGAGTGTGAGGAACTGAATGGGTTGAGACACGAGTTGTTTGGAGTGAGAGCGTGTGGGAGTGAGTGGATAATTGAGAATTCCCGAGTTTTAAATATTGGCACAGTCAACATGTTTTCTATATATTTTTATTTTTGTTGTTTTTGGTGGGATGGCCCTTGAAAACTTGTATGAATTAAATATCTATCTATCTATGCATCCGCAGCGTTGCGTCTGCGAGTGAAAAGCGCGTGGTCATCACCGTAGGAAGTAGTGCTTCTGGGTTCAAGCAGACAGGGGTGTCACCTATGGGGGGGGGGGAGTAATTTTCGTAAAAAAAAAGATTTTTATTGGAAACAGTCGATTCTTCTTAAAAATAGTTGTTTTTTTTCTTTAAATAAGTCGGTTTTCTGAAAATCAGTCGATTTTTCATTAAAACAGGCATTTTATGTTAAAGGACCTCTCTTGCTTATTCTGCCTTTTGTAATATACCTAGCTCTAATACAGAATTATAAGCTTCTAAAATCCTCAGCTTTCTCAATGGTTTCGTTTTGTCCCTACGAATTTTTATGGCTTTTTCGACCATGCCGAGTTTTGCCCGTCACAAACGCAAAGTTTGCCGAAATCCTCAACGAACTCTTTCACACATAAGGACATGAGAACCTTCTGTTTTTGACTTCTTTTACTCGCTTAGTTTTCCCACTTTTTAAGCACGGCGCGTTCCGTTTTCAAATGTTTTGCGCCCAGCCGCCGCATCGGAGAGCAGGAAGGCTGGATAGAATCGACCACTGCTAACAAGAAAACCGCTAATTCAGGTGGGAAGTAACGGTATTTTCGAAAAACATGTTTAGTGATCCATTTCATAGCGAAAGATTAGCTCGAGTAAGAGTTGTGCTTTAAAAAAAAGTAGCGTTTTCTGCAAAAACAGTCGGCAAATACCTTGCCCCCCCTCCCCAAACATTTTGGCTAGTAACCCCTCTCAAACCAGACGAAGCTTGAAGAAGACTAATGCTGGAGCATAGGGAATGGCATGCCCTTCGTATTTTAGTGAGCCCTTGGTTAAACTAGTTGTTGCTGATTCGATCTTGCGGCCCAACAAATGCTGAAGGAACTACAAATATATGGAAATAATTGCGGAAGCTTACTACTGGTAACTTGAAAGGATAATGTGTAATGAACGAACCCGTTACGGACTGTACCAGAGAGTTTAGTCAACAGTGGGTAGTAGTTAGGAATAGTTAATTACTAATGGCCAGTCTCTGGACAAAGGATTCAGTATATTTACGGGTCCAACCCCACCGCTTAAGTACTAAATAGAGCGTTTCTGTTACCATGTTAGTGATTTTGGAGCCGGCCCTGGCAAGTAGTCCGAATATTTAAGCAAGTTCAATAGCGGGTTGTTACACGTCATATTTATTACCCATGGAGTGCTCTATCATTACTAAATACATGAAGCTTAAAAAGGAGCATGAAATCGATTGGAAAAACATATTTAGCATATCTTGTCTTATATCGGTCCATTCCAGGTTTTAATCAACTTCATCGAGAAAAGAGTGGTCATGTCAAAGTTTTCATTTTCACCTGATTCCAGTCATATAGGTTCCGGTCAGAACACAATACAAAGATAATAAGGGAAAAAAGAAAAGATAGCTGCGCGGAAAAAAAAAAGAAAGGACACGATGCAAAGATGTAAAACAGTATGTATCCTTACACCCCCGATAAATTTGGTCAAGAGGACTTTGTTTCTATAAGTTTCCTGATCTATCCGATTCCGGCAGAACTTTCCTAATACAATACCGATGCAAAGTATACAGGCCCGTATCCAGGAATTTATTTCGTGGGGGGGGGGGTGTACAAAAAAGACAAAGATCAGAGGGAAAGCCTATAGAAATAAGTTTGTTTGTATGTTTGGGGGGGGGCAACCCCCCCCCTGGATACGGCCTTGAAAGTATATATATATGTATATATATGTCAGCACCGGTGACAGGACGGACGCGGCATCAAAATCTCCTGGTGCCAGTTAAATGTCGCACAAACCGGTACTCGAATTCCTCTGTACCATATTTCACTGAGAAGATTAACAAAAAACAAGTGAATTCTAAGTGTTTTATTTTCTTTTATGTAATAATTGTATATATTAAGTATTTTAGCACATGAAATGTAATTGTCGACGTATTTAGTGCCATGTCGCCGCTATGAGTTGGATCAATAAAAATATCCATCTATAAAGACAAAAATTGAAGCTTTATCTCGTTTCGTATTTTTTACCCTTTCTTTTAATTCGAAAATCGAAAATCAAACGACACCAGGTCGTGTAGTTGCTCTTTCGTGCTGACTTATTTATCTCGCGTTATTTTTTTAAAATGTGGTTTTAATAATAACTACTTATTCCTTCAGCCTCAGTTGACCGCGAATCGTGTTGGTTAACAGACATGTCGGTCAAATTCGTACTAGCGAAATTTACGCACTTCTTGGCAAGGGTCCTCCTCAGGCCAAAAGCTATTCATAGGTTAATTATTCTAAAATACCTTTTCTCTGATAAAAAATGATTTTATTATTACAGGTTCAGTTTTCTAGCTTTGCCCTTTGCTAAGAAGGGCCGAAATAACGCACGAATGAATTCAGCTGACGTATCGCTTAGCGCAGTCAACTAAATAAATATTTCTTTCTAGGTGTCACATACGATATGAAATCGTATGTGTCATATGCATTTCATATTGTAATAAATACGTTCGTAATCCAACAATCAATCAGTAACTGCTTGTTAAGAGACCTCAGGAGACACTTTCTTAATGGGTATACTATCAAGTTCCCCGATATTCTTGAAACAAAAAATAAAGCCAAGATACTTAAAATATGCCAATTCTTAAAGAGTGTATTAGTTACATTATTAGTTAAAGATAATTACTGAGTGACGTAAAGTGTATTGTAACTCATGTATTTTGTACGGCCAATTGGCTATTAAATGTATTCATTATTCATTCATTCAATATAATAAAATAAAAGGGCCTTGAAACTTAGCGTATAGCAACCGTGAAGATGTACTTTTTCAGTAAATCACAGTTCCAGTATCATAATAATAGATTTGATATATATAATAGTAATAATATGGAATAGATTTACGTTGCCTGGGCAACGTGAAGTCTTGCAGCTACCTTTGTTCAAGTGCTTTCTGTACATATTTTGAATCTTCTAAGAAAACGTTGGGCTCCCGTCGATTTCAGAATACCGGGAAGCAAACCAAACGAGTTTATTCCATAATGCTCCTGACTAAATATCGATCTGAAAAGCACATAATAATAATAATAATATTGTATTTAAAGCCTTAGGGCCATATACATACAACAAAACAAAAAACTTCATAATTACTTCTAATATATCACTACATAAACTAAACTGCACTCGCCCCATGGTAAATGCAGCACTATGACCGAAGAATTCTGGATTGCCTACAAAACTGGAAGATTGGCCTCAAACTTCTTGCTTCGCTTTGTAGACTTCCTTTTTGCTCATACGCCTTTTACTGCCCGTTGTCCTTTATTGTGGAACAAATATGGCTCGTCACTGATCTTTAAGCATTCGCAATTAGACAGCCAGTAAAGAAACGCGAAAAAAATCTCATTCAATCTATTCTATAATAGCCTCGATCCCTATTATCTCGCTTACAATGCACGCTGAAACGAGGGTCGAATCTTTCCTCGAAATTATGAAAAGATCTGTCTGATTTATCGCAAAAAACCGGTCATAAGAAGCTAAATGGTCGTTAGCGCGTATCAGATCGGCAGGTAGTCGGTCTCAAGGCCTATTGCATTAGGAATCGAAGCAAGACAGTCATAAATTCTGGGGATAGACACATGGGCCAACTGATAGGCCCCAAATGGAAGCCAGTCTCGTGCGTAAAGGAGCCTCTTTCAGTACCTGATGCTTTAAGGTTCACTGAAGAGCCCCACCACGGACATACAGTTGCTATTTCTGGATACGGGCCTGGTTGCTGGATTTCAGTTCAAATTCCCCGGAAGAAAAAAAGCAGATGAGCTCCTATGAATTAACTCATGCAATGTCGTTCAACCGTGAAAGCACACAACCTATTTCGTCAGTAACATCGCTAGCAAACCTTGTCTCTTATTGGTTTGGACAGTCAGTAACTATGGCTGTGCCAATCACGAACGTCGTGAGGGGCTAGAGGCGGAGCTTGATCGTGAAAAGATTCTCCATGGTAAGAGATATCTTGTAATAGAGCAAAATCAGGAAAACACTCGTGAAAACATCCTATAACTTAAAGTCTTAAATGGCAAGTGGGAAAATGGTGAAGAGCTGTGAAGGTCCTCGGCAATAGGTCGGTAGCGCAAGGCTCGACCGGTAAAACTTTTAGAGCAACGAGTGAGTTCTTAGTCGATGAAGGTATAAGGAAATTTGCAATATTTGAAATAAAACGTCCGGATACGCTTTAAATCTTTTCGTCGGAGTCTTAAAATTCCCGAAAGATTAGGCTATAAGGGACTTCGGAATTCTTGTAGCATTTGCTCCCTCTCCAACTCTCCATGGAAACGAATGTGATTGATTCATTCCCCCTTCCACGTAAATCCAACTACATAACATCGTTTAGTTGATTACTCCACTGCACTAGGGAGTAATTATTCATGCCGTCCAATCTCTGAAGGGGTTTTGGCAAACTTTTCGAAAGTACCGGAGAAAGGCAATGATATATTGGCAATTACACGAAGGAATGCAAAACTCAACCCGTTGGGTTAAACACTTTACAACTTCCCTAAACCTGAGCTTCTGTTCATTTTGAAGTCGATGATCGATCTAGTGTCGAGGGGAAGCGCAGCCCTTTTGACGCTGTCGAACACGATCGAATGTGCATCAGGAATCTGAGGTGTTAGCAGCAGCATGACGACAGGGATGCCCCACCCCCCAGAAAAATAAAATCTATTTTGTTGACAGGAAAACAAATGAATAGCCTATAGGTTATTAGGTATTTTTACTTGGGTTACAATCAGTGAACACAATACTATGGATTCACGTTCGCGTTTCTAACTAAATGATCTTTCGGCAGTGTTCTTTGAACGAAACAAACTTGGCAACGGTTTACCCTTTAGAACGATAAATATTTTCGTAGGCTACAAAACATGCTTGGCACTAAAGTTCAACAACAGGAACTTCCAAAACTACTTGCAAGAACTTTAAGCCTTTTGATTACATAAAGCCGGTCACATGAAATACAAGAACCATAAAAGTTAGTTAAGCACTAGTCACCTCCTTTCATGCTTTGGTGAACAAAGAGAAGAGATATAAAATGGTGATGAGTTCAGATAAAAAGGATGAGATGGTACCGGGAATCTCACGGAAACAGGTGGCCTTGAAGTACCAAGTTCTGCAATAAACTGATCAACTCTCTATTTTCGTGGTACAGTAGAGGTATATGTATATCTATCATTTATAGTCGATGTAGGCCTAGTGTTTCGTTTTCTTTGTGTGTAATTCATTTTTCTTTCTTTCTATTACTCCGCTCTTTCATTTGTTGTATAGCGGGCCTCAATGAATTATTATTATTATTATTATTTCCCATCGAAAAGAAACAGATGGAGTATAAGAGAGAAAAAGGGACAAAAAAAAGAAAGCTTTACACAGAAGCTCAAGGGTGGGAAGCAACTTTAGAATTATGGCGAGCTATTTGGGCTTCTAGTACCGAATCTGGATCTGCCACTTTATAATTTCTCGTTATAAAACGATTACTGCTCCAAGGAGGTAACCGCAGCAAAAGTTTAGATAGATAGATAGATAGATAGATAAATCTTTTTATTCGCCAAAAACTTATCTTGGCTAACGCCAAATTTGTTTGGTATAGTCAGTTAATATGTAAGCGTACTTCAACAGTCATAAATAACATTAAAAATGAATAACATCTCAATTTACCTCGTTAAACAACTTCACAAAAGACGGAACAAAACTCTTTTCGAACCTCTGGAGGTTACATTTAGTTGGCTGCAATTTTTCAACCGCAGTAGCTACCTTCAGCGTTGCCACCGGTAGTACAATTGTACTCTTTTTAGTACATTATTTTCAAAGTAGTGAGTTGGTAGTACATTTTAAAAAAGTAGTACTTTCGTAGTACATTTTCAGAAAGCTACTACTTAAATTTTTTTTTTTTTTTAAGTGGACAGATCTATGTGGGGCTAGCTAGTTTTCACTCATTTTATCTGAAACATTTGGTCATTGGATCTGATTACTTTAATCTAGTCTTTGCGAGCTAGTTAAGTCAATATCTGACAGTGCAAAATGGATACGTCAGCTGAATTTTATTATAGCTATATTTCGATCCTTATCGGCAAGGGTCTGGTGTCATAAGTTCTTGGAACTGTTAGCGCTTTTCTCCAAACCGCATCTTCGGGTCTTAGAACTGTCATGAAATACTACAGTACGCATTTGTGCACATTATTAAATACATGTTTGATCCCTTGCCCAGAGGCGTTACTAGCCAAAAAAATTTTTTTTTGGGGGGGGGGACAAGGCGTTTACCGACTTACCGACTTAGCTACTTTTACCGGCTGGTTTCAAGAAGAAAAAAAATATGGTTTTGAAAAAATTCAGCCAATTTTTGGAAAAACAGACTGTTTTGACGAAAAATAGACTGATTTTCAGAATAACCGACTGTTTTCATGAAAAATAGACTGATTTTCAGAATAACCGACTGTTTTCATGAAAAAAATCAACTGTTTTGACGAAAAATCGCGGCGCTTCGCGCAGTCTCGGTTACTTTTTATCGACTGGCCGGCAACACTGGGGGGGGGGGCGTCCCTTCAGTCGTGACGCCCCTGCCCTTGTCTCCTAATTGCAATAGGCCAATCTGCAAGAACAGACAAGAAGAGGAGAAAAGAGGATGATTTCGTTTTCTGTTGTAAGAAATGATACAATATTTCTATAGATTTTACCTAACCGGAATTTGTTCAAGTAGGAAAAACCCTAGTTTTGACGAAGGTTCGATTCAGGCCATATTTATAGGGTCGTGGTAAAGACATTTACAGTAGCGGCAGGGGAAGACAACGCGCGTGTTGCGCGAAGCGCAACACCCTAAAAAATTTTTTTAGGTAGTACATTTTCTCCCCTGGTAGTACCTTTTTGGTAAATGGATAGTGCATTTTATTTGAGTCAAGTGGCAACCCTGGCTACCTTGCGAGGGAGCCTTCTCGCCAGCTTTTTAGAAGGAAAAATATTTGTATGGACTGGGTGGTTCAGGGATTTTACACCAAACTCCATGCAGAGTTTCAGTCTTCGATCGTGTAGAGAAGTGATTTTAAATTCACGCAGCAACTCTTCACAAGACCTCTCGGCCACCTTTGACGCTATGATCAGGGCTCTTTTTTGAATCTTTTCAAGTCTAGCGGTCTGTTTGATCGTAAGGCGAAAATGCCAAACAGGTGCTCCATATTCTAGGTTTGGTCGGATAAAGGAAACATATATTCGGAACAAGTGTGTAGTGGGTGCCCCATGCCTAGACATGAGCTTTAGCATTTGAAGTCCGGCATTCCCTCGCTTTATCATGCTAGTCGAAGTTTCGCATACGTGTAGTACAGAGACCATTTTTCGCTTATCAGATGGGCTAAAGATTCGCCAAAAATGGAATGAGGTACAGATAATGTGGAAGCGAAACAGCGTTGTACAATCGAGCCAAAATAGTTCGATCCAGTCGTCTTTTATTAGCCACTATCATGCTATCAGCAAGCGCTATCTCTTTCTGGAAATGGCCAAGCAGCAACCGAAGCGTGTCAAGCAGTGAACATATGCTTATTTGAAAACTTTTTAGCTGTTGCACTCTGTGCAACAGCACAGAGCCCGTATCCAGTATCCAGGCCCGTATCCAGGAATTTATTTCGGGGGGGGGGGGTTATTGCCTGCTGGTCCGACAAAAAAGTACAAAAAACACATCGATCAGAGGGAAAAGCCTATACAAATGATTATTTTTGTCTGTTTCGGGGGGGGGGGGGGGTTTCAACCCCCTAACCCCCCCCCTGGATACGGCCTTGGTTGCACTACCTTGGCTTTGTTACTTGCATATAAGAAAGTAAAAAGGAAAAGAAAAATAACGAACTTGCTAACATCCAACTATTTCAGGGTTATCCTGGCACAAACTTGAAGTAGAAATTCAATTAACTTTCTTTGATTTTGGATTTACTAAAAAGGTCCTCCTTCTTTTGAAGGCATCTGCAGGTTCGGACCGCCATCTTTTCCACTGAAGGTGCGTTCCTCGTGGCAAACTTTTCAAATTATATAAAGCAAACCAGGTGTCAGTTGAGTCACTTTCAGCCCTGGCTTCGCAAAATATTTAAAAAGTGACACAAGCCTGAGTGGTTATTACAAGTATTCATGGTAAAAAATGCCTGGTTGGGTTTTAGTTTTTTCTTCGGCGATCGTTCACTGTTAGCAGAAGTTCACATAAGTACACATCAGCTCTACTATACCGAGGGCCCACAATAATTATTGACCTAGGTCTACCCTACGATTTGCGGAACCACATCGGCTTGAAACAACAGTTCAAGAAGTCCAACGAAAATCTGGCCAATATATTCGTTGAGTTTCGAAAGTCGTTTCATTCATTGATTATATATACGTATAACTTCAGTCCAAGCATACTGCGGGTCCGGGACCCATGCATCTCTATCGTTCAGGGGGGGGGGGGAGGGTACACATACACTATACATAATGCGAGTCCTCATTTTATGGGCCATCGAATGGTGCAGGCCTTTTTCTTATTTTATTTTAACAAATGTATTTTGTAGAAGCACCAACAAAATTTTTAACTAAATCGTATTCTCGGAAAAACTTCCAGCATACCGCATATTTTTATTTTGTCACTAGAATGATGAGCTCTTGGACAACCGTTGGAGCTAATAAAAGAAAACAATACAACAAATCTAATAATTTCTGAATCCTTTTCAAGGAGCAAAGAAGAGAACGAGTGGGATGGAAGCGAATAGACTGCACACTCGCAAAAATTTGATAAATTTTAAAACAAGGATGCGCTTCTTGTGTTAAATGTTATGTGAAATGTTATCTTGGAGACAGACACCAACCTGTTCCAGCTAGAACAGAACACCCGAACCCGTGGACACTCCAAGAAGTTTTACCGGGAGAGAGCTCCAACCAAGAAGCGAAACCAATCTTTTACTAATCGAGTGGTACCTCTATGGAATTCCCTCAGTCAAAACGCTGTCATGGCAGATAGTGTGGAGGCCTTCAAGTCATCGGTTGACAAAGACTGGACTCGGAAGCCTTGGAAAACTGCATGGGATTCCCAAGATGCGGACCTCTGCCTCCATCACTGAGCGAGCGCGCGACAGGATTACCTTTCGCTGGCAAGTGCGATTTAAGGTAATTTAAGGATGCCGAGAATCCTGATCTTATGACCCTTTTAATGTTATCTTTCTATCCGCGGTCCGTCATATTACGCGGATTGACAATGCTCTTAAGAGAGAAACGACCGGAAAGGAGACGAATACATTGCACTATTCAGAAGTTTGAAAACATTTAAGAAATGGGTGCAGTTCCCGTTTTAAATGTTATGTTGATGCCGGGAATCAGGGCCGTATCCAGGGGGGGGGGTAGGGAGTTGAACCCCCCTCCCAAATATACAAAAATAATCATTTTTATAGGCTTTTTCCTCTGATCTATGTCTTGTTTGTACTTTTTTTTCGATACGCAGGCAAACCCTCCTCTCCCCCCCCCCCGAAATAAATTCCTGGATACGGGCCTGCTGGGAACATTGACGTTTAGACCATTTTTACTGATATCTTTCGCGAATGCACATCCATGTTGCAGTCGCACATCCATGTTGCGAAGCTGACTGCACTTGACTTATCCGTTTATCGCCGGCCACCAATCAATCAATTAATCAATTTATTTAATTCATGACATTATACATTACATACCAAAATTTCACTAATACTGGGATTGAGATTGCACTACATACAAGATTGAGCGTCACAGAAAAGGATGGTTTTAATCATCCAACCTTAATCAAGTATCTAGTATAACACATATTTATGTCGGGGAAGCCCCGACACCTTTTACCACCTGAGGCGCCGCAGTCAACGAGGCAAAAAAGCAAGTTTGTGCCTTGCAGAGCGTCTGCGTCTTCGCGTTACAGGCGCTCGTTCAGGCAGTATTTTGTACATTATATGAACATGTAGGCATAAACAAACAGTGACAAATCGCAATGAATCGCCAATTAGTATGACTACAGATAGATAGATCGATAGATATTTATTAACACTGAAAGCCCTAAAGGGCCATGGTTAATACAAATACAAAAAAAACAACAAAAAAAACGAACTTCAATGACGAAAATTTCCAAATTAATCCAACAAATAAATTTCACATACTATAATATCTTTCTTCCTAACTCACCTTACAAAGAATGTTCTCTATGTGCCACGCCCAAACTAACCAGCCTTCCCAAATTCTTTACCCCCACAAAATTTCTATCCTTCAAAATAAACTCCACCCATTCCTCTCTTTCAAGACTCCCCGGATAAGTTTCCTGCCTCAACTCTTTTAACTCTTTACAAAAACACAGAAAATGTAGTAATGTAGTCCACACATCGGGCAAAAACAGGGACCAACATTAGACCTCACCCTCCCTAAATACCTCCTCCTAGTGATCACCAGCTAGCAATTTTTGTTTTTCAAAGTGTAAATAAGGTAAGCCCTGAGTACTTTCATGATTTTTTTAACACTAACTCGTTTTATCACCCTTATTTTACACGACATTCAGAGGATTAAGCTCACGAGAGAAGAAACACAAGAAGAGCAGGATTTGTTCTCAGGAACATAGGTGTGAGCGTCTGGAATGACCTTCCACAATCGGTCAGAGAGGCTGTAAGTCTGGCATCATTCAAGATAATGGTTAAACCCCATTATTTGGAAAGGAAAGAAGTGATTAGAGTTAACCCCCCGTCCCCCGCCCAAGGGGGGAGGTAATGAGGGAATGAAATAGCGGATTCATGGTGGTTAGAATTACGGCCACAATCAGGATTTTTTTGTCTTAAAAGTGGCCGTTAATGGTAAACTGTTTGTTTAATTTGTTTTGATGGAATTAAAAAAATGTCTATGTCTATGTCCAAGTGGTAAAAATTTCTATAGTAATAAAAGTTGTACATTTATTTATTTATGGCTGTGCATCTATCTGGAAAGACAATATACAGCAAATAAACGTTATCTTATAATCGGAGCATGGCAGATCCATCTTAGACCTTCTTCGTTCCGGCGTGCGAATTCAGGTAATTAAGCTAAGACTTGAGCTCTGCTTTCAAGACCCTGAAAATTGTCTGTTAATCTTGTTACATTGTAAAGTTTACTCCGCATTTCCAGGACTAATCCAACAATTCCAGCCCAGAAAGCTGACTTCTCGAATAAATTAGCCTACTCGCTGAATTCCTTTAGATTTGTTTTCCTAGTTTTAGAAAGGATCTTAGAAAACATCTAACCGGAAGGGTTTTGCTAAACGACCTAACGAAGTCCTGATTAATTCAGCATCATATTCATCCTAGATGATTTCCCCGAGGTTCTTTGTTTACCGATCTGGTCATATTGATTGGAATGGGAGAAGCTTCTTACGACAAAAGTTCGGTCTGATTAATTTTGATGACACTTTCCAGAATAGACTACGAAAAGAAGTTGTTTTAGGCACAAAAAATTCTTTTTACTGGAATACAGCAGAGGTATGCTTCTTTGAACATGAGTATGAGTTTTGACCTGCCTTGTTTTTGTTTTATTTGCATCTAAAGCAAGTCAAATAGGAATGGTAAATACAGACTTAACCAGTTCAACGTTCAAGGTTCAAGGTTCTTTTAATATAACCAATATATACAAAGTATTAGGTAACTCAAGGCTGAGAGTACAGCTCGAATGCAATTGAGCTACCGTTAAGCAACTAAATATGCACAAAAATTAAAAATAAATAGTTCTCTTATCCAAAAGAAAAAAAAAAACGATCTTGGCAGAAATAAATAAAAAACAAATCCCGTGCCGTACGATACCATTTCCATCCTCCGCGCACCAGTTGCCTTTTTTGCCGTTGGCCAACTTTCTAGTTTCACCCCTTAAAAAGGAGCAAAGGATATACTCTAATTTCTTTAGCAATGGGAGAGCTTTTAAAGTTTAAGAGGCACATCTGATACCATTTCTCTTCCTCAGTACCAAGTGCGAAAATGGAATGATAAACTCGGCACAACTCATGAACAGAAATGGGTAGAAGCAATAGATGGGAGCACTTTCGGACCCGTGGGAAAATGTCACTTTTTTATTTCTGTATTTTTTTAAAATTATCACTCAAAGAACATAATATATTGGCTGTTGGGACGGGGAACTGCCGCACGTACTTAGCATTTATCGGTTTTAGTCTATCTTCCATTTGAACGTGGTGTCTGCCTGCTTGCCTGCTAGAGCGGAGCTTTCCATTCGCAAGCAGAATGGTTTGGTGAAATGAAAGCTTGGCTGCACAACTTCAGATAGTCCTCTCTAACATAAGCTATACAACTCCACTTCACTTCACACACCGTAGTCTGTGGCTCGACGGCAAGCAAAAACCCTCCTTTTTGGCCCCAGGCAAGAGTTCTACTGAGCTTTCCAAAATGTAATGTCATATTCATCAATCCGTCCTAAGGTCCGCACCTTTCGTAAAAACCGCAGAGAATTAGACCCTTACTACTTTCTAGCAGTAAGCTGAAATCGGTCTACTAAGAACAAATAAAAACAAACAAAGAAAAATAAACCACGACAAACCAAAGAACACAATAAGGTTGGCTCTCTCCGGTTCCTCTGCTCTTTCGTTTTGAATGTTATTTTTCTTTTGTTGAGATACTTCGTACGGTCTCAAAACTATTGCCAAACTGTACCAGTATTGCGGAATACGGAATTTTGCCAGTAGAATGTACAATAGCATCTGAGTAGAACAATAAAAAAATACAGTATGAGGTTTTAATTCGACTCATTACCGTGCATAAATATTTGCAGGGTTTCAGTTTCCTTATCGGACGCTGTTGGAAACTAGGGGACGTTTGAAGCGACATACCACCACTGTAGGCTATATACACTGTAAAAGAAAATCTTGCAGTATTTGCTACTGGGGTTTATCTTGTCTCTACTGAGATAAGATTATCTCTAATTCGGATTAATCTTATTCCGGTCGCGATAAGCTTAATCCCAGAAGCAAATATTGCAGTTAATATTAATCCTTATTCGGAGAAACTTTTTACAGTGTAAGTGGATTTAAAGATAATCGTTCTCTTTAAAGCTTGGAGAGCCCTAGTCAGATCTTATTGTATTCTTTTGTACTGTGGACCAGACAGGCTAATAAAACTTTCCTTTTCATCTTGAAATTCTTCTTCAGTTTGGATTTTATAAGAGTCTGGAAGGGTTTTTCAGGAGATGGGCTCGCTTCTTCGAAGAAAACAAGCGGTCATTATTTATAAGGGTCTTCCCCTCGAGGTTTTCAAGGAAATGTTGCTAAGTGTTGTGGAAAGAGGGATCGAAATTGGAAGTGGTCTGGATTAGTCGTCCAAAAATGTTCGTTCCTGACCTGATGACGTGACGAGTAAATAGCTCTGACAGATAGATAAGATTTGAAGAAGAAGAATCTAAAAAGTAACTTTCACAGACTAGACGCCGAATTTGACTTTGTGTGCATAAAGATACTCGCTAGCCTAGATATGTAGAAAATGCTTCTCGTAAATCGTCGAAGTGTGTCGTAAATAAAGTTTAAAATAAAGCACTAAAATAAAATACAAGATTTCATTTGCTCTAAGAGCCTATGGCCATGGCAGATACAACCAAAAATAAAAATGGCTGTGACTATTTTCACCATAAAACTGTCACACGAGGGTATGACAGTAGCGCATGTTCGGCGGGAAGTTGTAACATTTCACGACAGCCAAAAAAGAACAAAAATGTTTCGATGATTCCTGAAAAAATGATGGGAGCACATGGGGACCGTACCTTTGCGGGGGAAACCTGTAGAAATTCGTCATTTCCCCGGTGCTTAGAAGGATCTCTGTAAAAAGCTGGTGCAAGCCCATGGTTGGTCACCAAGAACCAGGGTGTACCGAGTTACTTCAGGATACTTTGGGCTACTTTTGGTTACATTCGGTTACTCTGGGTTACATTGCATTGTTGTTACATTAGGTTACATTGGGTTACTTTGAGATACTTTTGGTTTACTTTCCAGGATGTACGAAGTTAGCTTTGGTGACCAACCCTGGGTGCAAGCCGCAAATTGATTTCGTTTAGCCATTTATTTTTGGTGGCCATTTTGTCGAAATTGGTACGCGTGGGATGACTCGAGACCATTTTCACGGGGTGAGATTCGACAGCAATTAAAGCTGTCCAAAGTCACAACGACGATGATTCTTTGTATATAGACAGTGAATGTGAAGTGAAAAAGATGACTGAAATGAATCAGCACGAAACTCGCCAGCGGGCAGGCTTCGAACTGGTGAAATGTAACACGGAGTGTTGCCGCCGCTAGGCACTGCCGTTCAAGGCTAGAACATTTATCTAGTGCTTATTCATGTTCCTTTTTTTATACAACCCTTTCAGTGTCTCACTGCCGGTTGTTACGTCTCTCTCTCTCTCAACATTTGTTCTCAGATGAACTTAATACTTTCCTCTCTTTTCTGCTGATACCTATTTTGATAGCACCTAGCCATGTTGTCCAAAGTCGCACAACAGGATCAATTCCTGGTTTGACTAGTGCCTTGGATGTGGGTGATTTACAGATTGCAAATGCAAGAATGCTTCCAAAACAAATCCTTTAAACTTGATTATCTCAGACCTAGCGATTGTAAGTTATCCTGAACGTTGCCCCCAAAAGGCATAAGCGGCAACTATCGAAGATGACAATTACTTTACACCTCCTACCATACCCCTAGACCCTCTGCGGAAGTCAGGAGTGAGATTAATCAATTAACGAATATATTTCACAGAATCACCGATAAAAGCAGAAGATGGAAGTCTTTCTTGCAGGGAACGAATTGTGGGGTCTCCGTATCAACTAATTAATGAGATTACTCCAAAGAATCACCACTAACGAATGAGATGAAAGTCTTCCTCTCTCTTGAGTGCTACGATTCCGTGGTATCGATTAATTAACAAATTTTTATGGCACTTGCCCTTCGGCCAAGTGCCATATAGCGATCGCAATTTCTGTCCGTCCGTCGGTCTGTCGGTCTGTCGGTCTGTCCAGGTTTTGCTAGTTCGGGCACTTCCAGATAAGCTAGGACGATAAAACTTGGCAAGCATATCAGGGACCCCAAATGATTAAGTTGGAAATAGTCACTTCCACCATCCGAGCACCGTGGGGGGAGTGGAGGGAGGGGGAATCCGGAATCTTGAGGTATTTTTAACTTTTGAACGGGTGATCGGATCTCGATGAAACTTGATATTTGGAACGACCTCATGCCTCAGACGACCCACTTAAAATCCGGACCGGATCCGGTGACTTTTGGGGGGAGCTGGAGGGGGCAACCGAAAATCTTGGGAAACGCTATGAGTGGAGGGATCGAGATGAAACTTGGTGGGAAGACACCTAGCAAACACTAGATACATCACTGACATAACCGAGCCGATTCGGGCACTGTGGGGGGGAGTGGAGGGAGGGGGAATCCGGAACCTTGAGGTATTTATAACTTCTGAACGGGTGATCGGATCTCGATGGAACTTGATATTTGGAAAGACAACATGCCTCAGACGACGTACTTAAAATCCGGACCGGATCCGGAGACTTTTGGGGGGAGCTGGAGGGGGCAACCGGAAATCTTGGTAAACGCTATGAGTGGAGGGATCGAGATGAAACTTGGTGGGAAGACACCTAGCAAACACTAGATACATCATTGACATAACCGAGCCGATTCGGGTACTGTGGGGGGGGGGAGTGGAGGGAGGGGGAATCCGGAATCTTGAGGTATTTATAACTTTTGAACGGGTGATCGGATCTCGATGAAACTTGATATTTGGAACGACCTCATGCCTCAGACGACCCACTTCAAATCCGGACCGGATCCGGTGACTTTTGGGGGGAGCTGGAGGGGGCAACCGGAAATCTTGGGAAACGCTATGAGTGGAGGGATCGAGATGAAACTCGGTGGGAAGACACCTAGCAAACACTAGATACATCATTGACATAACCGAGCCGATTCGGGTACTGTGGGGGGGAGTGGAGGGAGGGGGAATCCGGAATCTTCAGGTATTTATAACTTTTTAACGGGTGACCGGATCTCGATGAAACTTGATATTTGGAACGACCTCCTGCCTCAGACGACCCACTTAAAATCCGGACCGGATTCGGTGACTTTTGGGGGGAGCTGGAGGGGGCAACCGGAAATCTTGGGAAACGCTGTGAGTGGAGGGATCGAGATGAAACTTGGTGTGAAGATACACCATTGACATAACCGAGCCGATTCGGGCACTGTGGGGGGAGTGGAGGGAGGGGGAATCCGGAATCTTGAGGTATTTATAACTTTTGAACGGGTGATCGGATCTCGATGGAACTTGATATTTGGAAAGGCCTCATGCCTCAGACGACCCAGTTAAAATCCGGACCGGATCCGGTGACTTTTGGGGGAGCTGGAGGGGTTAACCGGAAATCTTGGGAAACGCTATGAGTGGAGGGATCGAGATGAAACTTGGTGGGAAGACACCTAGCAAACACTAGATACATCATTGACATGACCGAGCCGATTCGGGCACTGTTGGGGGAGTGGAGGGAGGGGGAATCCGGAATCTTGAGGTATTTATAACTTTTGAACGGGTGACCGGATCTCGATGAAACTTGATATTTGAACTTGACACCTAGCAAACACTAGATATATCATTGACATAACCGAGTTGTGCCTACTCGTAACAAGTGCCATATGAGCTCGTAGCTCTTGTTCTCACAACCGATGACGACTCGAGCTAGCCAGCCGGAAGGACCTGTTGTGCTATGCTTGGTCTTGATTTGGTTTCTATGATGTTAGAATTGTGTTTTTTTTCTCTAACGATATTAATTTTAACCCACAATATTTTACAACCATTAAATATATTTTCTTCATTACCATTAACCTATTCATATTTTTAAAACATGTTGAAAACAAAACTGTCTTACTTTTCTTCACTTCGAAATCAAGTAGTCAGATTATAGGTTCGATCAGGAATTAACTACCAACAAACGTTTGTAGTTGTTGGTACGTTTTGACTGGCGTTAGTATTTTGCATAAAGAGAAGGTGCAGTTGTGTTGACAATGATCATCACTCCCACCGACTAGTAATGGTATCTCCACCATATTTCACCTCAGCTCCCTGAATGTAAAGCTACGGTTCGGAGGAGATTAGAGATTCGAAAACCACTGAATTAGAAAAAAAAAATGTTGAAAAAAATGTAGGCTACTGGCGAAGCTTTGAAATTTGTTCTTCCTTTTTTTTATGGCACTTGCAGCTTCGCTCAAGTGCCATATACCGATCACTTTTCGGTCGGTCGGTCTGTCTGTCTGTCGGTCCACTGTTCTCGAGTTAGGGTATTCACAGAAAGGCTAGGACGATGAAACTAGGCAGGCATATCCGGCAGGCACCCGACCAAACTAACTTGAAAATAGTCACTTCCCCGATCCGACCGGGGGGGGGGGGGGGTCAAGGGAGGGGGCATCCGGAATCTTGAAGTATGTCCAGCTTTTGAACGGGTGATCGGATCTTAATGAAACTTGATATCAGGAAAGAACTCATGTTTCACATGTCCCATTTCAAGGGCGGACAGGATCCGATCAATGGGGGGGGGGGGGGGGCAGAAATTTCTTGACACGCTTAGAGTGTAACGATTGGGATGACACTTGTTGGGAAAAACAAGCATAAGCCCTAGATACATCAGTGACAGAACCGGACCGGATTCGGGCACGTTTGGGGGAGCTGGAGGGGGGGGGGGGGGGTAATTCTGGTAATGGCGATTTAAGGTACTTCCAAATCTGCTAAAGCGATGAATCTTGGCTTGAACATTAGAGACTTGACAAGATTGGCTGAGAATTTTCACTTCGCAGATCCGACATCTTTTAAAGTATTCATTTTAACCGAAAAGTACAAAAAATACTTTTAAGAAAAATATACATTTTCATGATCCCATGAGCCCATGATCAATTTTGCCTCAAGGGTTTTGCTTAGAAATGAATTTCTAACACCCTTAAAGTGCGCATCTTCAGCGAAAGTAAAAAACAAATACTTTTGACCAAACCATATTCATGATCGAAAAAGGCCCATTTTTGCCTGAAGGGTTTTGATTACAGAAGAATCTCTAGAGCCTTTAAAGTGCGCATCTTCACAGCCAATTACAACCATAAAATACTTTTTACGAAACGATACATTCTCGTGATTTCCAAGGGTCCATGATCAATATGATCATTGTTATCTCAACGATTTTCCTTACAAATGATCACAACAAACCCACGAATTGGGAAGTTCCTACTTTCATCCTCTTACTCAGCCTTGCAAGTGGCATATGAGCTTCTAGCTCATGTTCTTTAGGGTATTGAGTAATAGTTTATTAGAAGGAGTGGGAGGAGTATTGAAACAATAGTTGACAAAGGAAGTTTAGTGTAATTGAATCTCTATAAGTTATAAGTTTGTTTGTTTTGAAATATTTCCTACTAGCTCAGGTGATTGTTTTCAAAGAGGAATGGATGTTTTTTAAACAAAATTTTTCGTAGTTGAAGAACAACAAATCAATTGAAAACTAACCTGTGCCAGTTGTCTCCAACTTTCCACTGAAACCTTTTGAAGAATAACATACACCAGATTCTTTTTGTCCTTTTTGGGCCAGGTGATAACGTTTCCCATTACCGTTATCGAAGGTTCGCCCATCGTGGGAATAACGGGAAGTTTCTGCGTCGAGTCTGCAAGGTTTTCACGGTGAAAACTGCATGCTTGCTGGCATCCGGGGAACTGTGAAAAGGTATTCAGATTTCATCTTAAAGTTCTACTGAAGGGTTTATTTGGAATATGATTGGTAACATGATAGCGTCCTCCAACGTAAAAGACTGTCACACAAAATACATGCTTTCCAGCTTAAAGTTTGTATGAAGGGCTCAATGAAATATGCTCCGTGTTTGTAACATGATAGTCTCCTCTCACGTGTAGAACTACCGCATTAAACCCAATTCTTAACAACTTAATTACGAATTTACGCAAATATTTTTCCGTTACGGGGAACTACGTAGACTTTTTACGTCGACGTAACGGCTTTACGAGTCTCAGACTGAACGGAGGAAGTAAGAGCTTCAATCAGTCTGAAGGGAACTCCGAAGTAGAGAACAACTTAGTGTGAGACCTTGGCACAGTAGCCTAGTCTGGGAACAACAAGTTGTTAGCCGTACATCGTGGGGCCAGTTGGCTAATAGACTCAAGCTGTACGATGTCAGAAGGCGGAGATAGAGAGGATAGTGTGCAAAAAAACAAAGCAAAGAAAATGGACTAATCAGGACAAAAAAATCCCTTCCCAAGATGGCAAGTGGACAAATTGTAGGCTACTTACGCATAGCCTTGGCTGATCGCACATTAGACTCCATAGAGGGTAGTTGTCTTGTAGAACGGCACAGTTTTCCCAGCACTGAAAGACAAAAGAACAGTTCAGCTAATCTCAGATTTCGGCTATGGTAGAGGTATGCTTCTTTGAATGTTGGTTAACTTTGAACCTGTGCAGTTTCCGACTAAATGATAGATCAAGACCCAAAACACCCATTGTTCTTAGGAACCCTTAATAGACTACTTTGACGGACTCGTTGTAGAAGATAATTTCGTAAACCACATTGGCCTGATATATCACAGAAATCTACGAAGAAAACAACGAAAATGGGGTTTGTAAAGGCCAACGAATATACTGAAATAAAAGGCGAATATTTCGGTAGGACAACCGCCTCCCTTGTTCAGCGCAGGCAGAAAATTTCGAGGAAAAATGCCAAAACGAGGCTGAAGATCAGCAACCAAGAAAACCAAAACAAAGCAGAAAAAAAACTAAAACAAAATTGGAAGAGTTGACAGCTTAAAATAAAATAAAATAACTGTTTGTGACTTCAGTCACAGCAAGCGGATGAAAACGGCACCGTCGAAAGTTAACGAACCATTAAAGAAGCATGCCTTTACTGCATATCAGAACCAGGGAGTTCTGCCGTACCAGAATACCCTATGTTACTGGTTACTGGACAAATACTGCAATTGGGTTTTTAGACCGACAAGCGACTGACTCTTTCTAGTTTTCTCCTTCGTCTTGTTTCCTTTTTGTTATTCTTTCCTATTATAGTATAATACTCTAAAAAAGCTGACCTTCCTAAACACGATATACGGGAAAGAAGATGCGCTGAGTTCGTTTATTATCTTTCTGTTTCTGGAGTTCGGCCGAAAACGGGAAATTGGCAGAAGTAACAGGAAGTTTTCGTTAAAACAGGTGTGACTTACAGGGGTAAACACACATGCTGAATCCATATCCGAACTTGGTTTTCTCAGATGATTAGCTATTTGGCCTTAATCTGTTTCTGGAATTTGAATGGTAAAAATGTTCAAGGAGTCTGGCGTAGACTGGATCTGCCGAAGTCAAGACCCAATTGTCTGGATCAAATATTGAATTTTTGGGACCCCATCGAAACCTTTGGTTTATTTTGAATGTCTCCTAACTCTGAACGAGTTCAAACAATATTTTAGGATAAATAAAGTCAAAATAAAGACATTTAATTATTTTTTTATTCTTTAAAAAAACAAAATCTAAGTTGTTTCACACCCCAGAATGACGACGTCGAAAGTATCGTAGCAATTTTGCATTACTTCCTTAGCCTATTTGTCCGAAGTATCCCAAGCAGAGCAAAATAACTCGAGAGTAATGCCCGAAGTGAACACAGTCAAATTTCAGGGACACTAGCTCCACTAGAGGACACGACCATCCCTACTGAAACTCAACCCAGGAACATCATGGATCTCATCCTTGATGTTTGCACCGCATCTTAAAGTGCGAACGCACGATCAGGATTTCCCGGCCGGTTTCCCTGCACTTTCATCATCAAGTTGAAAAAATTTCAACTTTTATATATGGAAGTGATGATGGTGCCAAAAATCCGGGCACGAATTCCAGTCCGGGAGCTCCCTATCCTGATCGTGCGTCCGCACTATTAGCATTGCCAGAATTGTCTACGTCCGCCAGTGCACACACGAACAGTTTGCTGAAGCTTCTCTCGCGAAGCGAGCTGGGTGGCACTGCGAAGGACGCCCATTTTTGATGCATGGGAAGGATAGGTCTTCGCATTACTCTCTCGTGTTATTCTGCTCTGATCCCAAGAGAAGGAACAGAACATTCAAAATGAATAGTAGACGAAATTAAACGAATCTGGTTTCATCATTTGTGTCAAAAGTTGGCTCTTAGCACATACAAGTTCTTACTTTATCATTCCTATTTGGCTGTCTTAGAGGGGAAACAAAATTGATGTCTTCCAAAGTTTAGAATTTTAGTGTTAAAAGAAGCACTTATGTACCCGAACAGAATTTCCTATGTTTTAGTGTATATATAAGGCCATTTCGAGTGACTTTTTTTCTTTTTTTCTTTCTACTACTCCACTTGTTTTCCTATACTTGTGAAACTGTTTAGTATTTTCCATTTTTGGGATCCCAAAACATAAGTGGAGCGATGCCTATGACATCGTAAAAGTTGTCCGTCTGTCCGTCCGTCTGTTAGCATGATAACTCTCGAAGGGAATGAGATATTTTGATGAAACTTGGTGTGAGGACTCTTTGGGTCAAGGGTAAGGTCAAGTTCGTAGATGGGCTCTGTAGCCCTACATTTAGGGGTGGGGCAATTAAGGTGCAAACAAAATATTTTTAAACAGCTAATGTGATGGTCGGTTGTGAGGTAAGAAGACAAGCTGAACACGAATATGCAAAACATTTTCTCGTCCGACAAGTAGTTCGCCCGGAATCCGGCAAAACTCGGAAAGTTGGTTAAAAGTAAAAGTTTGATTTGAAGTTGATTAAATGTTCGATTTAGAGGTAAGTAGACAAGCTGAACACGTCTGTGAAAAGCATTTTCTACCCGGACAACTAGTTCGCCCGGAATCCGACCCAAACCGGAAAATTTGTTAAAAGTAATAAGTTTTATTTGAAGTTGATTAGATGACAGATTCAGGGGTAAGAAGAGACGCTGAGTCTGTATGTGACAATCATTTTTTAACCGGACATATAATTCGTCAGGAATCCGGTTGTAACCGTTTTTCTTTAGAAGCTAAAGCTTTATTTGAAATTGATTAGATGTTCTTTATATGGATAAGGAGATACCGTACGCTGAATTTGATTCCCAATTTTCTTTTTTTGCTGGACAAGTAGTTCGCTCGGGATTCGGCCAAAACCGAAAATTTGGCAGAAATAAAGCAGGAAGTTTCGCTCAGTATCGTCAAAATAGATATGGCTTATAGAGGTATATCTGAAATTGTTTTTCTCGAATGATTAGCCTTGCGAAGACTTGACCTGGCGAAGACAAGACCCAGTTTTCTGGATCAAATATTAGATTTTTGGGATCCCATCGAAACCTTAGGTCTTGTTTCTCCTTCGGTTGTGTAGAAATCAACTGATTGAACAGATATCTTTGTGGTTTTGAAACTATCGTTTGGCTTGGTCAGCCGATACTGTCTCAGGAAACCCCCATTACAATTCCGACAAAAGACAGTGTACCCCCATGGTGGTCCAATACGGTCAATTGTAATTCAAACCTCCGATACTCTGGATTATGTCGGTCGTATCAGATGTGCGAGGGTGGTTTGAAGCCATATAAGAAATACCAGTTTAATTGGATATATGTGGCTTATCAGCTGTTGCTTTACGTCTCACAGGTGTCTTTGTTGTGCTCGTGGGGTCGATTAGCTGGCAGGAGTTGATAATGGAAAGGGCGCGAGATTTAAATTCAAAAATCTCACATGCCAGTAGTTGCATTTTTTTTGCAGATACCATGGTACTTGATACCACGGCTAAAGTCGCTTTCGCAGTTACCGCGGTGTCTGATACCACGGTCAATAGGCGTTATCTGTCCAGTTACAGTGGTATCTGAAAAAGTCATCTCCGTGGGCGCAATTTCGGCAATTGTCGTTTTTGCAAAGTAACCGTAGTACCAGATAACAGGGCAAGGCCGTATCCAGGGGGGAGTTAGGAGGTTGCCCCCCCCCCGAAATTTTTTTTTACAAATATAATCATTTGTATAGGCTTTTCTCTCTGATCTATGTGTTTTTGTGCTTTTTTGTCCGACCAGAAGGCAACCCCCCCCCCCCCCCCCCCCGAAATAAATTCTTGGATACGGTCCTGTAACAGAGTGTACAAAAATTACGCAGATTCAGTTGCAGAGGTAACGGATACTATTGTATTTGCCAAAAAACCGTACTACACTGTACAAAGTTTTTCCGTATAAAGATTAATGTTAACAGCATTATTTGCTACTCGGATTATCCTTATCTCTATGCAGATAAAATTAAAACTAGATAGAGATAAGATGAATCCGAGTAGCAAATAATGCAGTTAACTTTAATCCTTATACGGAGAAACTTTTTACAGTATAGTATTCTTTGTGTCAGTGTTGCCGCCGGACGTACGATTATCCTCGATCTGTCATTTTCAGGAAAACGAGCCAGAATTCTGAGACCGGTTACAATGTATTGAACAAGACCAAAGGTTTCGATGGGATCTAAAAAATTCGATATTTGATCCAGACAATTGGGTCTTGTCTACGCCAGATCCAGTTCTCGACATACTCCTTGGAACATTGTTACTATTAAAATTCAGAAACAGATTAAGGCCAAAAAGCTAATCATCTGAGAAAACCAAGTTCAGGTCTGGATTCAGCATGTTTGTGTTTACCCCTATAAGTCATATCTGTTTTGACGAAAACTTCCTGCCTTACTTCTGCGAATTTCCCGGTTTTGGCCGAATTCCGGAACTACCGTCCGGCAAAAAAAAAGAAGCTAAAATCAAACTCAGCGTCTCGCTCAGCGTTTCTTCTTTCCCCTATATCGAACATCTAATCAACTTCGAATTAAAATTTAACTTAAAACAAATTTTCCGGTTCCAGCCGGATTTCGAGCGAAGTACTTGCCCGGCGAGAAAATGACTTTCACCATCGTGTTCAGCATGTCTTCCTACCCTTAAACTGAACATTATAACTTCAAATAAAAGTTTTACTTTTAACAGATTTTCCGGTTTTGGCCGGATTCCGGGCCAATGGTTTTCACCATCGTGTTCAGCATGTCTTCTTACCCCATAATCGACTGTCCCATTAGCTGTTTGAAAATTAACTGAAACTCCTTAATTTAAACCCCTTCCCCCACCCCCAACCCCTTCCCCCACCCCTTAATATAGGGCTACAAAGCCCATCTACGAATTCGACCTTACTCTTGACTAAAAAAATCCTCACACCAAGTTTCATCAGAATATCTCATTCCCTTCGAGCGTCATCGTGCTTACAGACGGACGGACGGACGGACAAATTTTGCGATGTCATAGGTATCCCTCCACTTACGCTTTGGGATTCCAAAAAGCAAAAGCATATGATTGTGAAAATACGGGACATCTCGCTAATACTTGGTAAGAAGGAACGAGTTTCATAGGTACCAGAACGGCGCCAGTTTTTCAGCCGTTGTCATGGGTTCCGCTAGAGAAAAGTGGCAACGCTGTTTGTGGTCAAACGATCGGAATCTGGTTGTCGGGGACTTGAGTGTTCATGTTGGTTTTGTAAATAGACCGAAACAGCTGCCCCCCAGTTTACAAAGCGTGACCAAAGAAAACTAGTTTTATTACTACAAACCAGGTTTCTTCAAGGACCCTTCGACACTACTGATTCACCCTTGCATCCCGGATCATTCCACCCATTCTCATTTCCAAGATTTATGTCTACACGAAATCTACAAAGGTCGTACCATCCCTTGACGGAAGTTGTCACAGGCAGATCCGAAAAACTATCCAATAGTCGGCTGCCAGTCGCATGCATCATCAGCCTTTAGTTTTTTGTTTTTCTCCGCAGCTCAGTATTAATACTAAGTATAGCTGTGTAACCCAATCGTTACTGCCCGAACGTCTCTATATCGGGGTCGTGTTTAGCCGGTCGATATGAGGTCTGCTAGCTTTGGAAAAGCAGGGTATGAAGAAATTGAGCATGTTCCACCCTACTTGCCGTAGTTACTACGCATGACGTCACGAATCCTAGCTTTTTGCCGTCACGGGTGGAACGATTTTTCTGTTTTCCAGCGAGTATCATGCCACGGGTGAATCCGACCAATCACGTTACAGAGATGCGTAGTTACCACACTTACTACGCTCCCGAGCATAGTAAGCAAATAGTTACTATTAGTTACTATTTCAAGAAGGTTGGAACGGTCAGCGTAGTAACTTTTTACGCGGTTGGAACGAAAATAGTAACTAATAGTTACTATTGTTAGAAGGTTGGAACACGCTCATTCTAATTCACTGAAACTTTATGTTGAACTATTTTCCTTCGCGCCCTTTGAAAAACAATTCTCTGTACTGAGAGGCTTGATAGGACCGGAGAAAATTAATGCACATTGGCATGGTGGCGTTGGAGTTTGGGGGCCATACATTGATTATTATGAACCGTGTTAGGGCCTCGCTCAGCTCGGCTACTTGTTTGTACAAATATATGTAAGGGATTTACTTACGAAACTCAAAGCTCACACTGTCAGAATTTTCATAACAGATAACACGAGGATGCGCGGTTTCAACAGATAATGGGTAACAGATAACACTTCGGATGCTATCTGTTATTTTTGACAACGTTATGCATGAAGTATTATGGATAACAAGGTTTAAGGCCAAAAAAGCATCTACTGACTTTATTCCTTATCATCATGATGTCCGAAAACTCAACATAAACTTTTTGGCGTTTTTTCGTTCTTCTTTCTGATGATAGCGCTCATTATGCATGACATTTTGAAACACAACAGAGAACATACGAAGTGCTTTCTGTGACACATTATTTGTTGAAACTGCACATCCTCGTGTTATCTGTTATGAAACTTCTGACAGTGCAGTGCAGGCTAATTCTACTAATTCAGGATCGACTTAGTCGAGGAGAGGACGAATTGACAAAATTATTAATAAATTTTTAGTTTATTTTAGTGAAGGTTTGATTAGAATATGGTAATAAATGTGTACTGGTTGCGTTTTTCAAGCACGTATGTGCTTTTTTTGTAACCGGTTGTCAAGCCGGAATGAATTTGTTTAGTAAAGTTGTTGTTGAAAGTCCAACATGACGTTGTCCAACTGCCTTAAAATTCAAATAGTTGACTGTTATCACAAGAAGTTGACGAAAGTGACACAGTTCGGACTTTGGTAGCGCCCAAAGAAGCGTCCCTTTACATTGGCAGAAGTTTCCCAACATTTAACACAATATGTGAATGCTAACAGATAACAGACACAACACTATATGTTAGTGTTACAGTGTTAGGCACCACTCATGTGTGATTATTTCAAACGCAATACTTTGTAATACGTATCAGTGACTTTGTATTTGTTCGAATACTGGTGAAGAAAATAAATATTCGTATTGGTAAACGTGGTTTGCACTGTTACCTTTAACGAAAAGATAGTTCATAAGGGGAATATTCTGTAAGACTCTATCCAAAGTGTTATCTGGTGATTTTGCGCATCCTTGTGTTAACTGATACACAATTCTGACAGTTTTTTCACTTGGAGTACTTGCGATGTTCCGCAATAGCTCGCTCGACTATTTTTCCAAACTTCTGAATTTAGTGCGATAACGACATACTAATTATTTTGTTCCCCTACTCATTTGCCAGTAAAGAAACAGAATCCAGTCATTTTAAAGTCCTCCGCTTTACATTAAAAAAGGTAAGCCAGTCTGAAAAAGTAAGCCTACCCTTGCTTAAAGTTTCATGGCATTTGATGTAACTAAATTTTAGGGATAATTTATGTTGGAGAAAGGAAGATATGCCGAATATTCTAGAAATAGCTTTTCTGGGCCCTCTGACAAGTCGAAAAATCGGTACCAGCTGTTACGGAATTATCCATTAAGACTGACAGTTAATATAGTTGCCATATACATTTTCTTCGAAACCGACTCCGGATTTGTATTACATTTTCCCTGACATATTGATTTTATTTTTTTCCCCCAGACTGCGGATAAAAGTATCTTTTTGCTATACTATTTAAATATTTGATAGCTCGAATGGATAGCTCGAATGCCATCTGCTGACGGATTGTCGGGGGGGGGGGGGGGGGGGGGGGGTGTATACTGGAAGTTTAGATTGGAGGTAATTTGGTTAATAGTAGAAGGGTTAAAGGAGTAATCTTGTTGTATGTAATATTGAAGGTCAATTTTGTTGGTTAAGTGCGAGAATGATTGCTGATGTATGGCCCTTTGTTGGCTTTAATAAATTGTTATTATTATTATTATTAAAAAAAACGTATTTCAACTTAATGTTCGTGCTAGAAGAGAGCTAAAACAGTTGGCTGTTAGCTGTCACTAAGTTTGTTATTTTTCATCTGAATGTTATATTATCCAGCAAAAAAAAAAGGTTAAAAAACTTTCAGATTGGTACTTCTCTATAACCTTACCATAGCGGTCCTTGCCTGAACAAAGCTCGAATGAAACAAACAATCCGTCTTAAAATTTAATTACCTCACTTCATTTTTTTTCACCTTTTTTGTTGTTTCTGCGATGCTAAAATCAAACACATAATTGCCTTAAACAAGGGGTTGGAAACGCATAAGAGACGATAGCCCGCATTCAAAATAAACGTGCAAATTATCGCTGCTGTGAGGCAGAAGTGGAAGTGTATCTTATGATGACGGTTACGAAATGTTTTTTTTTTTGTATGCTTATCTTACTTTTGTGTGACCCATCACGAGCCGCTGCCAATTTATTGATAACAGCTGATATCAGATAACGCACTATTTCAATTTCAATTTTCAATTTCATTTATTTAACGGTTTTTGAAAACCATGAAAAACAAAACAAAAATAAGACACTACAGAAAAAGTATGTTGTGGGCATTACGTTTATGTTACACGGAATCCTAAACATGGTCTGTAATGTTACTTTTAACGATTAAAGTAAAGTAGAGGTATGTTTATGTGACTTTAACGTGAACAGTACATTTATGGGCTAAATGGTAGAATGAAGATCCCACATAGCTATTCAGGTGTTTTAGATGCCCTTAATTACCTAATTTGGCTAAACGGTAGTTAGCTTTGGACACAGGAAGTGCGTGAAAATGGCCAAGTCCACTGTCAACAAACGTTCACGTAAGCATACCTCGACTGTAGCACTTTAAATGTCGTAACGGGCTTCCTTTTTTTTAAGTGTATTAAGTTTGTTCTGTAACACAACCATTATAACATAGACATGTAGTCAATATCTCTAACTGTATGAAAGCCCCTAGTGTGGGGGATGAATTTTTCAATCGCAAATATTCTGTGACGTTAACAAATGTACGTTATTTCTCATCTTTTGAACCTGCGCACCCTTGTTTAATCGTTATGAAACTTCTGACAGTTAACAAGTATATTAAATAAAACAATGTACTACGAACGCATGAACTCGCCTGAAGTCTCTGTGTTAGAGCTCCCAACCCCTGTAACTAATCTCCTAATGCCCTTCAGCTTGGCTTTTTTTGCCTCTGGTCGGGTTGTGTCATTAGACTGTAATTTTCTACTTTTCTGTTATTAGTTTTGAGAATAACCCTTGGAGAGAACAGTCGGGAAATGTATAATAAATATGAGACAAGATTAGGCACTTTTTCGTCTTCAGCTAATTACTAACCCCGTACACGGAATACATAATTGATAATTGGAACTGACCGACAAGTATGAGGAGACTATTCGTCGCGCTGTGTCGTGCTCGTTGCGTAATTCGCGAGAAATTTTTGTATGCCTCGGTTACACTTTTAATTGGTTTTTAATTAGTCCTCTCGGACTATTTTGGACATTAAAGCCAGATCCGAGGCTTTAATGCCCCTTTAGGGCATTATGCCTTGGTCAGACGATCAGAGGTGGGTAATCGCGGAGTAGAATTCCTGTTCGTATTTTCGCCATCATTGTCAGTTCCATACGGAAAAGTTGAGATTTTTTCAATTTGCTGATGAAAATGCAGTAAATCCGGCCTGATAGTATGTTTGTATACTATGAATCGAGTATTCATTGAGCCATGAGTTTTCTTACGTAAATACGTTTTAGTGAAATTTTTCGCAAATAATTTAACAAACGTAGCCGAGCGCAGCTATGCTCTATTACGATTCGTGACACGTTCGGTGATAGAGCATTGAGTATATACACACTTTACGGTGTGTATATATTCAATGCCGTACAGAATTACGGAGCCAAAAGGTAACCAGAAGTCCACGTAGAATTATATCTTCTTCCTCTTAAAGTTCAATGGGCACATCAAACTACCCCAATCCCACTCTGTAACAACCTAGGAACAATGCTTACCCCCTAGATCAGCAGCTTGTTCAACAGTTTCCTCTCTGTGATATTTCAAAGCGTAATGTAATAGCGTAAAGCAAGGTAACCAAGCTTCACAACACTATTCAACAAAGAAAAACTTTTAATAGGCAGTTTAAGCCATGGAACTTCTGAGGAAACACTACAACAATCAGGTAGACTGCATCTGCGGCTTGACTTTATTGACATCTCAAATATATCCTTTTCTATCAAGCATGCTGGGAGTTTTTGAATATCCTGCCACGATATCCCAGCTGCCAAGATTTGGATCGCCGAAATGCCAGAGAGGTAAAGACAAGGGATAACAAGAAAACGGCCGATTTTTTTAGTGCCTTCTAAAGGAAGTCGGAAATGTTTATTTGTGAAGCATTTAATACAAAGTAAAGCATTAGAAGTGTCCATTGCGCTTTAATAGTTTTTATATAGTCTCATACTCGAAATATTACAATTGCAATTAAAATACCATTATAGTGTCACTCCTCGGATGTGCCATCTGTTCATGGTATTTGCATTTAGGGGAAAGCCAGATCCGAGGCTAGAGCAAGAAACAGAGACTCGGTCACGTCACCTGTCTCAAATTTGTTGGTGTGACTGTACCTTGGCATTGCTTTCGGTTAGCTGTATGATTATTTAGCGGATGGATATTATTGGGTGTGATTCGTGATGTTGAAATTATTTTTGGTTTTACTTTTTTTTTTTTTTCGTGTGCGCTCGAGCTCTGCTCTCAGCAGAGGAATGTGTTAATGATACATTTGTTTGTAAATAAAAATAACCTTGAACAAACTGTCCAAATTCTATTTCCAGCCATCCGCACTGACCTGGCCGCGCAAACCAGTTTATAACAACTGTGTGTTTCTAATAAGCTCCTCCTATCTTTCTTGCGTTGATTTGTTAACGAGGAATACTACGGTGTTGCACCAGAAATTAAGGAGTGACTGGATAGAGGGATAACAAGACTCTTGGAGCATGTAGATACTGACTCTCCGGTATCCGTTCTACGCTTGTTTCCTGCACTTTCCGGCTCCGACATCCGGTGTAGACGGGTTTCGCTCTCTTCCTGGAGTATGTATACATGCAAGGCCGTATCCACGGGGGGTTAGGGGGTTGAACCCCCCTCCCGAAACATACAAAAATTGTCATTTTATAGGCTTTTCGTCTGATCTATGTTTTTTTTGTCCGACCCGCAGGCACCCACCCCCCCCCCCCCCCCCCCCCCCCGAAACAAATTCCTGGATACGGGCCTGTATACATGTAATATATATTACATCATGTATATTTAACTAGACAGTCAACATTTCAACGACAGTTTCCAAACTACACAAATGTAAGTGTGCACTATATCACTAGCAGCTGTAAATATCTATGAGTGTCTACAAGGTTAGGTTTCTCAGTATTCTGTGATACGGCTGTATCGTATGGCTATTTATACGTTTTATATACTATTATACGCATAGCAATGGAGTAACGTCGACGTCCAACAATACATGCTTACCAGCGTCAAAAAGAACTGCGGCGACGAACATGTAAACAAAGCTTACCATAAAACAGTCGGGGTCTTGTAAGCATGTGTCATCTGACTTGCCGTGCTTCACAAACTGAAAAAGAACACTAATTAATTTCAGTTTTATCCTATCTGAACGAAACGAGAGCAAGAACATGGGCATAAGTTAATTCACACGAAAATTAGAAATATGAATCCATGAAGATTTGTTGGTATCGTAGACCTTTTCCAAGTTGAGAGGTACTCGTGAAAACGTATTCCAGGAAGCGAACGAAAACAAGGCTAATTTTTTTCTTCGTTATTTTTTTTTTATTAAAACCAGGCATTTGGCGGAATAGTCCAATTGCCAACTAGAGACAAGATTTTGTTTTTTTTCATAAACAAGGTTTGGATCGTTTGTTAAAAAAATACAGAGGTTAGCTTTATCGATAAGAAATGTTAGAAAACATTTTAAATACTGTTCCGACCGCATCTATCACATGTTTACACTAGGGATTTACAGAGCCAGTGACCATTCTGTCCGAACATCCATCGTCGTAGGGGTGAACTCGTTTTTCTACGTCCACTACACCCATCTGTCGATGTGTAGAGGAACTATATCACGGTATTCTTTCATCCAAATTTTCCTCGTGCGACTAATGATCTTTAGAAACAGACTAGAGTCACGAATCGCTTGTGTTGAGATAATGAGTCCAACCTGTAAAAGAAGGTGAACCGAAGGGTCGACGCTAGGGACACGGGCATTGACAGAAATACCCTGGGATTCATACCCATAATACTTATTCAACAATAGGCTATGCTATGGTACAGTAGCGGTTCGCATTTCAAGTATTTCAATGGAATCAACGAAGCAAATTCGGGAATTCTGAAAAGGGTGGTAGCTAATTCAAATGGTCTGTAAAGTTTCTTTGTCACGTGCTGTCATCGCCAGGCGGAGATATGGTGCGAACCAGCAGGGTGAACCAATAGCAGAGCTACTAGCCAACTATTATATTTCTCACGACTTGAGGGACGATTTCACCTAGTTCAGATACGATGTCTAAAGCCCATTCACGCTTTATATACTGGAAGGCGGTATTAAAACTGCCAGAACCACAGCTTTAATAGTCAATTCAAGATAAACTGTCAAAAGTTGATAACAGATAACACATGCTTGTGTATTTTTGTGTTATATCAGTGTATATTATGTTATGACCCTGTTAAATGTTATCTTTTCGCGAAAGCTCAAAGGGTCATAGCAGAGATATTCTCATGGCGTTTGAAGAAAGGATACACATCTCTTAGCAAACTTCTGACAGTGCATTCAAATGTATTTTCGGAGCCCGCCAAACAACGACTGAACCACAACGATACACTGTAAAAAGTTTATCCGAGTAAGGATTAAAGTTCACTGCAGTATTTGCTACTGGGATTAATCTTACCTCTACTGAGATAAGATTAATCCGAATTAGAGATAATATTATCTTTCTAGAGACAAGAGTAATTCTAGTAGCAAATACTGGAAGATTTTTGTTTACAGTGTACCATGATTTCCAGTATTTAGTTTTTTGTTGCGTTCATTCAGTTGGAATCTATACAAGCGTTGTAATGCCGGGTTTAGCTCTCTTCTTGGAGCACAAAAAATATTAGGGCGTAAAAATGACCTTTTCGACGTTTAATCGAATTCAATTCAACTCATTCTAATTTGAACATTCTTCAAACGAAACAACACACATAATGCCCTGGAGAAGGCCACAACCGTGTCCTGTGCGTTATAGATGTATATGTCTCAGAGTGGAATTGCTACTTGATCAACAATATCTCCCATCTTTTGTTTTGCACCGAAAGTCCCGTATCTTCTATTCCAAGAATGTTCGCAAAATCCCTTATTGGGGGTTTAGAGTTTCCTGATTTCCTGTATAGACGTAGAACAAGATACAAATAATCAATGCTAAGTTCAATTAAAATTCAACTCGTCAATATACAACATACTACCGTCAACATACAACATTATTCCTGTTTATATTTGTCTACTCGTCGCTCAGGCGGAATCAAATTTAATGTATAAAGTTACTGAAGATTGTTTTACTAAAATACCGCCTTGGCTTCAACCACTATGCCAATTTGACTTGAAGAATTTAGCATAAATGTACATTTCAAGACTTGAGCGATTTAGGTTTACTGTAGAGGAGGAGCGCATTCTGTTTAAATAGGAAAAGACGATCTTAGACTATGTTTTTTATCAGTATCCTGATCAAGGCCATATCCAGTTTAAACAGAAGGGGGTTGACCCTCCCCCCCCCCGAAACATGCAAAAATCATCATTTGTATATCATCATTTGTGATTTAGGTTTACTGTAGAGGAGGAGCGCATTCTGTTTAAATAGGAAAAGACGATCTTAGACTATGTTTTTTATCAGTATCCTGATCAAGGCCATATCCAGTTTAAACAGTAGGGGGTTGACCCCCCCCCCCCCCCCGAAACATGCAAAAATCATCATTTGTATAGGCTTTTCCCTCTGATCTATGTCTTTTTTGTTCTTTTTTGTCCGACCCACAACAAAAACCCTCCACCGAAAGGCACCCCACCCCGAAATAAATTCCTGGATACGAGCCTGGTCCTGATACTATTCGTGAGCTGGATTGTAGGCCATATTTTGCTTAGGTATACATCTTAGTTGAATAAGTCGAAGAGCTGATTAAAAGTGTTAATTTTAACAATTTGAAGTACCTTCCTTGGGGACAGGTAAATTTTCTATCCAGATCATAATTAGCAAATTGAACCTTGTTTTTTTGCAAGAATTACGATATTAGCTCCACTTAAAGAATTGGCTAGTCTTCGTGATTGCAGTAATATTCCCGCAGGTCCATTTAGCCCCCCCCCCCCCCCCCCCCCCGAAACATGCAAAAAGAGTTGTTTGTATAGGCTTTAACCTCTCATCTATGTCACTTTTTTTTTACTTTATGATCTAACCCGCGGGCAACCCCCCCCCCCCCCCGAAATAAATTCCTGGATACGGATCTGTATGCACGTCACGCGTGACATATTCGAATAAGAATATTTTTAATCGTTGGTAATATTTTAATTAGATTAGATTATGCTTTGCTTGATAACACGAAGATTAGTCGTCCCTCGTTTACATTCCAAATTTCCCATTTATATATTAGTTAAAAATCCAAATAGTGTACACTATGATCGGCTATAACATATTATGCAAAAACACACATGATCTACTAAATGAACAAAACCCAACGGTATTCTGCATTCCTTAAATTTCATGGTTCTAGCCCATTTTAGAATAGTCCGTAATAGGCCCACCTACAATCCTTATAATTGCCATCGGGCCAGTCATTAATCTGGCCGGCCTCAAGGTATCTTTCTCATTTTCGTCAATTCACTCCTTTATTGTGATTTATCCAGTTATGGTTCTACGAATATCAGTTAGGTTCCATACTGTTTTACCTGTGTGGCATGGGGGGAGGCTTCGAGGTAGGAAGCCGACGTGTAGCAACGGGAATCAGCGTGAATGCCTCACTGTACGAGAGTAATTGGATGCAAGGTTTACAGTTTTACTACGGTTGCCTTGGTATATCAATTCACATCATTGAAGCTATAAAATCCGTTCGCGAATATGTTTGCAGTACGAACATAATTTCGGTATATCGAGACATGAAATGCAATAATTTCGTGTTTTTGGTTTCTTTTACACGAACTGTATATAGCCAGAATCGTAAAGAAGTTAAGTCGCTTATTAGTGACAAAAAATAAAGATAGAAAATTGACGAATGAAGAGACAAAACAGAGCTAAAATGAGCAGACATGTATATCATAAGTAAATAAGTAAACATGTCTGTCATCTCTATCACAAATGTCTACATAGTAACTAGATGTGCAGTGCGAGTCCTTGAAACGGGCAATGTCTACAGTGCTTATTTTGCACGGGAAAAAACATGCCTGTTTCGAAAAAGCATCAAATTAGAAGTAGTGTTCAGTATTAGCATATAATTAATGGTAGGCTACTTTACCTTCATTCTTTTTATATGCTTTGACCTGTCTTTTTTCGTTTCATATCATATTTGTTTTTTTATTAATTTAAACTGTTTTCATGGGCTGTTACAGTTACAATGTGTGTCTCATTTGTGTCAATAAGACACAAATGAGAAAAAATCTCGAAGAAAAACAAGATGCTCCTTATACAAGAATTTGGCGCATCCTTCCACCCACCCACCCTCAGCCCCTGTATTTGATGTTGTGACTTGTAAGTCTGTTGTTTTGATAATTAAACAGAACTCACTGCGATTTGCTGCATCCAGTCTTTGTCACTGATATCGATTAGCTATTATCACTTTTGTAACCTACCCATAGGGTATTTTTGGCGGGATTAAGGTATCCATTGGTAATCGGTAATGCCAACGGTAGCTTGGAGTGTCTACCCTGGCATACCAGGGCCGGTTGGGGGTTTGGGTGTAGCAGACAGGGTTTCGAGCTTAACCATCAACCTACCGATTTTGTCGTTTAAAGCGTAATCACGCAGAACGATTTGTCAGAAGGATTAGGATTTATGGTCCAAATAAGGCTTAGTCGGATACAAAATGTAGGGCCCCTCAAGTCTAAAGAATATTTATGCTCGAAAGGGCGAAGAGAGGACAAAAATGTAAAGTATAGTCTGCAATTAGATTTCTTGAAGGGTGAAACATTGCCAAAGGTTTGAAAGGGTAAAAACAAAATGGATAATCTTCTGAGCTTACACTCAACTCCTGGGCCTTGAAGTAAGAATGGGCGGTATGAGAAAATGATTTTTTTTTTTAACAAAGCAACGAGGTAGCTTTGCTGGATCGACGAGGATTAAAACAAGAAAATGAACGCTTAAAGCACCCCTCGCACTATTTACTCTTCAACTTACAGTATTTTAAAATATTTGGATACTTTAAAACTAGGCTATGCTTTCAACAAATAACCCACCGTTTTGGCTGTTTTAAGCCTTTTCCATTGACTGATAGCGCAAGGGTAAAAACAAAATGGATAATCTTCTGAGCTTACACTCAACTCCTGGGCCTTGAAGTAAGAATGGGTGGTATGAGAAAATGATTTTTTTTTTAACAAAGCAACGAGGTAGCTTTGCTGGATCGACGAGGATTAAAACAAGAAAAAGAACGCTTAAAGCACCCCTCGCACTATTTACTCTTCAACTTACAGTATTTTAAAATATTTGGATACTTTAAAACTAGGCTATGCTTTCAACAAATAACCCACCGTTTTGGCTGTTTTAAGCCTTTTCCATTGACTGATAGCGCAGGGGTAAAAACAAAATGGATAATCTTCTGAGCTTACACTCAACTCCTGGGCCTTGAAGTAAGAATGGGTGGTATGAGAAAATGATTTTTTTTTTAACAAAGCAACGAGGTAGCTTTGCTGGATCGACGAGGATTAAAACAAGAAAAAGAACGCTTAAAGCACCCCTCGCACTATTTACTCTTCAACTTACAGTATTTTAAAATATTTGGATACTTTAAAACTAGGCTATGCTTTCAACAAATAACCAACCGTTTTGGCTGTTTTAAGCCTTTTCCGAGAGCCATTGACTGATAGCGTAAACAGGGAAACAATTTTATAACCGGTTTTTCTGATGGAAAATCTCCTCGCAGACAACCGTCGACAGCGTGATACACATCGAAGATAGCAAAACACGGCAAAAATCAGCGTGGTTTTATTTGAGGGGTTAGAATATATCGTACGAAATTGGGGTCTCCGGGTTTATAAATATATGGAGTGATGATGGAAGTAGGTTGCGTTAGTATTATAGGTAAGACAGGTCCTTTAAGGTGGAGAACCAGTCATTTTATTTAAGCAGCGATACCCAGTCCACCTACTCAGTGAATGAAGGGTTTATTAAAAAAAAAACTAGAATCTTCAATGCCCAGAGGTGAACCTGTAAGGGACTATTTTGTCCATCTGTACCCGCGTCAGAGCGTTGTCAGTCTGCTTAGTTGTTTGTAGGAGGTTCTTTATTCCGCTCTCGCGAAAAGGAAAAAAAAACTCGAGGCGAAAGAGAAAAAACGGGATTGCGCGAGTCTTTCTTGAGGACCTTTGGAATATGGATGGTGCCCAAGGCCGTATCCAGGGGGGGGGGGTAGGGGGTTGAAACCCAAAACGCACAAAAATAACCATTAGTATAGGCTTTTTCGTCTGATCTATGTCTTTTTTGTACTTTTTTGTCCGACCCGCAGGCGAACCGCCCCCCCCCCCCGAAAAAAAAATCCTGGATACGGGCCTGGTGGCGCCATTATAGACCTGTCAAGCTCTTTCGTCTATCCTTAAAAGTGAAAAGTGGATTCTTTCTAACGGATACCCGACGAAAGAACTTGAGAAACGTATGCAAATCAACAGCATTTAGTGATTGTTTAAACTACCCCAGACCCATCAAATCTGGACTGAAGACGGTACAAACAAAAAAGCCGCGCTTAATTGGATATGTGCGTAGGTAAGTAAACGAAAAGATAATGATGGTTGATTTGATAGACAAAAAGGGTAGTAAAATGCCAGTTACAACTTGTGAGTTGGTTTATGTTAGATTACTTGACGAGCTTGGCATTTTGATGTGTGAAAAAACAGCAATGTGGAGGGATTTGGACGAGCTTTCGGGAATGGAGCTGCGCTTTGTAAATGTGCAGTCCGACAAAAAAACAGAATTAAATAAGATAAAAGAAGCGCTACAGTCCCTCCGCATGTTCGGTTTAATTAGTAATAGCACGAATAGTTAGTTGAAACCGGTGAACGTCAAAAGCGTGATGGTTCTTAGCTGTATGACCGCATCTTCAGCGAGGTTTACTGAAAATTTTACAGCAGGTTTTACTGCCAAGTCCAGAAAAATCGAATATTTGGCCCGTCCGCTAACCGTTTTGAAAATAAGTTAGCTCGGGTTTGACGCAGACACACATTTTCTTTTCTTGCTAGGCCGCCATTTATTGGCATTCATTAATAATAAAATAACGACAAGCGGCAACTACCCAGGGTTGGTCACCAAGAACCAGGGTGTACGAGTTACTTCAGGATAATGTGGGTTACTCAGGGTTGCTTTGGGTTACTTTGGGTTACATTGGGTTGCTTTGGGTTAGATTAGGTTACATTGGGTTACTTTGAGATACTTTTGGGTTACTTTCCAGGGTGTACGAAGTTACTTTTGGTGACCTTTTAACCAAAGTTTCCATGCCATAGCATTGTCAGTCTGCGTCGTTGCAAGTACAAGGTTTTCACAACCACTGTCATGTGGGCCAATTGGGCCTTTCAGTTAAACTTTAACTAATCTGGAAGAAAACAAAACACAAAACCTACACCTTGATGGGGAGACAAGCGACCCTGGCTGTGTTCGCGAACCCGCATTGCCACCGTATTTGAAACGCAACGGGAATTCATCCCCAGTACTACAAGTATGAAGACATCACCGCCGCTGTAAATATGTCAGCTCTCGGATGCCACTCTCGGCATTCCGTTCCAGCGTTAGGATGGTAAAATATTTTATGACCGCTGGCAAATTTTCCAGTTGTATGCTGGAGTTAATCGGCACTCAACGCTCAAAGACCTCTGGCATCTCAAATGGCGGGCGAGCGTTTTTCCCAAACGCTCGGAAAAGCAAACATGGGCGCCAGAGACAAACAGTAGTCGATTAATCCAGACTAGATGTCAAACCATGCGTTCCAGGATTGAACAAAAATGTTCCCGCTTGCGGTTGGCTAAACTGGCTGGAATGTAGGGTTGAATAAACAAAAAACGCCCTAAGTCGGGCGAACCTAAAAATGTTCATGCTCGTACTAGCCAGTAGTACCGAACCTGCGACGGCTCCGAGGATGAGTCCGTCTTGGTCTTCCGCAAGGAAAAGAGGGTGAAAAAGCAGTTGAGAAAAATGATGACATAACACTCAGAAGTGAAGGAAGTAACACTCAACAGCTTCGACAAGCCAACCGGCAGGAAAAGCCCGAAAAGGTGATGCAAGGTGTGTAAAGGTCAATCAACATTCAATATTTGTAGGTCCAACTAATGAAGCACCGAAATAACGGAAAATGGCCGAACACGTCAGTGACGAAACAAAATGTCATCTTCTGATTCACTTAAAAACTCCGAGCAACAAAACACAATGAATCGGCACGAGTAGATCTTAACATATAGTCGTTTTTCGCACATAAGTCATAACTCTCTATTATTTTTTGTTGTTTAACCGCTTTAAGTCACATTGCCACCTACTATCCTTATTATTCCCGAAATGTGTGGTTGCGTCGACAGCTTTGAGCTGGTGTATGCACGTTGTGTTCCCCTGACCCTCTTGACGACCCTGGTATTGTGACCGTGGTCGGTAAAGAACACTAACAGTCAAAATCTAAAACCCAAAGAGATCCACAGCGTTTCCTTGTCGCCGACGAGGCCAACTAATTCGACTGGTCAACATCCTTCACTAGTTCTGATCACAGCAAAATAACACTAGGAAGAAGCACCAAAATTGACACACAGTCTAATAGCAGCGATACTAGCACCACTAGCGATAGAGAACGTCCTTACTTAGGTTCATTCAGCCGTTCACCAGCCCTGCCTCCAATAACTTCATATTCTGTATATAGCAAAAAAAAATTACACAGCCTCCATTGTTTCATTGGTGTGTGCAGACCGCAGTTTGTCTAAGCCCGCAAGTTTGTCTCGCCTGAAGTGCCGCAATCGAAGTGGGCGACGCACTGAATATGTCTGCTAAGCATGGAAAGCATAGGTCTTGACGCTACTCCTTAGTGTTATTTTGCTCTGGTTCTGAGATAACTGAATGAAAAAGGCCGAAACATGTAGCCTTTTTCGACAAAAGCCTTTTTCCGTCTGTTTTCTTTTCTTCTTTCCGTCCTTCTGAACTTGCTGCGTTGAAACTTACATATTATTAATTCTCCAAATTCTTTTTGTTTTCCCAATTTCTGCGAGTCTCTCTTTCCTAACTTCGATTTTTAAAGTTAAGAATCCTTTGGAAACTTTAAATAGTAATACCCAGAACTTTCGTAAAAATGCTGACAACATTCTTCTTCATCACAACCTTTTTCTTTTTTTCACAAAAAAGCGCCCTGATTAGTTTGTTTATTTTGAACTTTGGGATTTCCATTGTATTTCGTTGTATATTTAGTAGGCTAATTTGTCTTTAACGGTCAGCTGTTTATTAGTATGTGAGTGTGTGTGAGTATGGTTGACATGTTGTTGTTCTTTATTCACTGCTCTTCAGTTTTGAAGGATTTAAATAAATAATAATAAGAATAATAATAAAATGCACGCCAGAAATGCGTTACTTCTCTTTCCAGCGGAAATTAGATGCTTGCCGTCGACGATGTCTGATCCCTGCTGAAAGGTCGGAGCGCTAATCAACAACGTAAAACGAGTGTATCAGTCAATAAATTATCGATCAATTAGCTTTATTTCAGCGCAAGTTGAAATAAAATGCACGCCAAATAACAAAAAATAAATAAATAACAAAAAAGAAAAACAAAGAAAAAACGTAAGAATTGTCGTTTAACTACTTATGTCGTATCAACTGCTTATCGAGCAACTAATATCTCTTTACATTAATCCAAGCAAGAAGTAAAATAAATCATTAATTCAGGAGCTGTGAACCCCTATTTTTGAAAAGTACATCTCATGTCCTAAGTATAATAAGTTTGATTCCTATCAGAAGGAAACCTGCGGAGCTTGTTTATTGAAAGCGGAGCTGACGAACCCTTGACCATTCGTCATGATGAGACGATATGGATGTGGAGGCTCGGCGTTATGGTGGGTATACACACTGCATAAAATCCGAGTGTATTTTGAAATCCTAGCGTATTTTACGCACGTTTTGAGCTTGAAAACATTTCTAGCAATACGGACGTATTTGAGAAATCGGTCCGCTTTGTATCCAAATACGTCTGTATTGTTAGAAATCTTTTCAAGCTCAAAACGTGCGTAAAATACGCTCGGATTTTACGCAGCATGTAAATGGACCATTAGTTATAGCGACCGATGATTCGACATAACAGACATTAGCTGCGTTCGTTTTCGTCGTTTGGTTCGCCGTTCCAACCGTCGTTTTGCTATAAGCGTTTTCGTTATAACGTCGTTCGTGAACGGCGTTGGACTGCCGAGAACTGTTTTTCTTTGTTCGGTTGATCCGCCGTTTCATTCGTCGTTCATAAAACGACGAACGTAGGTGCAAAGGCAGTTTCGACACCTCGTTTCAGTGATAAGGTGCGAATTTAAACAAATTAAACTTGTATACTAAACTTAAAATCAGTTTGCCTGTTATACTAAAATCCATTTTTGTACTATAGCTGTTGTTGTAAATACTAAGTTAGTTCGACTACTAACGTTTTCGTATCAACTTCCTTCGTGAAACGACCTCTAGAACGTGACAAAGGTAACACTAATATGACAAAATTTAGACGACGTGTTTGGACCGAAAACGACGAAAACGAACGCGGTTATTCTAAGTCGACGCGTAGACGCGACAGAAAAGCCAAAGATCCGCGACCGGTGGAAGAGCGTCCGCTTGTAGCATTTCCTTTTCTGTTTTTTTGCATTTATTTCTTTAATTAGTTTGTGTTTTTTCTTTTCCTTCCTTTGCTTTGTTTTCAGTTTGTTTCCTGTGACAATGGATTATCGATACTGAAAGCCCCACTCATGGCCAGCCGGTAGCTTTGTGGTGAGGCTAATCGTTAGGAATAAAAATAACTATAGAGACACAAAAATTATGAGAACATGCAACAAACACATCTAAAACCGCTTTTATACTAACCTTTTACGATCAAATTGTTTTTACTTTCTTTGCATACGACTTGTAGTTGAAAAACTGTGAATTATCAAGTTTGTGTTGGGGTTTTGTTTTTGCTTGTATTGTTACATTTTCTGCATAAGAGCTGTAGGTGGAAAGTTTGGTTATTAGTTGTTAGTTATTTTAGATACTTGTAATTTTGAAGCGGGATCTCATAGGGTTTTGTTTTTGTTGCATATGTATTGTTTTATCCTTTCTTTTTTGCGAATGCTTAGCTATATAAAAACAAACTAACCTAATCGGCGAAACTATGGCCACATGGGTCCGTGTGTGAAATACTTTCTTTTTTTAACTCATCAAAAACTTACAACAAAAACAAACAACGTCCTCCACGACAGCCTAATTGGGAGCGTTAGCCTCGTGCTGCTTAACCAGGACTACCAGCCAGGGGCGTCACGACTAGGGGGAGGGGAGGAGGGGGGAGCCCCCCCCCAATGTTGTCCGCCAGTCGGTAAAAAATACCTGAGTCGGAGCGAAGCGCCACGATTTTTCGTAAAAGCAGTCGAGTTTTTTCTTGGAAACATTCAGTCTTTCTAAAACAGTCGGTTTCTCATTAAAATGATCGATTTTTTCTTAAAATCAGCCGATTTTTCGTGAACAGAGTCGTTTTTTCTCAATAATATCGTTTTTATCTGCAAAAAAAGTAAGTGAAAAGGACCACCCTGTCGGTAAGCACCTTGCCCCCCCCCCCCCCCAAACATTTTGGCTAGTAAGAAAGAGCGGAAAATCACCAAACTTCAGGTTAAGAGGGAAGACCTTCGCCAACGAACAATGAAGATCCACTACAGTACCACTTGAACTCATGTAACTAGGGAAGAGAGTTATTTACACATCCAGTACAACAAACAACAGTCGCAGCAAAACCTCCAATCCTAAATGCTAACACCGTAAGCACTTTCATTTAGTTGCCCAGGACACAAGATCAAAATTGTGTTTACTGGACAAATAACCCAATCAGATAACAATTTCGGATGAAGAAATAGGCAATATCAAATTCCTCTCAGAAGTTACTGATGGAATAGCTAGGTTGGGGGAGGGCGCAAGCTTTCTAGGTGATTGAATGTAGTATGAAATGCTAAGGTTAGAAATGGACTGAGTCCCTAAGTACTTGTCCATACACTTAAAGAACCCCTCGCACTATTTACTCTTCAACTTACAGTATTTTAAAGTATTTGAATACTTTAAACCTGGGCTGTGCTTTCAACAAATAATCCAAGGTTTTGGCATTTTTAAGCCTTTTCCGAGACCTGTTGCCTTTATATCAAAGATAGGGAAACAATTGACATAACCGTTTTTTTCTGATGGAAAAACTTCTCACAGACAACCGTCGACAGCGTGATACACATCGAAGGTAGCAAATCACAGCAAGTGAGAAAATCAGCGTGGTTTTGTTAGAGGGGTTAGAATGTACCGTGCGAAATTGGGGTCTCCGGGTTTAGAAATATATGGAGTGATTATGGAAACAGGCTGCGTTAGTAATACAGGTAAGACAAGACAGGTCCTTTAAAGGAAACGTCCCCCAACATAGTGTTTCTGATAGGATGTTCAACTGTTTACTTTAATCTCAACGATGAGTCAGTAAATTACCCAAGGGTTTTGAGCCCTTATCAGACCCCTTGCAAAGGGTGACAAACATGGCAAAACTTGCCAAATGTTGGTCTCTTGTCACCAATAAGCTTCATGGATACGATGACCGGGAGCCTGACGCGTCACTTAGAGACAAACAGGAAAGGTGAAAAATGATTGTAATCCCAGTAAGGGATAAAATAAAACTACGAAATAAAGAATTTCGAAATTAAGAAGGGATGGAAATTTGACGGAAGCTGAATGAATTCTTTTCAGACGCTGGATGGCGGATCCCTTATAAATCAGGTAGTAAACCACATTGGTCGATTTATCAGTGCGTTCTCGAAAACGTCTTGATATTCATAGACTTAACAGATGAGTTATAATAAGTGATGGTTGATGAATATAAGGTTTGAAGTCAAGCTGACCATTCATTATGAGTTCTCTGAAATTATTTGTATAGTGATCGTGAACGCGAAGGATTTTATAATGGCTGGGTGAAAGCTTCTGCGCTTTCCCAGGGAATTGGTAAATTGCAAATAGACACAGAATTCAGAATTGTAAAATAATCACAGATTTCAACATATACACTTTTAACACGCACATTTTAATATTCGTTATTTCATTTGGATGTTTTTGTCGTTTCAGTCAGCATCGTTCTTTCTGATTTTAAGTTACATATCGTTGTATGTTTTGTTGGTTCCGCATCACTTTTCTGTTGGTATTGTGTTGAACTTTATGATATTTAGTTGCTTATTTTTCGCTGAGGACGGTTTGCCCGAAGTGCAACCGAAATATCAGAATTTATATTTATCCCTCGCACATCATCCTAGAGGGATAATTAGCTGATCAATAAAAAAAACCCAAAAATCACGGTTTTCTATTTCTTTCGTGATGGTTGATTAAAAATGCAATGGACGGTTTAACAACAGATCGCATTTACACTCCAAATAAGGAATATTTCGGCCTTAATGTAGGGTTTTTGAAAGTTACTGATTCACAACGCTTGTAACCTCCAACTGCATCTAAGAGGCACATAACTCAAATATTATATATCCTATTCCAAGTGTGACCAGAAAGCCACAAGTAAGGCAAAGACGACGCATCATACTTTTTATTCCCGAATTTCACAAGATTAAAATCTACCTCAATAGAACCTGTACCGTTCAAACGTGATATATTGTCTAGCTTGAATTGCGTCATTTTGTTTCTGTGCCGTACTGAATAGGGCTGTCAAGCATAAAAGAACTTAAATTCTAATAAATGAATACAGCGAGGATTATAATTCATAGTCGTACGTATTACAGTGACTTAAGCCTCGATGTCGTCATAAATGTGTTGTATGGGACGATCTGACACCAGACTTTCCATATTTACCATTATTTATTGTCAAACATTTTTTTTCCGAGTACCCGACATGCATGGGAGACTTGACGTGTCTGTCTAACACCCTTCGGATTATTAATCAGTTTGAAAAATTAATGTTAGGAATTATGTTATTTTACTACGGTCTGTAAAATACCGACACAGATGTTAATATTCACAGTCTTCATTGTCCGTGTCAACGCGATTCGGTACCACAGTTGAACATCACATTTTCTTTTTCCATTTTCGTCTGGAACTTCAGATGTTTCTAGAAGGACTAAAAAGTTAGCAGTGGAATTTTCTTGGCTATGTGAAAATAAAACTGTCTGCAAGAAAAGTATTAAAACAAGAGTCTGATGAAAACTGAAATTAATAGTCCAGACACTCATGTTTGTTTTTGCACCCGATATATTGTTGTACATACTCAGTACTCACATACTCAGTACGGCAACATGGATTTGTAAGTGTAGGGCTAAGTATTAGTGAGGACAATGCTGTTATTAAGTAGTGATTAGAGTATGAAAGTAAAATAATGTAAGTATACTGTAGATAATCTTGTTCAAGTCTAAACTATGTTGTTGAGTTCAAACGTTAATATACGAACTAGACACATATGAACTTATATTAAAACTTAATTGGCTCCATCAAGTTCCAGTGTCATCCATATTGTCGTATAATCCTTAAAATAAAATAGTAGAGACGGAGCCTGACAAAAACATAGTAAACGAAGGTAACTCTACAAAGTACACAAAAAGCGTCTTCTGTGAGCGATTGACTAAAGACAAAAAATTCTTATTGCATCGACTAGCTCTCACAAGTCACCATACTCACCATCCGCAGGAAATAGAATCCCATTCTATACTTCTCTGTCCTATACAATCATATAAACACACACGATATAAATAGATAGATAGAAAATACAAAGCCCCCCGATATAGCAGCAAAACTCCAGGAGCTTCATACAAATGTATCTGGACAAGCGTATGAACGGCTTACTCCATATCACGGGCTCATCCGTTTGTTCTGTTGATTTTTTCTGTTTATTTTGTTGTATTAGTTTTCTTCAGTTGTTTATTGGTTTCTTTCTCTTCTTTACTCCACTATCTTCACATTGCTTATGTGCAGTGGGTTATAAATAAATTATTATTATTTTAGATATGTGATGCATAAAAACCAACAAGGGCCATCGCACCTATACAGAGTTGCCATGTCGCCCCCTCCAGAAAGTTTAAAATATGCTTATGACACAACCCATGCAGTATCTTTATTTGGTCACAATTAGTGTCTGGCTATGCAAAAGGACCAAATTTATTAAACTATGTAGCGTAAAGAAGTCAGGTTTTCAGTCCAACAGAATTGGTCAATGTGAGTTTTTGTGAACCCAAGACTTGCATTCATAATGAAATCCAATTCGGTGCCAGCGTCCAATCTGCGCGCTGGTTTATCTCAACGAAAATCATTCACTACATAGCTCCATTACTTCTGTCAATTCGATTAGATCGTTTCGGCATCCGAAGTCGTTGATAGATGCCGATAGTTATATGTTTAATTAGCCTGACACTTTGAGTAATGGGTTTGAGAAAAATACTGTGACGTGTTTGTACTGCCCCTAAGAAACAGGCCAGTGACCAGGCCCGTATCCAGGAATTTGTTTCGGGGGCGGGGGGGGGGGGGGTGCCTGCGGGTCGGACAAAAAAGTGCAAAAAAAGACATAGATCAGAGGGGAAATCCTATAAAATGATTATTTTTGCATGTTTCGGGGGGGAGGGCCCCCTCAACCCCCCCCCCCCCTGGATACGGCCCTGCCTGTGACCAATCAAAAAGGTTAGGGCACAGAAGTTTGGTTTAAATGACTTTTGACAACATCCATCCTCTTGTAATAATACTCATGTGTATTAAAGTCGAGAAAGAAACATTTTACAGACAAACAGTATCACACTCAAACCCAAGCTTTATCAGTAATATACTTATTTATTTACCGTTTATTTTTATTTTTTTCTTACAAATAATAGTCACGACGGCGCTTAAAAAAAGATATGCAGATGACTGTAAAACAAAAACAACTTTATTAAGAGATCCGAGCTAGAGCGGGTCTACACACTCTTCGTTTTGAAGAAAGTTTTAAATATGTTCATATTTGTTGGTGTCCGGTGCGGAATCACTCCATGGTTTCCAAAATGAATTTTGGCCAATTCTGTTCTTTCGGCATGGGAGTACACAGTAAAAAAAAAAAATCTTGCAGTATTTGCTACTGGGATTAATCTTGTTTTTACTGAGATAACATTATCCCAAATTCCGATTAGTTTTATCCCAACTGAGATAATTACTTTAAAAAATTACCTTAAATCACAGCTTGGAGTGAAATAAGGACTTTTGATCCTGTTGAATCACTCCTTGTGATGACTCCCTATGAAAAATTTGTAGCCTGCGTAGTAGTATGATAGTAATACGAAAATGTTGCATGTAATACTATGTAATAGCAAAGAATACTATCATTTAATGTGCCTCAGACTGGTCCAATCTTATGTAGCAGTATCCAGTAGCACCCGGTCTTGCTAATAGTAGTATATAGTAGTATGCAGTAACACGGTAGCCTTGAAGTAGAAGCATATAGTAGCATCGTAAGTACTGCATGCTACTTTTTCGTACTACTGCATCCTTACTCGGAGAAACTTTTTACAGTGTATGTTCATATGCGTATACATGGTAAGCTAGAAGCTTGTCGCTATTACAAGCAGTAAAAAATAATAAAGTCACAGAATGACGTCGCCAACGCCAACAAGACTCTTTTTGGATCCATTCTCATGCCTATTTCGAACTATACAAATTTATCTTTCCTACGATTTCCAGAAGGCGCACGCCATCTTGGTTCACCGTTAGTTAGACTGTTACACTTAGCTTGTTCCACGATCGAACGTTACAATATCCGTGTGTGTCTCATATTGCTAAGCTCTTAAGACCGAATTAAAAACAAATATTGAAAATATAATTAAAAGTGCGTGCTTTCTTGGAAGGTTCATAGTGGCTAGAAGGAAGTTCATCTATTATAATTTGTATAAGTAGGCTAGTTGATGTTTTATGCATTTTTATATGCCACCTTTAAATACTGATTTATAGTTTATTTTTTTTTATATACGAGACATCGCTATTGTTTTTGTTTGTTTGCTTTCTTCCTTCATTTGTTTTTGTTCTTCCTCGTTCAGTTTCTTCTCTTTTTTGAAAAAGTATGTGAATTAATGTAAAGTGACGTCTTTCCTTCTTGGGATCCCAAAACGTAAGTGGAGGGATACCTATGACACCGCAAAAATATCCGTCTGTCTGTGAGCACGATAACTCGAAGGGAATGAGATATTTTGATGAAACTAGGTGTAAGGGTTCTTGGGGTCAAGGGTAAGGTCAAGTTCCTAGATGGGCTTTGTATCCCTACATTTAGGGGTGGGGGAGGGGGCTCAAATTAATGGGCAAACAAAATACTTTTAAACAGCTAATGTGATAGCCGATTATGGGATAAGAAGACTTGCTGAACGTGATGGTGAAAACCAATTTGTCATCGGACAAGTAGTTCAACAAGTTCTACAATAAAGAGAGTAATTAAAAAAATAAAACTATAAACATATTTCTGTTGTATTGTCATCTATAGTGTGTTATTTATACCTTGAGTAAGCCGAGTTACTCTCAATGTTATGCTTATTCTCTGTAGGTTAACGCTGCAGAATTAAAAGAACTTAAACCTTATAGCGGGAAGGAAAAGTAGCAAATGCAAAATTTTCTTTAGAAAAAAAACTAATGAATGAAAAAAAAAGTGTGTGGTTGTTGCATTTTGTGACGAGGACCGGCTTTCCGACAGGCCATTAGTCGTTAGGAATACTCTGCCGTCTAAGAAATCCATTCATTCCTTCACACCCGCCATAGGAGTCCGAGATCGGTCGTTTCATCGCTCAGCGGCAGAGAAAAAGTTGGCATTTGGTCTCGGACCGATATCTCTCGACTGTGTCTTATTTGTCTTTCTGGCGGATGACATCTCGTGAGGGATCGTTAGTTCTTTCTTAGTCTTGTGTCACTTAGTGTCATTTCCCGTGATCCTCGGGAAATTCCGTTCTGCCAAGACGTTCTTCCGTCGGCACAGGGAGCGCCCTCTGTCTTAGTCCGGGAAAATCATGTTTTTTCTCGTGCACCATTTTGATGCAAGTATGAAGAAAGTTTGTATAAAGTAGAGATATACTTCTTTAATAACTTTGAAGACTGCCTTGGTTATGGCATGCATTTTGGGTCAAAATTGTTAAAAATGTTGCCGAGAATACTCGAAATGTCGCCGAGAATCCATGAAATGTAGCCGAGAATGCTGTTTTTGTCGCCGAGATTTTTTGTGTGTATCCGAGACTGCAATGTTTGTTGCCGAGAATGAAAACTTTGTAGCCGAGATTTTCACTGAAAAACGTGTCGCCGAGAAATACGGATATGCGTTCGAAACCAAAAATCTAGTTCCCGAGATGGAACAAAGTGTCGCCGAGATTGCTAGAAATGTCGCCGAGATTTCGCGTAATGTCGCCGAGAATGCATGAAAGGTCGCCGAGATTTCTTTGAAAATAACATGCAAGTGAAAAAAGTGTCGCCGAGAATTGGAAAAAAAAATACAGCTTAGAACGAAAAATCTGATTTTTGAGATGGGAACAAATGTAGCCGACTTGGTGGTTGGTGAGGTCCTCCTTAGTGTTCTATTTGTAAGTCCGGAACAAGTGTGATTCTTCGTTGCAGTACACGCTCACTACCATTGTAAGTGCTATATTTGCTATCGCACTCTTGTTGGTATTAGTCTACTCAATAAACAATGTGAATGTGAACAACAGTTGCTCAAAAGTAAGATCCACAAAGAAGTTTCAAAGGAAAGGATATGACTCAGAGGCAGGGGCGTTGCGAAAGGGGGGAGGGTGCAACATTCGCTAACTTATTCGGTATTATTGCCAGGATTCGGTAGTTACCACGAACATGAAGAGGTCGAGTGAAGAACTGGTAGCAGACAAAAGGACTGATCTATGATTTCATCGATATTCCTTACTTTTATTTGTATCCTAAAAACAAGCTCTTATCAGAAATGTCTCGAAAATTCTGCCTGCGGCGCTTTTGATTCACTATTTTCCGGAAAGGTGCGTCATTTAGCTAGGTTTTAAACCAGTTTTAGGGATCGCGATTTTTCGAAACCCTAAAAGCTAGAACCTGCATGGAAATAGCTGAATTTGGCAGGAAAAAACGAACTTAAAAAATCTCGCCTGCGGCGCTCACTTTGTGTGATCACGGCTAGTAATGACTAGTCATACAGTAGCTCCTGCTGCCGGGATGTCACTCTATCCGGTTTCTGGAAATTGTTAGGATCCTGGTGTTTTGGCTCTGCACCCAACTACGAAAATTCACTTGCGACGCCCCTGGTCACAGGTGCTAAGAAAGCTAGAGTAAGTATAGTCGTAGAAAGAAATATATAACTGAAACGCATTTATTTTACGGATATATCATCAAATAATGTGTTACCACCTTAAAATTTTTGAAATAATGACTTTAGCACAAAAACCTGGTTCTGGGGAGCTTGACTTTGACATGGACGACTGATTTTCTCTTCCATTTAAGTCATCCACCAATAGCCTTGTATACTGGTTAGGGCTAAGGTTCAAGCATAGCAAGTATGATAGTTTGGTTCTTGCAATAGCCTTGTCACATGGTTATGGTTAAGGTTCAAGTCTCCAAACATCGTTTGTATGGTAGTTTTGGTTCATCTTAAAAGGAAATGTCAGGTAAGCAGCAGTTCATAGTATCTCCATGACTGGAAGTGCAAGCCCATCTCAGAACCATGCTTGTTCATGGTTTCACACTCAAATCCAAGATCAGAGCTTCTGAGAACTTAACACGTCAGCAGGGCCAGGAATTGGCTCAACCTCACTACTTCCGAACTGTAGTTTCAATGACTTATTAGGACTGTGATTGTTCAACTCAACTTCAGAGACAAGAAGTGGTTTATCTGATAGGTGGAAATAAACAAAAAATTTCAGTCCGGTGATGCAGCTTTTCCACCTCAAAATTCCGGCTTCCTCACTACTACAGATCCCCAGAAGCTGAGGAATATATCCTTTGCATACACGCTCCATGTACTGATTGTCAATTAGTATACTTTTTCCAAATTTTGGCTATCACCCCTTGACTTCATATTTCAGGAAGTGCTCAAAACTGTTCAAAACTGGAGCTTGAGTACTAGTCAGCTGCTCCTGTTGGCTATGGGCACGAATGATCACTGCATGGGCTTTTCCTATTCCTTCTTGCGGACCTTTAATAGCCGATTTCCCACACTGACTTCCATTATCGACAACTGCATCTAACACTTCGGAATCCATCTTCGAATTTCCGATCATAATGGCCGAGGCAGTTATGTTTCTTGATCAATGACTGTGCGCTGGAAAGGAGATCAAGTTGGGCACACATAGCACTCATCAGAAGAAACAATGGTATTCTCAAGTGTTAGGTTAATTGTGAATGTATTTGTGGTAAAACAATTAAAGATTCTTCCTTAAATATCTGATTTTGTGAATTTCTTCTCTGAAAATCAGATATTTAAGGAAAAATCTTTAATTCTTTTTCCACAAACTCATTTGCCAGCTTGAGAGGCTTGAGCCTGAAAAGGACCCTTGCCAAGAAGGGCTGAAGTATCGCTCTTATGAAAATGTAGCTGACTTATCGGTTTGCACCGTACAAGATGATTCGCAATCAGCATGGGCTGGAGGACTATCTACAACCTTCTTTATACTCTTGATGACTATCTCTCTATGCCGATTCAGAATCTCTGGGTACCTGCGGAAGAAATGAAGAAATGGTGCCAAAGTTGCGCTGACTCAGGATTTGAGTCGTTGAGTTTGAGACGTTACGGACACGTTTACTCCTTCTTCCTGAGAATCAGTGGCGTGTTCTGAACTTAGTCATATAGAGTATTATCCCACAACTAAAAGTTCTCCTGCTTTGGAAAGTGAACTGTTTGCTAATTCAGTCTCAGGCAAGGAGTTTTTAGCAAACTCTTTGCTTCAAAGACAATCTAGATCTGTCATGGAAGAAAAGCAAAAACGGCTCCATAGAGTGGTGCCTGAGTGGTGCCAGAGAGCCAATGTCTGCAGATACTTACATACAATTCTCAGAAAAAGAGCCATTGACAGTCAAAGGTATTTCAGTCAATTCTGACTCAAACTATACTAAAACATGAGCTACTTGAACCACTGAAAGAACTTTAGAGAGGCTGCAATGGCCTTGAACTTCTGACTTTCTGTGGCATATGATGTCCTCCTTAGGGAAACGTAAATACCTCACTAATCCAGTGGGCTGATCCCCCCCCCCCAAATGACACCTCTGATTCTAGGATTCTGAATCTCTGATTCAAGCAACTCTGGGCCTCAGTCTAACCTGAGTCTAACAATCCCCTGAGCCTAATCTAACCTCATAAACTTTGTAGCAGGCACACTGAAAAACAACAAAATAGGTTCGGACAGTAGGGGGTCAAGAGAACATAGGTTACCTATCCTGCTTTGTAAATGACATCTCGTTTTATCCATGAAATTCAATCCAAGGCCTTTGGAAGACTCTGAGACCCCTCAGTGTGCACACCTTTCGTGGATTTTGAATCCTGGCAATACCTGAAATGTGAAACCTGGAGGTACTGAAATCCCTAACGATGTAAGAACAAAGGCTAGCAAAATTCAAGAGAAATCCAGGAGAAATCTCAAAAGAATTCAGACAAAAATTAGTGACATTTTCTTTCTTTATCTCTTCTTATTCTTGACACTAAAAGCGTAATCTTCAATCTTAAAGATTATTTTTCTTTTCACTTTCGGTGGTCTGATTATATTGTCAATAGGATGAACGTCAAAAGTCCCAGCAGACGATTCCAACATAAATTTCCCTTGTCTTTTGAAAAAATTTTAACGTTCATATTTAAATTGGGTAGTGGGAGTGCTGGGGTCCGGGTCCGCCCAGGGGTCTACCCGAAAATCCTCCTCCCCCTGGCAACAAAAATCCGTCCGCCCTCCCTGAATGCAAATATATAGGAAAGTAAATATATTATGATAGCGAGTTAATGTAAACTCTATAAAAACAGTCGCCCCAGCGACCCCCCCCCCCCGGCGGTACGAAAAAACCTCGGGTACCGAACCACCCCGACCAAACCCTCCCCCCAATTTATTTCTATGAAAAGTATTTCATAGATAAGGAAGGCCACCATGACGTATTTACATTAACTCGTGTGTCTGTATAGAGTTTACATTAACTAGCTGTCAGAATATATTTAGTTTCTTATATATTTGCATTCAGAGAGGGCGGACGGAGTTTTGTTGCCAGGGGGGGAGAAAGATTTTCGGGTAGACCCCAGGGTGGACCCAGTGCACCCGGACCCCACCAGTCCCCCATTTATATTGGAATCTTCTACTGGGACTTGTAATTGTGTTCATCCTATTGAAAATATAATTAGACCACCGAAAATGAAAAGAAAAACAATCTTTTACATTGAAGATTATGCTTTTAGTGTCAAGATTAAGAAGAGATAAAGAAAGAAAATTTCATTAATTTTTTTCTGGCTTCTTTTGAGATTTCTCTTGAATTTTGCTAGCCTTTGTTCTTACATCGTTAGGGATTTCAGTACCTCCAGCTTTCAGGTATTGCCAGGATTCAAAATCCACGAAAGGTGTGCACACTGAGGGGTCTCAGAGTCTTCCAAAGGCTTGGATTGAATTTCATGGATAAAACGAGATGTCATTTACAAAGCAGGGTAGGTAACCTATGTTCTCTTGACCCCCTACTGTCCGAACCTATTTTGTTGTTTTTCAGTGTGCCTGCTACAAAGTTTATGAGGCTGAGAGATTAGGCTCAGCGGATTGTTAGACTCAGGTTAGACTGAGGCCCAGAGTTGCTTGAATCAGAGATTCAGAATTCTAGAATCAGAGGCGTCATTTGGGGGGGGGGGGGATCAGACCACTGGCTTTTGGGGGGTTCTGGAGCACCCCAGGCAAAACAGAATAACATTCAGAAAATTTAGCCTGAATTTGCAGCGGGCAAAAATTTTGCAGCTGTTAATTGTCATCAGTTATAACAAACTACTGTGGGGGCTTCACTCGTAGCAAATTCCTATTATTATGGATGACCTATAAACCTTTGCCTTAAACTTGTAAGAATTGTTGTTACTTTTTCTTGCAATTCACACAGTTTTGCGCATTTATTTGGCCCTGTTGTTTCTTGTCTATTGTTTCTAACCAGTATAATCCTCCAGGTTAGCAAAATATCTGCTAGTCTTATATTTGAGATACTTTTTGGGATCCCAAAACGTAAGCGGATGGATACCTAGCCTATGACATCGCAAAAGTTGTCCGTCCGTCCGTCCGTCTGCCCATCTGTGAGCACGATAAATCTCGAAGGGAATGAGATATTTTAATGAAACTTGGTGTGAGGATTCTTGGGTCGTCGGACCAGTCAAGTTCGTAGATGGGCTTTGTAGCCCTACATTTAGGGGTGGGGGAGGGGGTTCAAATTAAGGGGCAAACAAAATATTTTGAAACAGATAATTTGAAAGTCGATTATGACGTAAGAAGACATGCTGAACACGATGGTGAAAACCATTTTGTCATCGGACAAGTAGTTCGCCCGGAATCCGGCCCAAACCGGAAAGTTTGTTAAAATTAAAAGTTTTATTTTGAGTTGATTAGATGTTCGATTTAGGGCAAGAAGACATGCTGAACACTTATGTGAAAAAATTTTCTACCTTGACATGTAGTTCCCCCCGAATCCGGTCAAAACCGGAAAATTGTTAGAAGCTTAAGTTTTATTTCTAGCTGATTAGATAACCGATTTAAGGGTAAGAAGAGATGCTGATTCCGTGTTTGCCAATCATAATTTACCCGGAAATTTAGTTTGACCGGAATCCGGCTGGAGTCAGAAAATTTGTTAAAAGTTAAATTTTTATTTGGAGTTGATTAGATGTTCATTATTGGGGAAAGAAGATACCCTGAGTTCGTTTTTGAGCTTTCTTTTTTCGCTGGACAAGTAGTTCTGGAGTTCGGCAGAAACCAGGAAATTGGCAGAAGTGGCAGGAACTTTTTGTCAAAACAGATATGACTTATAGGGGTAAACACACATGCTGAATCCATATCTGAACTTGGTTTTCTCAGATGAGTAGCTATTTGGCCTTAATCTGTTTCTGAATTTTAATTGTAAAAATGTTCAAGGAGTCTGGCTAAGACAAGACGCAGTTGTCTGGATCAGATATTGAATTTTTGGGATCCCATCGAAACCTTTGGTCTTGTTCAACATGCCGAAACCCTTGGAAGGGCCCCTGCGTCTCAGTCCTGTACAGTGACTTTTGTCCCTCTAGATTTCCATGAAACGAGACCTCTGCCTAGAGTAATAAGATCATTCAGACAAAATAATCTAGAAAAACACTAAGAAGTAGGTGGTACAGGATTCAGGAAGTACGAGTGTCTAAATGGGTGCAGTGCTGTATTATTCATGGGCCTTCCTTCAGTGTCAACTTGATTTGCTAGATTAGTGAGGTATTTACGTTTCCCTAAAGAGGACATCATATGCCACAGAAAGTCAGAAGTTCAAGGCCATTGCAGCCTCTCTAAAGTTCTTCCAGTGGTTCAAGTAGCTCATGTTTTAGTATAGTTTGAGTCAGAATTGACTGATATACCTTTGACTGTCAATGGCTCTTTTTCTGAGTATTGTATGTAAGTATCTGCAGACATTGGCTCTCTGGCACCACGCTATGGAGCCGTTTTTGCTTTTCCTCCATGACAGATCTAGATTGTCTTTGAAGCAAAGAGTTTGCTAAAAATTCCTTGCCTGAGACTGAATTAGCAAACAGTTCACTTTCCAAAGCAGGAGAACTTTTAGTTGTGGGATAATACTCTATATGACTAAGTTCAGAACACGCCACTGATTCTCAGGAAGAAGGAGTAAACGTGTCCGTAACGTCTCAAATTCAACGACTCAAATCCTAAGTCAGCGCAGCTTTGGCACCATTTCTTCATTTCTTCCGCAGGTACCCAGAGATTCTGAATCGGCATAGAGAGATAGTCATCAAGAGTATAAAGAAGGTTGTAGATTGTCCTCCAGCCCATGCTGACTGCGAATCATCTTGTACGGTGCAAACCGAGAAGTCAGCTACATTTTCATAAGAGCGATACTTCAGCCCTTCTTGGCAAGGGTCCTTTTCAGACTCAAGCCTCTCAAGCTGGCAAATGAGTTTGTGGAAAAAGAATCTTTAATTGTTTTACCACAAATACATTCACAATTAACCTAACACTTGAGAGTACCATTGTTTCTTCTGATGAGTGCTATGTGTGCCCAACTTGATCTCCTTTCCAGGGCACAGTCATTGATCAAGAAACATAACCGCCTCGGCCATTATGATCGGAAATTCGAAGATGGATTCCGAAGTGTTAGATGCAGTTGTCGATAATGGAAGTCAGTGTGGGAAATCGGCTATTAAAGGTCCGCAAGAAAGAATAGGCAAAGCCCATGCAGTGATCATTCGTGCCCATAGCCAACAGGATCAGCTGACTAGTACTCAAGCTCCTGTTTTGAATAGTATTGAGCACTTCCTGAAATATGAAGTCAAGGGGTGATAGCCAAAATTTGGAAAAAGTATATTAATTGACAATCACTACATGGAGCGTGTATGCAAAGGATATATTCCTCAGCTTCTGGGGATCTGTAGTAGTGAGGAAGCCGGAATTTCGAGGTGGAAAAGCTGCGTCACCGGACTGAAATTTCCTGTTTATTTCCACCTATCAGATAAACCACTTCTTGTCTCTGAAGTTGAGTTGAACAATCACAGTCCTAATAAGTCATTGAAACTACAGTTCGGAAGTAGTGAGGTTGAGCCAATTCCTGGCCCTGCTGACGTGTTAAGTTCTCAGAAGCTCTGATCTTGGATCTGAATGTGAAACCATGAACAAGCATGGTTCTGAGATGGGCTTGCACTTCCAGTCATGGAGATACTATGAACTGCTGCTTACCTGACATTTCCTTTTAAGATGAACCAAAACTACCATACAAACGATGTTTGGAGACTTGAACCTTAACCATAACCATGTGACAAGGCTATTTCTAGAACCAAACTATCATACTTGCTATGCTTGAACCTTAGCCCTAACCAGTATACAAGGCTATTGGTGGATGACTTAAATGGAAGAGAAAATCAGTCGTCCATGTCAAAGTCAAGCTCCCCAGAACCAGGTTTTTGTGCTAAAGTCATTGTTCCAAAAAATTTTAAGGTGGTAACACATTTTTGATGATATATCTGTAAATAAATGCGTTTCATTTTTATATTTCTTTCAACGACTATACTTACTCTAGCTTTCTTAGCACCTGTGAGCAGGGGCGTCGCAAGTGAATTTTTGTAGTTGGGTGCAGAGCCAAAACACCAGGATCCTAAGAATTTCCAGAAACCGGATAGAGCGACATCCCGGCAGCAGCAGCTACTGTATGACTAGTCATTACTAGCCGTGATCGCACAAAGTGAGCGCCGCAGGCGAGATTTTTTAAGTTCGTTTTTTCCTGCCAAATTCAGCTATTTCCATGCAGGTTCTAGCTTTTAGGGTTTCGAAAAATCGCGATCCCTAAAACTGGTTTAAATCCTAGCTAAATGACGCACCTTTCCGGAAAATAGTGAATATTATGAAAAGCGCCGCAGGCAGAATTTTCGAGACATTTCTGATAAGAGCTTGTTTTTAGGATACAAATAAAAGTAACGAATATCGATGAAATCATAGATCAGTCCTTTTGTCTGCTACCAGTTCTTCACTCGACCTCTTCATGTTCGTGGTAACTACCGAATCCTGGCAATTATACCGAATAAGTTAGCGAATGTTGCACCCTCCCCCCTTTCGCAACGCCCCTGCCTCTGAGCCATATCCTTTCCTTTGAAACTTCTTTGTGGATCTTACTTTTGAGCAACTGTTGTTCACATTCACATTGTTTATTGAGTAGACTAATACCAACTAGAGTGCGATAGCAAATATAGCACTTACAATGGTAGTAAGTGTACTGCAACGAAGAATCACCCTCTCATGGACCGAATACGCGAAGCAAGGACGACCCAAAACCCAAGATTGTTCCCCCACCTACGAAATCTTCCGAAAGATACCTTAATTCATTCGTTCCGTATTTTACTAAACATTGTAACTGTTCGTGATCTATGTTCGTTTCTTCTTTATTGTTTGTTAGTTTGCGTCTTACTTGTATTTTATTTTTCCGGCCCATGTTAGCCTAGTGCTATTAGGGTTCTAAATAAAATTGATTGATTGATTGACTTGTTCCGGACTTACAAATAGAACACTAAGGAGGACCTCACCAACCACCAAGTCGGCTACATTTATTCCCATCTCAAAAATCAGATTTTTCGTTCTAAGCTTTATTTTTTTTCCAATTCTCGGCGACACTTTTTTCACTTGCATGTTATTTTCAAAGAAATCTCGGCGACCTTTCATGCATTCTCGGCGACATTACGCGAAATCTCGGCGACATTTCTAGCAATCTCGGCGACACTTTGTTCCATCTCGGGAACTAGATTTTTGGTTTCGAACGCATATCCGTATTTCTCGGCGACACGTTTTTCAGTGAAAATTTCGGCTACAAAGTTGTCATTCTCGGCAACAAACATTGCAGTCTCGGATACACACAAAAAATCTCGGCGACAAAAACAGCATTCTCGGCTACATTTCATGGATTCTCGGCGACATTTCGAGTATTCTCGGCAACATTTTTAACAATTTTGACCCAAAATGCATGCCATACTTGGTTGTTGCTTTGAACTCTAAAACAGTCAAATGGTTTCGATCAATCAAGAACTTAGTATTTGCGTTTCAGCTTTCTTTCGACACAAAATAATGAAATCAAATTAATTTAAATATGCCTAATATTTATTTTCGAATGAGATACTTCGGACGATGAAAGAGCAACGTCATACCTTGGACAATGTAACGTAGCCGCTGCAAAAGTAACGAAGCAAAAAAGAGCAAAACATTTAAAAAAGCCTTCTTTGTGTGGCTTAAATTTGGTTCTATTCTTTGGAAACTAAATTAGTGTTTGCATTCATTCAATTAGGTTCAAGGTTATCTTTGTTTACAAAACAAATCTATCATTATTACTTTCCGCTGCTGAGAGCAGAGCTCGAGCGCACACGAAATATAAAATAAAACCAAATTCACTTAAACATGACGAATCATACCCAATAACATCCATCCACTAAATAATCATATAGCTAACGGAAAGCAAGGCCTAGGCACAGTCACAATTAAACAAAAATAAATATATAAATAATAAATAAAAGTAGACAAAGATGGGAATATCGATAGCTTTATATAAATAACAAAATGAGAATGAATATGCTGCAAGGTCTGAATTTCATCATATTCTTCGGTCACTCCGTATTTTTCTGCACTAATTCCCTCTTTGCAAGTCGTATGACGCGTCGCGATGGCACTATCGGATTTTGTAAGAAGGAAGGGATTAGAAGAAATGGATGGGGTCCTTAGTCATTTTACTCATCTTTGCAAATCTTCATCACAATGTGGGTGGTCAAGCCGAATTGATGCCATAGTCTAGTAGAGTACCGTCCACAAACTGAATCAATAGTTGCGTTTTCGCTGATACCATAGTATCTGTTACCCCGGTCTAAAGTCGTTTTTGGAGTTATCGTGGTATCTGATACCACGGTCAAAAGGTGTTTTTGCAGTTATCGTGGTATCTGGCCAGTTGTCGTGGGATCAGATATTCAGATACTACGGTCCGACCGTGGTAACTGGTCGTGGTATCTGAAAATTCATCTCACTTTCATCAAATTGTGTCAGTTGGTGAGAAAGGACTTTAGCACTTAGTGATGTAAATGGATATCTGTTTTTCTTTTGGGATGACTTCGAAAAGTACAATTTCGGCAACAGTCGTTTTTGCAGAGCACCGTGTATCCGATACCACGATAACTGCAAAAATGACTAATTGCAGATCCAGTTACCGTGGTAACAGATACCATGGTATCAGCAAAAACGCAACTAATGGATTCAACCACCCAGTGAAACCTGGAGCTCAAGGTTAAGATTTCCTGGTAGAATAAAATCGGGAAAACACCTTTACTGATGTAATTCATCCCACTCTTTCACCCAGACCATATTATCTAGTAGATCTTTGAAGCTACATTACAAGTCTTAGTTAACAAGTTTGAATACTGACTTGAATAATCCTTCAGCCGAAGCTGACTGCGCATCATATTTGATACTGCAAAACGGGTAGGTCAGCTACATTTCATTTGAGCTATTTTTCGGCCCTTCTTGGCAAGGGTCATTTTAGAGCCTCAAGCTGGAAAATGTACTTCCTTTTCATTCCATTTTCCAAGTTCATTTTCCAGCTTGAGCCTGAAGAGGACCCTTGCCAAGTAGCTGTCAGTAGCTGACGAATCCGTTTTGCAGCGTCAAATATGATTACTTGACTTGTTCCCCGTATAGGTCAATCCTGGCCGGGAGTAACACTAATGCAAAAGCCCTGAAGAGCCTCAATAGTTTAGAATTCCCATTTTCCTCCTTGAAAGTCCCCACCTCACAAGTAAATGCAGGGTATTAGGTATTCTCTAGTCGCTAATGTGATCCCTCAAGCTGATCAAAGGTTAATTTACCCCCTCCCCCCATTGTAGGGCAATTTTGTCGAGTCCAGTATGGTTCATAATGGTACCAATGCACAAGCGCTGGAGAACTCGCGACAGTTTCTATATACATTGTTGATATAGTTATTGCGTAACCGCAATTTATTTGCGGTAGTCAAATTGATTTTAGACTTGATCAGAAAAATGGTAGTCAACTCACTGGCAAGAATTTAATTATCACATGAGATGCAGTGCAACGATGCCCTGCAGAACCGCTACAGTCTTTTTTTTCAAGACCTGTCTGCCGAATATTGTCTAACCTCGTCGTCAAAATGATTTGAGACTTTTCTAGACACTTTTAATCCAAAAAACACCTTTTAAGCTGTATAATAAAACCAGCGCAACAGATTCTAATGACTTTAAGAGGGCTGCATTTCCACTCATCAGAGACTTTAATCAGCTCCCATGTCCACTACCTGTATACGGCAGGTGGTACATTAGAGACCTCCCATGGTGAATCGAACGGGTTCCCGAAACCCTACTAAATCGAATTTATATCTACTCAGTAGTTCTGTTTTTCACTATACCGCAGTGACGATACCATGTTAGATAGATCTTCCTTCAGCCCAAGCTGACTGCGAATCATATTTGACGGTGCAAAACGGACAAGTCAGCTACATCTTATTAGAGCTATATTTCGTGTAGATATTGTCGGGTACTTGGTCTAACTGTAGGGACGACATAAATAAATGTTATTTGCTTCACTGTAATATAAATTTTGATAAAAACTTAGAAAATTCCAAATTCTCTCGACTCCTCATTTTTGTAATGGAAGAACTGATCCGATACGATTGAAACGAAAAACTCTTATCGAAATTAACTAATGATCGAGTTAATGATTGTGTATTACGACGCTCTTGCTTTGTCTGTCTTTCCTCCATACCGTGTTGTTGGACTTACCCTCACGTATACAAATTAAATCATTTATTCACTGAAACTAAAATTTACTATACAGTTCCTGATTATTTTGCTGTTTTAGGGGGTTATGTCCTTAGCCAAGCGGTCGACCTTGGTCGAAGAGATGACCATGTAATGTCGCATCACTACAACTCGCGAAAAGTTCAACTGACTCCGCAGAATAATCGACCTGTTTCTTTTCCATTGTAAACAAGGAATATTAAACTTTAGGAGTATGCTGTTTATTCCACACTTTCAATGAAAGTGTATAAATGCGCAGACGTACTCGTTCACCTTCTCTTGTGAACCATCACAGAATGCAAAGATCATATGTCATGCCTATCAAAAGAATACCACTAGGGTCTGCTACATAACTATCTAATATAATTTTTCGATCGTGTGGAATTAGCTTAATAAGGATAAGAAAATAAATGAAAGGAGAAGAAATACAAGTAAACTGTACCTCACATTTCCGTTATAAGCGTCAGCACTGCAACCGTTTAATTTGGGTTAGTGACTTACTAAACATGGTACACAAAATAGTAACTATTAGTTACTATTTTCGTTCCAACTCCGTGAAAATTTACCACGCTGACCGTTCCAACCTTCTCGAAATAGTAACTAATCGTAACTAGTAGCTTATCACGCTCGGGAGCGTAGTAAAGCGTGGTAACTACGAACCTCTCTGACGTGATTGGCTGGGTTAGCCCGTGACACGATATTTTGCTGAAAGTAGAAAAATGTGTTCCAGCCTTGACGCCAAGAAGCCTGAATTCGTGACGTCATGCGTAGTAACTACGATAATTAAGATGGAACAAGCTCAACGAGGGAGAAGAAAGTAATAATTATTTGTTGCGAGAGGCAAGCCAAATACCAAAAAGGTTTACAGGACAAATCTGGGACAAATATCTTCTATGATTATCAGATTGCGTGAAATAAAGACAACAAATAAATAAACGTATGAAAAACTCAAGAAAAAATAAAGTTCCAGTCATTCTTTACGGAGAAGTAGTTTCTTCAGCAATGACATTGATTATTGGTATTCTCGTTTATTTGGCGTCAGCAGAGCATCGGAAGTAGAACTCCGGAAGAAGTTCTAGCGATTCCGGTAGATGACGTTAGTACAACAGAAAAGAAAACTAAGAAAATCTTCCCAAACGACTAAGGATGTACTCTGCAATGCACCAGTGGTTTCCGGAAATACAGCAGACATGGGGAGTCTCCTGGGTAATTCGTGTTCGGGCTAAAGGCTATTTCCGACTAATGATTAATTGAGGAAGTGAGCTTCAGAAAACAACAAAATTCTTAGAACGGAGCAATTAGTTATTCCAGTAAAACGTGAGTAGGATCCCATGGGTTTAAGGGAAAAGATGAAATGAAATGTTCTCCCCGAACTTTACACTGTCTTTCCGTCGACGGTCAAGAGATGTTTTTAAAATGTATGATAAATGGTAATAGGAATAAAAAAAAAAAAATGTGTATTTGATATGATTGTTACAGAATTTTTTTTTTTTTTTTTTTTTTTTTAAATGTATAGATAGTGGAAAAAGTAAATATTGTTATTGAATTTAGTTTTGTTAATTAACTTTATAGATAAAGATTGTAAAGATTAGAAAGAATTGAAGGAAAAAAAATAATTAGGAATTTTCAAAAATAAACGTAGAGATAGGCGAAAGTGTAGGTGACGCTAAATGAGGCTGGTCATGTGTTTAAGTTAAGAAAAGAAAAAATAAATAAATAATTAAGTTGATAAGAACGTTGGCGTCACCGAGGGCTAGTGGAAGCGTAGTCACCTGGCCAATTCATATTGGACTGGAAGAACAGAAAGGAAACTACGAGGCTTAAAAAAAAAAAGAGACTCCGATCGAGTCCAAATTCCCTACCCTGTCCTGAAAAAATATAGAATCGAGTAGGCTCAGCAAATAATGACAGGTTGTAGTTTAACTTTTTTGTCCAGCGTTTGATGGTGCTATTGGTAATTGGTTTTATAAAGAATAAAACATCCAGTAACTAACGACAGCGACAATATTAATCTGTTTTAAAGTTGTGATGGTTACTTACTATACAATGACGATGCTGTCCACGGAAACTCCTACAGCTGTGTTAGGCTTAACTTTACAGAGTGACTGTTTTAACTCAGCTGTTTAAGGCTTAACTGAATTCCTAGTCCATTTTCGAAAATACGAATAAATGAAAGAATATAAGAAAATGCACGTAAAAGCTCATATTCACGACCAGGGCCGTATCCAGAAATTTGTTTCGGAGGGGGGGGGGTTGCTTGTGGGTCGGACAAAAAAGTACAAAACAGACATACATCAGAGGGAAAAGCCTTTAAAAAGGATTATTTTTTTTATGTTTCGGAGGGGGGGAGCGGGTTCAATACCCCCCCCCCCCCTGGATACGGCCCTGTTCACGACATACAGTAAGAAGACTACACATAATAAATGAACACTTCACTTCCGTTCGAACATTTCAGTCATTTCTGCAACAGAATTTACAAACAAAATGATAAAAATAGAAATAAAGAATTTACAAATACAACGATCTATGTCGGCTTTAAGGAACCAAGAGGCGCGATCCCTAGAGACACGTAGGAAGATAACGTACTGCTTTAGTCAACGCCTATGGCGTCATGGAATGAAAAGGTTGCTGGTGTTACGACTCACGATATAAAGAACGAAGTTGTATTTGAGCAGACACAAAAATATTTTGAGGCCTTTCCAAACAAAGACGAATACATGGAACGGGATGGTCCCTCCGTCCCAAACAAGAGCTCAGGTCTTTCAGAAAGGACCTAGCTTTGTCTATGAAGATCCTTCGCCGCTTCTCAAATGTGAAATAATAAGCTAAAGTATCATTAGATACTGCTTTTCCTGTTTTCAGTCTCTCGGCGGTATTATAAGCAGACCTACTGACGATAAATCTCGATAATAGCCAGGAAGCAACCCCGCCCGATTCGAGTTTCGCTACACACCTTTTGATTAGGTCTGAGGGGTAGTTTGCTCCCAGGAAGCTCTAGGACGCCCATTCCCACATGGTCGAAGCCCAGGGTTGGTCACCAAGAACCAGTTACTTCAGGATACTTTGGGTTACTTTTGGTTACATTGGCTTACATTGCATTGGGTTACATTGGGTTACTTTTGGTTACATTAGGTTACATTGGGTTACTTTAAGATACTTTTGGGTTACTTTCCAGGGTGTACGAAGTTATGTTTGGTGACCAACCCTGCGTCGAAGCTTGAGATCGACAATTTCGCCACGGATACCGTTTCATACTGACCACTTCGCTGTTTGATGTATGTACACTTTAGTGTCGTAAATTACTCGGGCTGTAGGGCCACACACTCCCGAGGATTGGTTGCACATTTGACTGGGGCACCAACTTTATTCACCAGAAACTCGAAAAGGTCTTTGACCAAGGATGAACTTTCCGGTCTGTCAAAGCAGGTTTACACCGAAATCAAGTGGGTAATCCTTCGCAATCTGCCAACTATCCGACTCCTTTTTAACTTCTCACTTCTGTCAGTAGTCCTGTCTACCAGAATTTCTATTCCGCCCTTTCATTCAGACAACTATTACAGGTAAATAACATTTCAATTTAAACTATACCACTTTAGCCATGTTTATACTGTACACCAACTGAATGAGAGCATTTGACTCCTCCGCGAAATCAAGCAACCCTTTTCTTATCGCCGCCAGCTTTAACAGAAGCATGAGAATAATTAAAGAGAGATAGAGGTCGTGCCGTGACAGAAGAAGGAGCGGATAACGACTTGGGAATCCGGCTAAACGAGGATTTTATGCAGCTACTTAGAATAGAGATGCAGGAGCTTGGAAACATAAGCTGGGGGATAATTCTTATCTGAAAAAAGATAGCGACGGGGGCAATCCAAAACTCCTTGGAGAAACTCCCTTTTGTCCTGTCTTAAAGCACACCTCTTACTAGAAATTACCTTTTTACGATATAATGGTTACAGAAAAATGGTTTAAAAAAAAATACTTTCCAACTGAAATTAACGATTTTCTTGCTAGTACTTGTCGACTCTCTGCAGACTTCTCTCTTTCCGAAGCGGAGTTGCGATGCAAAATATTCAAAAACTGTGCGCCGTGTTTTAAAAGTGGGAAAGGCAAGCAAAACATAAGGAGTCATTGCATTATTTGACTCACAAGATATAACTGCTGGAATGTCTACCAAAATCAAAAACAAAATACTGAAGGTTGATTCTGTCTTGACCTTCTTCTTGAATGAGTTGTCGCATTTCGACAAAGCTTGTGGCGCTTGACGAAGACTGGGGATTCTGTAGCTTACAATTCTTTAAGGGAGCTAGGGACAATGTAATAGGTAGAATAAGTACGGAAGGTCCTTTGCTAATTCAATCATTTCCCCGTCTCAGACAAATACATCGTCGAAGACGCTAGAACTGCACTCATTCGGACTTCAACATCCCAAGTATTTTTCCCCTTCAACAGTCTTTTTCTCTGTCTTCAAACAATGCTGATTTTATCCAGGATGTTTTTTTTATTGTTTTGCTGCTTTTTTCGAATTACGACGCAGCCCTGTACATCGATTGCGATTTAGTTTTGACATCTGTTTTGTTCTACTACTATCTCCTATATCTATCTTATCCCCGACCTCTCTCCCTCTATCATGTTTTGAGAGAAAATAGTCTTAAAATAATACCGAACCTTCATCAAAACCCTGCCTATAGGCCTACTCGTCGACTTCGGCCGAAACAAAAATATTAGTACTTTTACTAGTTTGTGAAAAGTCAATAAACACCGGCGTAATGCAAAGTGAATGAAAAAGGACAAGGACTCGGAGGTAGTTCCGGAAGAGTATTAAAGCACAATGGACATTTCTAATACTTTACTTTGTATTAAATGCTTCACAAATGAACATTTCCGACTTCCTTTAGAAGGCGCTACGAAAATCGGCCGTTTTCTTGTTATCCCTTGTCTTTGCCTCTCTGGCTTTTCGGCGATCCAAATCTTAGGAGCTGTGATATCGTGGCAGGAAATTCAAAAACTCCCAGCAATGCTTGATAGAAAAGGATATATTTGAGATGTCACCAAAGTCAAGCCGCAGATGCAGTTTAACTGATTGTTCTAGTGTTTCATCAGAAGTTCCAGGGCTTAAAGTGCCTATTAAAAGTTTTTCTTTGTGGAATAGCGTTGTGAACCTTGATTAGCTTGCTTTATAAAATGTACCAGAATATGCAATAAGCTTATAAAAAAATAACATACCTACAAAAATCATTCAAAAACAAATAACCTATTCAAATCTGAATTATACAAGCTGATTTATGCATAAAATAAAGATCTACTAAGTATTATAAGAAACATCACTTTTATCTTTGTCCAAGCTAGTAAATTGAGCATGTACTGGCCCGAAAAATTACGCTTTGAAATATAACAGAGAGGAAACTGTTTAAAAAGCTGCTGATCTAGGGGGTAGGCATTGTTCCTGGGTTGTTACAGAGGGGGATTGGGGTAGTTTGATGTGCCCATTGGACTAAGAAAATTACGTTGTGTACTACACTGTCAGAAGTTTCATAACAGATAACACGAGGATGCGCGGTTTCAACAATTAATGCGTAACAGATAATACTACGGATGTTATCTATTGTGTTTCAAAATGTTATGCATAATAAGCGTTACCATCAGGAAGAACCGAAAAACCGCCAACAAAGTATCTGCTGATTTTTTCCGACATCATGATGATAAGGAATAAAGTCAGTAGATGCTTTTTTGGCCCTTCCTAACAAAGCTTGTTATGCATAAAAGTTCATGCATAACGTTTTCAAACACAACAGATAACATCCGAAGTGTTATATGTTATGCATTATCTACTGAAACCGCGCATCCTCGTGTGATCTCTTATGAAACTTCTGACAGTGTAGAAGGGTTGGTCAATTGACTTTTGTTATCGAATGTAACGTACACTCCGCACCCGGGAATTCACAAACCGTCGGGGAAACTAGCAAACGCAAAAGAGTTAGCTCGTCCCGGAAGAAATTGCACAACTGGTATTATTTCAGTTGTTAAAGGACAACTCGCACCATTTACTCTTCAACTTACAGTATCTTAAAAGATCTGAATACTTTAAAACTAGGCCATGCTTTCAACAGATAACCCACGGTTTTTACTGCTTTAAGCCTTTTCCGAGATCCGTTAACTTGTAGCGAAAACAGGGGAACAATTTACATAACCGGTTTTTCTGATGGAAAACTTGTTGCAGACAACAGTCGAAAGCACATCGAAGATAGCAAAACACGGCTAGTGAGAAAATCAGTGTGGTTTTGTTAGAAAGGTTAGAATGTACCGTACGAAATTGGGGTCTCCGGATATAGAAATATATCGAGTGATTTCGGAAGTAGGTTGCGTTAGTATTATAGGTAAGACAAGTCCTTTAAGGCTTTAGGAGCAAAAGGTCATCCAACACTGAGACTTGAACCCTCGACCGCAAATCAGAAGGGCAGGAACATCGTGAGAAAGCCGAAGCAAGACAAAACAATAATTCCGGCAAATACCATTCGCGACAATATGTAATGACATGGTTTGTTAAGGTCGTTATCAAGTTGTGTAACATGTGATTGTCTCCTGTTGCCATGTTGAGTGACACGTTCTCTGCCTTCTGTAGTGAAAGTTTCATTTTCGGACTTCCTTTGAATACCTTTGTACTTCTAGACTATATAATTACGATGTCATTACGGCCTCCAGAAGTCCAGTCATTCAGGGGTTTCCCGTGTATGAGGCAATCCGTATACCAATTACCGAGAATACAGTTTGGCATGCATTTGTGTCACATAAATAGGTTGTAATTACAATGAGTAGACTTTCATGAACTAAATAATTAAAAAGATAAATTAGTCAAAACGTTTGCAACACCTTGACTAATCTCAGTTTCTGTAAGGAAGACAGAGTGGAATATTTCGTAGTCACAGACGAAAAAGAAGTAGCCCAAGTAAACTGCCAAAATACCGACGATCATCCTTGTGTTAATGTCATCACGGATACCGAGTCTTATACTGTAATCAATCAATCAATCAATAAATTTTATTCCATTGAAAAATTACCATATCGTAAACAAAACAGAAAAAAGAAGAACACAAAAAGAACAAATGCGGCAACAAGTGCAAATATCACATGGACAAAAAGCAAAAATACCTAACCAGGCCCATACAACTCCTGCCAAATTGGCAGAGACAGGCGGAGCCAATGAGTACAAAGCACAACGATGTATTCATTATCAGATTCAACTAAACGCTGTTTAGCGTCGGTCCGAAAGGAATACCGGTAATAAGTTTTCCTCATATCCTGCTAATTCTTCTACCCAATTTTTACGTAGTTTCATTCCATCATTTATTTCTGGTAATTTCTTGTAAGTGTATTAGTTAATTTGTTTCTTGTGTGTCTGTGTATTTTGTAAATTTGTATTCCTTTTCTAGCTTTTAGCTCTTCGGAGTAAACTTGATTGATTGAAAAAAAAAAAAAAAAAAAAGTAAAGAGTTACACTATAGGTGGAGTTGGGAGAAATTAAGTACACGGAAATCACCGAAAACCTCAGTCGGGAAAATATCGAAAAATATCAGTATAAGCCACACGGTATAAACCTTTAAGTGTCATTTACGACAAGGAACCACAAAAAAGGATCATAAGACAAATATTATCGGTTCCGACATTTAACACATGCATGATCATCCATACATTTGACATGCAATCAAACTTTTGACAGTACAGTGAAGTCTCAGACCGTCCATCTCACAACTTTGTGGGGGGGGGGGGGGTACAGTAGGCTAGCGCTAGAGGTGTGTGTGTGTTTTTTTTCAATCAATCAATCAATCAAGTTTAATCCGAATAGCTAAAAGCTAGAAAAGGAATAAGAAATTTCTTACAACATTTCTTTCTTATGAAGCGGTCACATCGAAAGGAAAAATAACGAACTTGAACTGTTTCAGCATTCTTCTGGCATATACTTCGAGTTGAAATTTTAATTTTAGGCTTTTTGTTGACTTTTAAATCTTCTTCCTTCGAGGTATGATGTTAGGTAAACGCCATCTGTATGGTGAAATTACGCGTGGCTTAGCAGCAGATACGAATTTGAAAGAAGAAACAGGAGGAAATTGATAGCAAATGTTTCAAAATAAGGTTGACACGATAATCTTGACACGAAATAAAATGTTTCCGCAAGTGTTTTGCAGTAAAAGTTGCCTGGTATGATTATATAATTGACGGCTTAATTATTCCAAAGCTTATAAGACGGTGTGACCTTTTGCTCACTCACTTTTTATAAGTGCCCCCCCCCCCCCCCTAATGACGGCGTCGGGAGTAACAATAACAAACAAAGCAAAGCACGAACAATTTTGGTTATGTTTATACTCATGTATGTCAATAAGCTCCTAATCCCTTGAGCTCAGTCTCGATTTGCATTTTTTTTTTGCGCTCTGTTCAGCTTCAGTTGCTACCGTTGGATACGTTTAAGTTTGTTTTTTTTTGATTCATTAGCTAATGAATCGTGTTCTTCAAACAACCAGCAGCTACGTCGTGGAGCCGTCACATTTGTTGTTTTCTTGATTAAAATAGCTAGACCATGCGAACTTATGTCAGCTACTGACAGCATCCCGGGTATGTAAAGCAAGCAGTTCACATACCAGTCTTACTGCAGAGAGCACTTGAAGCAAAATTAATATCTTTGAATTTTGTTCAGTACATCTCTCAGTAATCAGCTTTATTTTTGTTTTATCTACTCATTCATTTTTAATCTCAAGTCACTTTGTTCACTTTCGGTGTGTCTACTAATTTTTTGGCATTAATGGTAGATTGTTTTAGTACCATGTTAGGTAGTCATACTATTTGCATTTTTGGGCAGCATATCTCAGATTGTAATCGAACGAAGGCTAAACAAACAGATTCAAATTCGGAACCGAAAGAATTTACCACCGATGAAGGGGGCTGAAGAACAGAAAGATGGACGGATAAATCTAATCTCCAAATCTTAGACAACCCCCTTCGTGCCACATTCCAAAGCAAGCCTCCCTGTTAGTTGAAACCAATACGGAAATGAATATGCATACGGTTTGTATTAACAATTCGAGTAGCCTACTTCATTATATTTTTGACAATAACACATAACAATTAGGTAATCTTTCCATGCAGTTTTTTAAAATAAGGAAATAGAGACCAGTTTATTCGTGGCCTTTTTAAACTGTCCACAAATAAAAAGTCCTGTCTTTCTTACTCTTCTTTCTATTTATAGGTGTGACAGGATTACTACTTTGGTACTTCATAGTACAGTAGGTAGACCCCCCCCCCACCTCGGCTTTCGGATGTGACGTTCTCGGTTCGTTTGCGGTCTCTGAAAGGACATACATAAATGCTGAAGTTGTCCGTAACTGTTTCCCAGTCGGATTTTTATTCGACCAAAAAACAGAGAAGTGGCTAAGGGTCATGCAAAGTCGAAGAACAATATCCGCAGAGTCCTTGAAGAAGAAGGGCAGACTAAAAACAAGCTTCTAGTCAAGCTCTTGGACTGAGTCGACAAGCGCTAACAAGAAAATCGCTAATTTCACGAGGCAAGCACTGATATTTTCGAAAGGCGATGGTTCTGGACCATTTAATCGTGAAAACTCCATTTCTAGTAAGAGATGTATTTTAAGCAGCCCTCGCACTATTTACTCTTCAACTTACAGTATTTTAAAATATTTTGTAAGTTATTGTTCAAGTTAAGTTGAAGTAGTCTGTGGTAACCGCCCAGTGCCAGTGCATGTATGTCTTCTCATTGGCGGTTACCTATCATGATGGGTTATTATGTAATTTAGCAATACAATTTAATCTAATCTAATCTGAATACTTTAAACTGTGCTCTGCTTTCAACAAATAACCCACGGCTTTAGCTGTTTTAAGCCTTTTCCGAGACCCATTGACTTGTAGCGAGCACAGGAAACAATTTACATAGCCGGTTTTTCTGATGGAAAAACTTCTCGCAGACAACCGTCAACAGCATAATACACATTACAGGTAGCAAAATAGGGCAAGTGACAAAATCAGCGTGGTTTGGTTAGAGGGGTTAGAATGTAACGTGCGAAATTGGGGTCTCCGAGTTCAAAATATATGGAGTGATTATGTAAGTAGGTTGCATTAGTATCATAGGTAAAACAGGTCCTTTAAGGATACATACAACCCAGGTAATTTCTAGGAAACAGATATGTCAAAATGCCGCGTTAACCCCTTGAACCGTCTTCCCAGCCGGTTCCAGCTGATTTTTGTATTTCCAGTCTTTTTTTTCAAACTTTCCGAGATTGCTCCCTTTGATTCAAGATGTTGGATTTTAGGACCAACGAATGTAAAAGCCGGGGAGAGCGAGATTTTTGAGAGATACATACTATCTCAAATGTTCGACGGTGGTTTATTCGGAAGACACTTAAAGGAACAGAAAACTTGACTCAAACTTGACTCGGGGAGCTAGCTGACATATCAAGAATGTACCCTGAGTCGATATTGACAGTAAGAAACATTCTCTTTACGACCATTGCAGTTTCCGGACAGTTTCCGAGAATTCGACTTTTGAGTTAGTAGAAAAAAAAAGCAAAAGGTTTGTTTGCCGGGAGTAGGAATCGAACGCACGACCTCTTGACTACTACCCCGATACTATGGCCGAAACACGGCCAAAGGCGAACTTTGACAGTGCATAATTACAGTGCATAAGGGGCAAGGGCCTGCCAGCTAGCTTTGGGAACAGCAAGGAGGGGGTTCGAGATAACAAAGAAGGGGGGTCCTGTCGACAATAAGTCCCTGTATCTTTATCTAAGCCCCCCAGGTCGGTTTGATAGCCGAAAGTTGCGTAGTCAAACTTTCTGTGCTTTTAAAGGGAACACTAGACCTACGTTGCCGGGGCAACGTGAAGTGTTGCGGCAACCTTTGTCCGGCTTCGCCGACTAAAGTGTTGCGAGAGCAACACTTTGGTTTTGTTTCTTCGCTGTCGGTTAAATGCTGAAATTGTCAACTTATCGAAGCTTTTAAAACGGTATGTTCTAAAAAGAATAATCACATGATCAAAAGCTGTTCTTTAGCGTTGTAAAACCAACAACAAAACAATATCGGAAGAAGGGACTAAATTGACTTGGCGGTCAGTTGAACTTTATCCTTTTCAATCGTAGATATCGTGACGGATGAAAACTTGGAACAATATCTTATATAATCTAGTTGGTATTATAAAGCTATCCGTAACGTTTCAGGACTAAAATACCATAGATGACACTATTAATTATTACAAAACTACCTTATTTTTTAGATTACCGTATCGTTTGTACCCGTTGTGTAAACAGTTAATCTTCGGTTATAGCGATAGACCATCGATACAAACTTTCTTACCGTCATATTTACAGATATCGAATACAATGTGCACCAATTTTCAAAAATTTCTAGCCCCTCGTGAACCGATTCTTACTTACAAGTCCCTCTCCCGTGATTGACATCAAATTCATCGGAACAAATAATGGATACACCAGCTATTAAAAGTTGCAAACCCCTCATCGCTGAAGATGATTATAGCATAAAAGCCGTTTTGGCTTTTTGGGAACAAAATTGTTCTTACCATCTAATACACCTGATACAAATAACAGGTATACCAACTAGCAAAAGCTGCAAACTCCTCATTGCCGAAGATGATTATGAGCTAACAGTCGACTGTTGCTTACAGTCGACTGTTGCTTACAAGTCCCTTACATGTCTCACAACTGGTATCGCCTATTTTTGGTTTCAGTGTGTACCTTACTCCTGAAGTTGTCAACTCCTTGAAACTTTCAAACTGGTTTATCTCATGAAGGATTTTTGTTAAAAAAAAATGGATGACATATACTTTGATCAGCTCATCAAGGGCATCGATTGCCCTAACCACAACAAAAGAATATCGGAAAAAGGGACTAAATTGACTTTGCAGTCAGTTGAACTTTATCCTTTTCAATCGTAGACATCGTGACGGATGAAAACTTGGAACAATATCCTATATAATCTAGTTGGTATTATAAAGCTATCCGTAACTTTTCAGGATTAAAATACCATAGATGACACTATTAATTATTACGAAACTACCTTATTTTACATTATCGTTTGTACCCGTTGCGAAAACAGTAAATCCTAGGATACAGCGAGAGACCATCGATACAAACTTTCTTACCGTCAGTTTTATCTAAATCGAATACAATGTGCAACAATTTGCACAAATTTCTAGCCCCTCGTGCACCGATTCTACTGACAAGTCCCTTTCCCGTGATAGACATCAAGTTCACCGGATACAAATAATGGGTACACCGGCTAGCAAAAGTTGCAAGCCCCTCATCGCTGAAGATTTTTGTAGCATAACAGCCTATTATTACTGACAAGTCCCTTGCATGTCTTACAATTGGGAACCTAATTGTTCTTACCATCAAATGACAGGTACGCCAACTAGCGAAAGCTGCAAACCCCTTATTGCCGAAGATGATTATGAGCTAACACTCGACTGCCGCGTACAAGTCCCCTACATGTCTCACAACTGGTATCACCTACTTTTGGTTTCAGTGTGTACCTTACTACTGAAGTTGTCAACCCCTTGAAACTTTCAAACTGGTGTATCTCATGAAGAAATCAAAAATGGATGACATATACTTTGATCAGCTCATCAGCGGCTATCGATTGCCGTCGAAAAAAAAAATTCTACCTGTCTTAGTTCAAAAGTTGACTTTTTTGCCGTAGGCCAACTTTCTAACGTCACCACTTAGAAAGGAGCAAAGGATAAGCTCTAGTTTCTTTAGCAATGAGAGAACTTCTAAAGTTTAAGAGGTACATCTGATACCATTTCTCTACCGCAAACCCAAGTGCAAAAAAAGGAATGATAAACTCAGCTGAAATCGCGTACACAAATGGAACCAAATTGTTCTTACCATCGAATACACCGGAAACAAATAACAGGTACACCAACTAGCAAAAGCTGCAAGGCCCTCATTACCGAAGATGATTATGAGCTAACAGTCGACTGTTGCTTAAAAGTCCCCTACATGGCTCATAACTGCTATCGCCTATTTTTGGTTTCAATGTACCTTACTACTGAAGTTGTCAACCCCTTTGAAATTTTCAAACTGGTGTATCTCATGAAGGAATTTTTGTACCAAAAAATGGATGACATATACTTTGATCAGCTCATCAGTGGCTATCGATTGCCGTCGAAAAAAAAATTCTACCTGTCTTAGTTCAAAAGTTGACTTTTTTGCCGAAGGCCAACTTTCTAACGTCACGACTTAGAAAGGAGCAAAGGATAAGCTCTAGTTTCTTTAGCAATGAGAGAACTTTTAAAGTTTAAGGGGCACATCTGATACCGTTACTCTACCGCAAACCCAAGTGCAAAAAAAAAAAATTATAAACTCAGCTGGAATCGTCACAGACATGGACAGAAACAATAGATGGCAGCACTTTCGGACCCGTGGGAAAAAGCCACTTTTTTGTCTCTGTAGATTTTTCTATTTATCACTCAAAGAAGATATGTTGGCTGTGGGGCCGGGTAACTGCCGCATATATTTAACACTTATAGATTTTAGTCCATCTTCAATTTGAAACTGGTGCCTGCCTGCTAGCGTGCTAGAACGGAGCTTTCCACTCGAAAGCAGAAACATGGTTTGATGAAACGAAAGGTTCGCTACACAACTTGAGATGGTCCTCTCCGACATAGGCTATACAACTCCACTTCACTTCGCAAACCGTAGGCTCTGGCTCGATGACAAGCAAAAACCATCCTTATTGGCCCCAGGCAAGAGTTCTACGGAGCTTTCCAAAATGTAATGTCATATTCATCAATCCGGCCTAAGGTCCACACTTTCCGTAAAAACCGCACAGGTTAGACCCTTCCCAGTTACCAGGAATAAAATGAAATCGGAGTCATAGGAAAAAAAAAAAAAAAAAAAAAAAAACGAGGACAAAACCAAAGTGTTGCTCTCGCAACACAATTAAACTAGACTGCTTCTGCTTAAAGCAGCGTCACATTGACGCGTTGTTGCGATGCGTTGGGTATGCCTACGCGTATATCGTGCATAAGGCACAGGTTGCGTAGCGTATCTTTCACACCTATTCCACGCTGGACGGGTAGTTACGTTTTCCTTCTCCGTTTCTTCTGAGTTCTCGTTTCTTTCATCATTAGTAATTTTTTCTTCATCATTAGCAGGTTTTCTCCAGTTTTCCTTCAGAATTTTTCACTGAAAAATCGGATGCGTATGCGTCAACGCAACGCAAGTATAGAACTTCGTTCTATTCTTGCGTTGCGTTCATTTGTCTGGTAAACTCTGCGTTGCGTCCCCACAAGTGCGACGCAGAGGTTACGTAGCTCAGTGTGATAGGCTCAACGCGTTAATGTGAATGCAGCTTAAAACCTTCCCCTCTCTATACCATGATCCATCAACCTTTTCATTTCACCAAAGTGCCACAAACATATCACACAAATTCATTTCCTTCAGGTTTCTAGTCGCAAGTGGCTAACCACTTTGCTTAAAATGGACGCGGTGCTGTGGCTCCGTGATTCTAAATTTCCTTCTATGAGCATAATGAATCGTCGCTGAATAATTAGCAATATAACATCTGTGATTCTTAAAGGACCTGTCGCACCTATGATGCCAAGCAGCCTACTTCCGTAACAGCATTCATTAGTTCTTAGGAAATTAGTTAAAAAAAAAAACAAGAAAAACGGAGACCCAAATTCCATCTGTACATTCTGGACCCTTTAACGACACCTTAGTAATATTTACACTTACGGCGGCTCACTAGTTTCCATGCGCACCATGCTCCGAACGAGTGTTCGCGTCCCATGCTATAAATTCATCCTTGCGAATATTTCCGATTTCTCCTTTCATTTGTATGTCTGTTCTTGCTCGAAATGCTATACAGGATAGGAATATTTCATGCAAGAACTTTTGCTGACGATGAATCACAAGATGTCAAGTAGAAGTTGTGCATTGGCTGACTAGACCGTCCAGGCTTCGGATAAACCCATTCGAAACTGGATAGTCTCGATGAGAAACTATCTCGGGCCCATGCTGTTTCGCATTCATTTGACGTTCACACTAGTCTGTTCTTGCTACGTGCATGATTCAAACCTATGACTTCGCAAAAGCAAAAGTTGTCCGTCTGTCTGTCTGTCCGTCTATTACCCCAATAACTCTCGAAGGGAATAAGATGTTTTGATGAAACTTGGTGTGAGGCCTCTTTAGCTCAAGGGAGAGGTCGAGTTCGTAGATGGGCTCTAGCTCAAAATTTAGGGGTGGGGCTTCAAATTAAGGGGCGAACAAATTCATGCTGAACAGGATGATGAAAACCATTTTCTCGCCGCACAAGTACTTTGCCCGGAATCCGGCCAAAACCGGGAGGTTTGTTTTAAGTCAAAGATTTATTTAAACTTGATTAGATGTTCGATCTAGAGGTCAGACGACATGCTGAATATTTATATGAAAATCATTTTCTCGTCGGACAAGTAGTTCGCGCGGAATCCAGCTGAAACCGAAAAATTTGTTTTATCTGCAGTTGATTAGATGTCCGATTTAGAGGTAAGAAGGCATGCTGAATCCGCTTTTGATTATCATTTTCTACCCGGACATATGGTTCACCGAGAAGCAGGCTGAAACCGGAAAATTTGTCAAAAGTTAAAGTCTTATCTGAAGTTGATTAGATGTTATATAGAGGTAAGGAGATACGCTGAATTCGTTTTTGAGCTTTAGTTTTTGCGAGACAAGTAGTTCGCCCAGAATCCAGTCGAAACCGGAGATTTGGCAGAATAAAGGAAGGAAGATTTGATCAATTTCGTCAAAGTAAATATTAGCCTACATGTAGCCTAGGGTTAAATCCACACATGCTGAATCCATATGAACTTGGTTTTCTCAGATGATTATCCATTCAATCAATCAATCAATCAATCAATGTTTATTTTCCTTAATATTTATGTTTTCACAAAAAATAGCGTAGGATTGTCAACAAATTTATACACTCGAATTATATATACAATTAAATGATGCATTTACAAAATGTCACTGTAGCTGATTATAAAATTTGACAAAGTATGGCACAAATGAGTTAAGGTATCTGTCCGATGAGTGAGTTGGTGGGGCAATTAGTTTTTGTTTCCCTGCGTTTTTTTGGGATGTCCGGGTAGCTGGGTTGTCAGTTCTTGGAGCAATGAAAGCAGGTAAAATATCGCGGTGCTGCTCATTGGCCTTCTTCTGTTTCTAAATCTTAATATCTAAAATGTTCAAGGAGTCTGGCGAACACCGAAGATCTACAAGACCCATTTGTCTGGATCAAATATTAAATTTGTGAGATCCCATCGAAACCTCTGCTCTTGTTGTTTACGTTAACAAAAATACTCCGTCTTCAATGCGCCCTTGTAAACCAGGAACGTATTTGGTTGAAGCCTATCGTGTTCGGCTAACATTCTCTCTCTGTTTGATCTTTGGGCTAAATATTTGATTTTGCTAATGTTAACGACTAGAACAAACATAGCTTGAATAATATTTACCAGCCCGATTCCGCCCGTCACTGAAAATCCTTAACTGGTAAGGAAAGGACAAAATGAGGATTTTACTCAAAACAATATTTAAGTAACATGAAACGAAATAAGAGAAACAGCGCAAGTTAAAGTCCGTATCCAAACCTGGGAATTCTTGCGTCGCACACAAAAATAACTATATCATCTTCCAGAATCTGACACTGTCTTGTTAGGAAGTACTACAATTTGTCTTGAAAAATTAACATACGTAAACACTAGATATTTAGTGGTAATATAGATGACAATGGAAGCGGATTTTCATGCAATAGCGTAGTTAATTTATTACTGATTTAACATTTTTAGCCCGTAAAAGTTGGTAAACACAACTTATTACGGAGTAATATAAAATAAAAGAAAGGAGAAATGCAAAAATAATAAACTATAAAAAGCAACGTAGACTAGTTAACCACATCATATGGAAAAGAAGACCGCACAAGGTCGCTTATATAGTGATGTAGATAGGTAATGTAAGTAAGTAAGTAAGTAATTTATTTTTGACCCGTCATTTGAAAAGCGGAGTATGTAAAATAAAATAATTAAATAAAAACACAACAAATACAATATATAGTTTTTCATTAATCGGCCAGAAAATAATGTTGAGTGTCATGTGGCGGCTGGGCCCTGTTATGATTCTATAATGTCTGCTATGTTCATTACAATGATGTCGCAGCGTATTTGTTGTTTTTTTAGATTATATATGGGGTTTATTGGAAAAAAATACTAAGAACTACAAAACCCTCTAGAAGTTTACACTTGTTAAGAGGTTTAACAAATCCCCTTTGAGAGATTACCCTACATAACACTATAATAGAGAGAGAAGTAAGAAAAACGAGAGGAAGAGAAAAAATAAACTTTTACACTTACTCGGTTCCTGGTCAAACACCCAACAAAAAAAATATATACTCCAAAATCCCATCTCCAAAAACAAACAAAACCAAATAAATAAATGAAGTATAAATGATTAAATAAACATAACGGAATCTGGACCAGCCTGAGAACGACTCAAATCATTCTTACAATACTGTTCTTCCTTCTCTTTCTTTTTTTTTACTCTGTCTAGGCCCTGGTTATAAATTAAACTATTGTTATTATCATCATATGAAAATACAAAGTGCCATACTGAAGTTTAAACTGACATTGTTCTAGCAACTAACAAAACAAGATTTTTCTTTAACGGGAGACAGTGTCCCTGATGTACAGTAACCATCTCAGTTACTGCCATTCTCGCTGAAGTACCTTGACAATGCTGCGTCTGATCTTACCCTCATCAACCCTTTCCCCTAGCTTTTTCAGGAGGGGCGCAAGTGTTTGGTACTTGTTGCATCTTTCCCCCTGTCTCAAGTTACCCTCATTCAGCCACCCGTATTCGTTCTCTAATCGTTCTTAAATCGCTTGAAGGAGATGGGTAGCTGTTGACCCCACCCTTGATCAAAGGATCCTTCATTAGGAGGGGTGTCATCTCGAATGACTGTAGGATCGCAAGGGAAGGTGTGTGATATATTAGATTTTTATTTGGAATGTGTTTTGACTGAACTTTAGGTTCGAGGTTACTTGGGAAGTGGGGGAACACCACTTCCTACTGAACTAAATATTCTTTGAGCCCAAGCTGACTTTGAAACATTTATTCCAACAATGTTTTCAACGGATACGTCAGCTACGATTCTTCATCAGCGATATTTCGGCCCTTCTTGGCAAGGGTCCTCGTCAGGCTGTCATTCCTCTTGTTCAACTTCTGGGAAGGAAACGTTGTTGTTACAGATTTGTTTCCTTCCCAGAAGTTGAACAAGAGGACTGACAGCCTGACGAGGACCCTTGCCAAGAAGGGCCGAAATATCGCTGATGAAGAATCGTAGCTGACGTATCCGTTGAAAACATTGTTGGAATAAAATCTACTGAACTAAATCGGTCTAGGCTAGCCTAGTATCATCTAACATGTAAAAAACACCAGTAGGTATTATTGCTGCAGCTTATGGTTCCATTGTGGCGAATAAGTTGCGTTTCAACCGTCTTATTCTCGCCACGGTTTTTAACTCGGTGGCCAAGCCTCACATTTTATGCATCGCACCTTTCATGCGAATGTGAACTAGCACTGATAAAAAACGAATTCGCTCTATTTATTTTCGTTATATCGTCATCACTTACAACATCACTGACCCACTTACAGCAGTTGGATAACTTATAAAGAAGTACAGCAATAACATCAAAGTTGCGTTTTATTGGACTCACTTTTGTTTCGTCAAAGTTTGTAGTTTGGCTCTTGTTTTGTCTTACTTGCGTTTTATTGAGTTCTTTTTTCCGAAAAGTCAAACTACACCAAACTACGTCGGCGAGGTAGTTTATAGTTTGAGCTCCGTAGTTTCAGGTCCGAAACTACAGCAAATGGAATGGAAAAATAAAACGGCTTTTAAGCGAAACTACGCCGAAACTACATCCAAAAAAACGCAGCTTAAGCATCAATGGGAGATCATTCTTCTTCAAAAGGACAGTTTTGCAGATAGGATAATCTTGTCGTAGTCTCTATGTTTGTCTGGTCTCCGCTTGTTATAGTGTTTCCTTCCTCTTTTCTTTCTTTATTCCTACTGCGCCTATGCCATGGGCTTTTAGATGGGCGAAAAATAAAATTATAATTATTATTGTTATTATCGTCTCGTCGACCATTCAAAGCTGACGACCAAATAGTCACCATCGATTTTGAGATCTTAGATCGCGATGGAACCTTTTTAGTATACAGGAGTGTTGCATGAAGCTGCCCTTACTATGGCACCGCCCACCCCCCATTGGCCATGGTACATGATCCTGCCACCTTGGATCATGAAGCTGCCACCCCCAGAAAAATCATGCAAATTCCAAGAAAACAGCAAATTTTGTTATTTGTAAAAGGTCAAGGAACCTCTCTGACCAAACAGCTGGCCTCTAACTTCACCACGTCGCAAAATACTATTTTCAGCAAAGTGGGCGACTTCATGATCACTTGGGTGCCTAAATTCTTTCGTGTTCTCCAGCTTAGCCTTAAACATTTACAAGTAAACTATGGTACCAGCAGAAAGTGAAGGTTCTAAGCTTCCTTTCAGGATACTCCACTGAATTTTATCTCAACCTTTACTCTTTTTCCCTAAGTCATTTCCCAAAAATAGGAGTTTAGGGTGGCGGCTTCACGCAGCACTCCTGTATATGTTCGACGTTAGCAAACAAAACGTGCGGCTCGATGGATCTACATAACAACCCACCCTTTCAAGATAGGCAAACTTTAGGTTGACAGCTTCACGAAAACAGTCTTCGTATCAGTATCATCACCAGACAACAGCCTGTCCATAAATCCGGCGCAGTAGCTAGATAAGGATGCTTGGCCAACCACGCGGAAACCGAAGGGGGCACCGGAGTATTGAAAGGCCAAGTCTTCCATGCTGAAAGCCATATTTACGACGCCCCAGTGTCGTGGGGTCGTTGAGGTGGGCTGACGGTCGAAAAGCTTGATCTGATCAAATGCATTCCGAAGAATCGCACATAAGCCCAAATATAGTAGAGCTAACACGAACCAACAAGGAAGGTTCGTAAGAGGAACACTGTCGTGGAGCCATTGTGGATGCAAGACAAAAGCAGTTAGCCGGGAGTCGGGATAGCTACCTGTGCCTGATAAGCTTGCACCATCCTAAAGAATAAACCTTCTGAAATTCGTTTCTGACACAGCAATGGCATGACGCCATTTATTTTTTAGCCTAGGCTACTTGCAACCGCTGCTGCGTTTTTTGAGATACACAACCGAATTATATTCTAGGCTATTCAAAATATCGAGTCCTTTTCCCGAGTACTTTTCCAATGCAAGCTACTGAAGGACTGCCTAATCCTCGGGACATGGCTTACACCAAAATAGAAAGTGGACAACCCCTCGGTGAATACTGAACGAACTCGCTACCAGTCAGCTAGATGCACTAATCAAGTTTAATCTTGCTGAAGACCGGTTGCACATCTAGTGTGTTAAGTCCGAAAATCACAAACTCAAATAATTTCTTCGTCAAAGTTTACACAGTACAACGACGATAGGACTTCACTAGCAAGCAACTAGTCCATCAACGGGGGGAGAAGACTATCAGATTTCGTCAGCGGCAAAACATGCAGTCCTCTTCAGCCAGTTTCAGTCCTCCTCAGCCAGTTCACCTTCAAAAAAGATGAGAGGGTATATGAAGTACATGTTAGTACTTTCACCCCTTCGACGCTTTGGTTGAAGTTGGTATTCTGAAGTTCAGTAATCTAGAGTTGTTTATGCTTTAGGATCTGAATGGTTGTAGTGTAGATCGGCCTTTCATTATGCGAAGTTAGTTGTATACTTTCAACTGAATCAGACGCTCAATATCCAACGCCATCAACCATTCCAACCAAAGTGACAGTAGGATTAACAGCTTTATTGGCTGAACGAGAGAGGACAAGTTGACAAATTAATTAATAAATTTTTAGTTTATTTTAGTGAAGGTTTGATTAGAATATGATAGTAAATGTGTACTGGTTGCGTTTTTCAAGCGCGTATGTGCTTTGTGTGTAACCGGTCGCCAAGCCGAAATGATTTTTTTTTTAGTAAAGTTGTTGAATCCTGAAAACTATACTGAAGCTTTTAAAAAGAAATGAGACGTTGTTCTCTTGACGTATCCACTAAACGCTGTTATCTTTTTCCAGATTATGAAGAGTCAGAGCGTACTATGTTATACCCAACGGATGTGCAAATTGTTCAGACTCTTAACAACCATTTGAAATAGTTCTTTCGAGGTCCCATCGACGCCCTTCGAAGTAAGTAAAACTTGCGTACCTTAACTAGACACTGCGATCTGCACTGTGCTACTTTCACAGGCGATCCAAGTTCGTTATGTTTGATGCTCATACTTGCTGCACTAACTAGCACTGCACAGAATACGACGTAATCCAACATGTTACTTCTTTGGAGACTGAGAGTACACTGAGCTTCTGAGTTTCGCGTATTCGCCATGATGGGATTTCCTTCACATCGGCCTCCCCGCCGGCTCTTCGGAAGAGTTGCAATCTTCGAGGTAGTAGAGGAATTGAATGTGACTGCTGTGGGTTTGTTTTACAGGAGCTCTGCTTATCATGGACGTCATCTCGACGGCTCCGCCACCTAACCTCGTATCTCATTTACACGAAATTGTTCAGGAGAGCAAAAAATTTCTTACTTTCGTAACTTTTGTGTTCTAAAATTGTCAAAAAATAACAAACAATATCATCTTTGTTTATTTTTTGACAATTATGAAAATAAGAAATTTTTTTGCTCTCTTGAACAATTTTGTGTAAATGAGATACGAGGTTAGGTGGCGGAGCCGTCGATCTGGGCATGCCTTTACCCTTAGGCCGGTTAGGCCTGTGCTGGGGGGCCAGGGAAAACGAGAGGCCAAGCTGCCGGTGTAAATTGTTGACAAGTCAGGCTACGGTTGCTAGCCGTGTTGCCTTGTTCATTACGATCCAGGTGTGACCAGCTACGTTGCAACTTGCACCGTCATTTACGTTATCGAAATTTGTATTATGCTCAGATGTAACCAGTGGGGCTGGACGAAGGATTGTGTGTGCTAATGTGCTGGCGTTTGTACGTTTTTGACTAATGAAAAGGGGTCAAAAACCCATGATGGCCTACGGGCCAACAAAAGTAAAAGACGGCAATGAATCTGGGGTAGTGCTACATTTGATGATATGTTTCATACTTTCCCCCTTGATGATACTTTTGCTCACTAAATAGGTTTCAAAGCAAAATGTAATAAATAAAAAAAAACTAACCCCAAAACGAAGAATTAAATTTTAAATCTGTGTAATGACCCTGGAACTTGGAACCCAAAATACCACCCTCAACCCCCCCCCCCCCCCCCCCCCCCTAAGGTTTACTGAAATGACTCCAGTGGATTTGGCTGAACCACATTGCAGAAAAAACATTATCAGTCGGTAGGCTTGATTATTTTCAACTGAAGAGTTTCTTTTCTCTCTGCAAAATCCTAAAACGAGCCACCGAAAAATAACAGAAACTAGACCTACGTTGCCTGGGCAACGTGAAGTGTTGCGGCAACCTTTGTCCGGCTTCGCCGACTAAAGTGTTGCGAGAGCAACACTTTGGTTTTGTTTCTTCCCTGTCGGTTAAATGCTGAAGTTACTAACTTATCAAAGCTTTTAAAGTATGTTCTAAAAAGAATCATCACATGATCAAAAGCTATTGTTCAGCCTTGTAGAAACAACAACAAAAGAATATCGGAAGAAGGGACTAACTTGACTTTGCAGTCAGTTGAACTTTTATCCTTTTCAATCGTAGACATCGTAACGGATGAAAACTTGGAACAATATCTTATATAATCAAGTTGGTATTATAAAGCTATCCGTAACTTTTCAGGATCTAAATACCGTCGATGACACTATTAACTATTACGAAACTACCTCATTGTTTTACATTATCGTTTGTACCCGTTGCGTAAACAGTTAATCCTAGTTTACAGCGATAGACCATCGATACAAAGTTTCTACCGTCAGGTTTATAGAAATCGAATAAAATGTGCACCAATTTTCATAAGTTCTAGCCCCTCGTGAACCGATTCTTACTTACAAGTCTCTCTCCCATGATAGACATCAAGTTCACAAGATAAAATAATGGGTACACCAGCTAGCAGAAGTTCTAAACCCATTATCTCTGAAGTTGATTGTAGCATAACAGCCGCTTATTACTTACAAGCCCCTTGCATGTCTTACAATTGGGAACCAAATTGTTCTTACCATCGAATACACCGGAAACAAATAACAGGTACACTAACTAGCAAAAGCTGCAAACCCCTCATTGCCGAAGATGATTATGAGCCAACAGTTGACTGTTGCATACATGTCCCCTACATGTCTCACAACTGGTATCGCCTATTTTTGGTTTTGTGTGTACGTTACTACTGAAGTTGTGAACCCCTTTAAATTTTCAGACTGGTTTTGTTTCTTCGCTGTCGGTTAATGCTGAAGTTGTTAACTTATCGAAGCTTTTTAAACGGGATGTGCTAAAAAAATTAATCATATGATCAAAAGCTATTCTTCAGCATTGTAAAAACAACAACAAAATAATATAGGAGGAAGGGACTAAACTAACTTTGCGGTCAGTTGAATTTATCCTTTTCAATCGTCGACTTTGTGACGGATGAAAACTTGGAACAATATCTTATATAATCTAGTTGGTACTATAAAGCTATCCGTAATTTTCAGGATTAAAATACCATAGATGACACTATTAATTATTATGAAACTACCTCATTGCTTTACATTTTCGTTTGCATCCGTTGTGTAAACAGTTAATCCTAGGTTACATAGATAGACCATCGACACAAACTTTCTTACCGTCAGATTTATAGAAATCGAATACAACGTGCACCCATTAGCAAAAATTCCTAGCCCCTCTTGAACCGATTCCTACTTACAAGTCCCTCTCCCGTGATATACATTAAGTTAACCGAAAACAAATAATGGGTACACCAGATTGCAAAAGTTGCAAACCCATCATCGCAGAAGATGATTGTAGCATAACAGCCGATTATTACTTACAAGTCCCTTGCATATCTTACCATTGGAAACCAAATTGTTCTTACCATCGAATACACCAGAAACAAATAACAGGTACAGCAACTAGCAAAAGCTGCAAACCCCTCATTGCCGAAGATGATTATGAGCTAACAGTCGACTGTTGCTTGAAAGTCCCCTACATGTCTCAAAACTAGTATCGCCTATTTTTGGTTTCAGTGTACCTTACTACTGAAGTTGTTAACCCCTTTGAAATTTTCAAACTAGTGTATCTCATGAAGGAATTTTTGTACCAAAAAATGGATGACATATACTTTGATCAGCTCATCAACGGCTATCGATTGCCGTCGTCGAAAAAAAAATTCTACCTGTCTTGGTTCAAACGTTGACTTTTTTGCCGTAGGCCAACTTTCTAACGTCACGACCTAGAAAGGAGCAAAGGATAAGCTCTAATTTCTTCAGCAATGAGAGAACTTTTAAAGTTTAAGAGGCACATCTGATACCGTTACTCTACCGCAAACCCAAGTGCAAAATTTTGTTTTGATAAACTCAGCTGAAATCGTCGCAGACATGTCAAGAAAGTGCGCCGAATTCAAATTATACAGAGAAAGGCCGACATTTTGCCGTATGCTCTACAATTAAATCGCAGCTACCACTAGTTTAAAAGACGAGATAAGGGGCTAAAGTACAGTGAGATGATAGAGGTGATGTTCAATCAGGCAGAAAAGGACCGATTTGGACTGAATACTACAAGCTGCACCAATTTTCAAAAATTTCTAGCCCCTCGTGAACCGATTCTTACTTACAAGTCCGTCTCCCGTGATTGACATCAAATTCACCGGAAACAAATAATGGATATACCAGCTATCAAAAGGTGCAAGCCCCTCATCGCTGAAGATGATTATAGCATAAGCTTTTTAAACGGGATGTTCTAAAAAAATTAATCATATGATCAAAAGGTATTAGCGTTGTAAAAACAACAACAAAATAATATAGGAAGAAGGGACTAAATTAACTTTTCAGTCAGTTGTACTTTATCCTTTTCAATCGTAGACATCGTGACGGATGAAAACTTGGAACAATATCTTATATAATCTAGTTGGTAATAGAAAGCTATCCGTAACTTTTCAGGATTAAAATACCATAGATGACACTATTAATTATTATGAAACTACCTCATTGCTTTACATTTTCGTTTGTATCCGTTGTGTAAACAGTTAATCCTCGGTTACATTGATAGACCATCGACACAAACTTTCGTACCGTCAGATTTATAGAAATCGAATACAATGTGCACCCATTTGCAAAAATTCCTAGCCCCTCGTGAACCGATTCCTACTTACAAGTCCCTCTCCCGTGATATACATTAAGTTAACCGGAAACAAATAATGGGTACACCAGCTAGCAAAAGCTGCAAACCCATCATCGCAGAAGATGATTGTAGCATGACAGCCGATTATTACTTACAAGTCCCTTGCATATCTTACCATTGGGAACCAAATTGTTCTTACCATCAATTCAATTCAATTCAATACATTTTATTCCGGTAACTAAGACCATAATTTGAGAACACACATAACGACACTAATAAAATGAAAAACAAAACAACACCCAGACCACATTATACATCGAATACACCGGAAACAAATAACAGGTATACCAACTAGCAAAAGCTGCAAACCCCTCATTACCGAAGATGATTATGGGCTAACAGTCGACTATTGCTTCAAAGTCCCCTATATGTATCATAACTGGTATCGCCTATTTTTGGTTTCAAAGTACCTTACTATGAAGTTGTCAACCCCTTTGAAATTTTCAAACTGGTGTATCTCATGAAGGGATTTTTGTACCAAAAATTGGATGACATATACTTTGATCAGCTCATCAATGGCTATCGATTGCCGTCGAAAAAAAAATTCCACCTGTCTTAGTTCAAAAGTTGACTTTTTTGCCGTAGGCCAACTTTCTAACGTCACGACTTAGAAAGGAGCAAAGGATAAGCTCTAGTTTCTTTAGCAATGAGAGAACTTTTAAAGTTTAAGAGGCACATCTGATACCGTTACTCTACCACAAACCAAAGTGCAAAAAAAAAAAATTATAAACTCAGCTGAAATCGTCACAGACATGGACAGAAACAATAGATGGCAGCACTTTCGGACCCGTGGGAACAAGCCACTTTTTTGTCTCTGTAGATTTTTCTATTTATCACTCAAAGAAGATATGTTGGCTGTGGGGACGGGTAACTGCCGCATATATTTAACACTTATAGATTTTAGTCCATCTTCAATTTGAAACTGGTGCCTGCCTGCTTGCGTGCTAGAACGGAGCTTTCCACTCGAAAGCAGAAACATCTTTTGATGAAACGAAAGGTTCACTACACAACTTCAGATAGTCCTCTCTGACATAGGCTATACAACTCCACTTCACTTCGCAAACCGTAGGCTCTGGCTCGAGGACAAGCAAAAACCATCCTTATTGGCCCCAGGCAAGAGTTCTACGGAGCTTTCCAAAATGTAATGTCATATTCATCAATCCGGCCTAAGGTCCACACTTTCCGTAAAAACCGCACAGGTTAGACCCTTCTCAGTTACCAGGAATAAATATGAAATCGGAGTCATAGGAAAAAAAAAAAAAAAAAAAAAAAAACGAGGACAAAACCAAAGTGTTGCTCTCGCAACACAACTAGGTTAACTAGATCATCCCACGATCCCGGGGCTACCACGATCCCACAAGCTACCTGAATATGGCGAGAATGCTTCGAACTAACTCTGTAGCCCAGAAGGTATAGAAGACCTATTTTCGGTATTTGCTAATGTGAAGCACTCGTCTCAGGTCTAAATCTTCTGTAAAAATACAACTTTGTTTTTTTCCTGCTAGTTTTTGGCGCTGGCCTCAACGACCTGTCTTACCTATAATGCTAACGCAACCTACTTCCATAATCACTCCATATATTTCTAAACCCGGAGACCCCAATTTCGTACGGTACATTCTAACTCCACTAACAAAACTACGCGAATTTGTGTTTTGCTATTTTCGATGCGTATCATGTTGTCGACGGTTAACCGCGAGAAGTTTGCATCAGAAAAACCGGCTATGTAAATATTTTCCTTGTTTTCGGAAAAAGTCTCGGAAAAGGCGTAAAACAGCCAAAACCGTGGGTTACTTGTTGAAAGCACAGCTTAGTTTTAAAGTATTCAAATATTTTAAAATACTGTAAGTTGAATAGTAAATAGTGCGAGGGGTCCTTTAAGTAATTCGAATTAGTGAGCAACAAATAATCTTGCTATAACACGGGTATCAGGCTGATGAATCTGCAAGAACAACTGATTGGATTGACTATGCTACGGCGCAACGACGACTAAAAAATAATCGTGAAGTAGCGTAGGATTTCCGCTTTAACGATTGATGCTTTAGAAAAGACAGCGGTGTAAACGGAATATTCTGGCCATTATTTTGTTTTGTTCAGTTATTCCAAATACAATCAAGAACGATGTAGCCTGCACATTTTTTTATTATTGGTCTCAAATCACGAACTTTTCATTGACTCATTGTTTTGAGTTTATCACTCATTTTCTTTAAAGCCTCGCACTATTTAGTCTTCAAACCAACATCATTTTAAAATATTTGAATTCTTTAAAACTAGACTGTTTCCAACAAAAAAAAACACGGTTTTGGCTGTTTTAAGCCTTTTCCGAGACCCGTTGACTTGTAGCGAAAACAGGGAAACAATTTATATAACCGGCAGACGACCGTCGACAGCGTGATACACATCGAAGGTAGCGAAAGACGGCAAGTGAGAACATCAGCGTGGTTTTGTCAGAGGGGTTAGAATGTACCGAACGAAATTGGGGTCTCAGGGTTTAGAAATATGTGGAGTGATAATGGAGGCAGGTTGTGTCAGTATAATAGGTAAGACAGGTCCTTTGAAAAAAAATGGTTATTGGTATACTCGTATTAGATGACTACTTACACAGCATTCAGTAGTCCACAGGTCATGCTTTTCAATTGAAATCGATTTTTGATAAGACCGCGGCCAGTGGCTGTTTTTATCTCCTCAGCGATGACCGAACATGCCGAGCCTTGATTAGGCTCCAGATCTGCGACGGCTACTGTTCATCTGTTCTACTTATACCTTCAGCCAAAGCTGACTGAATCATGTGGTGTTTAATCTGCCTTCGCCATTTTCATGCGTTGTTGTTTATTTTAGTCGTTCCAATGGATTAGAGTTCGGTCTAATGTTTGTTTGATTTGTGTATTTATATAGTTATTTATCTTATTATCATCAATTTTGGTGGATCAATAAATCATCATCATCATCATCATCATATTTATTTGGTCTAAACGGAAAAGTCAGCTCAGCTGAAAGTTGTTCCTTCTTTGCAAAGAGGGTCTTTGGAAGTCTACGCAATAATTTCAGGTTTGTTCTGTAACATAAGAAGCTACAGCTACAGCGGTTGTGACGAGGGAATCATTTTTCTTTCTTTCCTTTTTTTTACTCTCTTCTTTACCTCTTTTTTTTTATTGAAAATATAATAGATTATTTTTTTCTGTTATTATTTGTTGAATAATTTTAAATTAAAAGGTGGTTAGAAGATACAGCCACCCACAGTATTTTTGTATTTTATGTGGCTGTTGAGTTTTTTGTATAATGTAGTTTTTTTTTTGTGAAGTAAAAAAAATCATAATCTGAAAATCATCCATTCTACTTATTCCTTCATAAAAAGGAAATACGGTTCGCTGACTGCGAATCATGTTTATTGGTGTTAAATGGATAAATCAGCCTAAATTTGTTCAGTGATAATATGCTGGCCCTTCTTGGCAAAAATGTGATCCTCAAAGGCTCTGGCATGATTTTTATGCCAATGACCTTTTTTAAAGAAAAATAAGTGAAAAACTCAAAGCAATGAATCAATGAAAAGCTCGTGCTTTCAAACCAATCATACGAAAATTTGCAGGCTACATCTTTCTTAATTCTATGTGGAATAACCGAACAAAACAAAACAATGGTCAGAATATTTTTCTAATTATTTTTATTACATATTATAGAGATATCGCTGGAAAATATCCCCGTTATTGCCTAAGCGTAGGTGCCCCAGGAAACGAGTTTTTCCGCTTAAAACTGAGACGCGAACATAATTCGACTGTAGTTGAAAATGAGCGGTGCAAATTTTATGGCCTGGTGACGCTGATCTTTCGCCTTGCGAAGCTTGCGAATCCTCCCTCAGTTTCTGTGCATTCTACTTTCGGCAACCAGGTTGTCATATTTGATAGTGCAAAACGGAAATGTCAGCTGAATCTTATTATAGCTATATTTCGGCCCTTCTTTCTCACAAGTTCGTTTTTCCAACTAGAGTGGTTTTGAGCCTGAAGAGGACCCTTGCCAAGAAGGGCCTAAATATAGCTCTAAAAAGATTCAGCTGACATATCCGTTTTGCACTATCAAGTATGCAAAAATGACTTCAGACCGTTATATCAGATACCATGGTATCTGCAAAAACGCAACTATAGTTGTTTGTTTATTCAGTTCATGTTCGGTCATTTAGTTTCTCACAAACAAGCCCTTATAGTTGACCCAAATCTTATGTAAACCAATCAACAACATTTGTTGTGGTGACATTTCTGGTTTTTCGCTAGGTAGACGGTGATCCTTCGCAGGTGCAAAGAGTTAGCCATCAAGAATATACTCTTGCTGACTAACTCTACGTGATGATTCATTTGATTGACGTTTCTCGTTCTTCCCGAGGTCCACTGGCGTATTTCGGACACCTAGCCATAGAGAGTGTTGGTTTATTGCAAAAACACAAACCAAAATGCTTCCTTCCTACCAATCAGTACTTTACCCTGCTTACTCTCTCGCTTACCATTTAACGCCATACCAAGCACTTGACAAATATGGCTCTAAATGTCGGGGAAGATATCTATTGAAAGACCTCCGGAAGACCTATACGAATAAGTAACCCATGGACTCTTATTGAACCTATGAACCTTTGATAAAATGAAACAGTCGAAAAGAGCCTCAAAATGTCGGACAGTTTCTCCGACCATGGTTGCAGAAATGGTTTCGTCTAATCTTGAAGGTATAGAAAGAAAAGGTCTTCTGCAGAGCCTGTCAGCTTAGCCCGCCCCTATGCTGCTTCTTGATTATAAGTAAGCAGCGGACATTGAAGAGGGGAACATGAAATGGGCTTGCGACAGTTAATGATAATCACAGGAAAGCAGTAAACTTTTATAAGAGCAGCTTGTTTCCCGCCATCTACGGCCCTGATTTGGTACCTTTTAAACACAGAGTAGTAGGTCTACTATTATCGTTAAATTGAGGTTTATTCAAGTCGATGAAATAGTGGTGATAAGTCGTAAATGGAAAAGAAATTGGGCAGGGCTGATCAAATTCAACATCGTGTATTGTTTTTGCTCCAGTATGGGTGACGACCTTATAAGGCTACTGTTTGTTCTGTCGAACACCGGCTGTATATTGCTGGCTTGTAAGATATGGCTGCAAACATGATCTTACGGCGGAACGTGGTGTTATTGAACAGGGCGGTGGAAACTTGAACGACGTCATAATGATTGTTAAGGAAAGAGGGATTAAAAATGACATAGAGATTGAAAAGATACTGACTACAGATAACTAGTATGTACGCCTTGAAGTAGCTGAGGTACACGGTTTTTAGGAACTAAGCAACGTCGCCGCTCGAGGCTTAAAGTTTAACCGAACGCGCCTGATATCTAACAGTCTAGTAACACTTCACTAATTCATTAAATGGGCCTGAAACACGATAAAAATGCGTTACCGTCGTTTTTCCGCTGTCCATATATAATCGCTTTCATCGAATGAACTTATTCTTTTATTTATGGTACCTCTGTGTGCTCGCCCCTCTATGCTTGAAATATTCAGCAACTACAAAGGTAAGCCATTGCTGAAAAATAACATTATATTAGCATCACTTTCGTACTCCTTTCAGGGAAGTTGCGTCCTAAAATTTTCCGAGCTTAGCGTTCGTAACATATGGAAATGCAGACTTTTGCTGAAATTCAGATTCTCCGCGCCTGGATGAATTAATAATACATAGATGGCACTTTACACAAGGGTACCAATAAACCATAAACAGTTTTTCGAATATAATTTAGAAGTCTAGGACTCCATTGTCGGAGCCACGTAGACATACAAGGTGAAAACCAAATATATAATTTTAATGGGAAAGAGGCCCTATTTTATAAATAGTGAACTGATAGACAAAATGCTCCTCAGCCGGCATTTTTTTTTTTTTTTTTATTATTTGAACCCAGGACCCTCTGCTTACAAGGCATTACTTGTTACTGCCTTGTATTACTTGTTACTGCCTTGTAAGCAGAGGGTCCTGGCTTCAAATCCCGGCTGAGGAGCCTTTTTGTCTATCAGTTCACTACTGGATGAATTTTTAGTTATCGTGCAAACATCGCAAATTCTGAACGTTATATTACGAAAGCCCGGATGAAAAAAACGAAATCGATTGAAGGAGTCAAAATAATTCAGTGTATTCAAATATCAGATGTAAAAATAAGCTGCCTTTTCAGTTTAACTTTAAGCAGCCGTAATACCTACGTAATACCTACTACATTACTACAATAAACCTACTATATTGTGAGGATTTATAGTCACGTAATACCTACACCCGGCGTGCTCCGTCCATGTCTGGCCACTGTAAGTAGTAAACTATAAGACCAAAATGATACTCGGGGGGGGGGGGGGGGGGCAAACCAACTGAGCTACCGAAGGGCTTGTGAACGTAATTGGCAAACGACTACAGTCGCAAGATGGGACCCGGCTAAGAACTTTGAAGTTGATTAGATCTTCGGTATAGGGGTAGAGAGACATTCTGAAAACGATGGTGAAAACCATTTTCCCGCCGGGCAAGTAGTTGGCCGGAATCCGGCCAAAACCGGAAAACTGTTAAAAGTATTTGTAATTGAGTAGATATCCGATTTAGGGGTAAGAAGAGATGCTGAATCCGTGTGACAATCATTTTTTACCCGGACATATAGTTCGCCCGGAATCTGGCTGGAACCGTAATATTTTTTATAAGTTAAATTTTAATTTGAAATTGATTAGATGTTCGATATAGGGGAAAGAAGATACGATGAGTTCGTTTTTTTTTTTTTGCCGGACATGTAGTTCCAGAATTCGGACAAAACCGGGAAATTGGCAGAAGTAAGGCAGAAAGTTTTGTCAAAACAGATATGACTTATAGGGGTAAACACAAACATAATGAATCCATGTCGGAACTTAGTTTTCTCAGATGATTAGCTTTTTGGCCTTAATCTGTTTCTGAATTTTAATAGTAAAAATATTCAAGGAGTCTGGCGAAGACTGGATCTGGCGAAGACAAGACCCAATTGTCTGGATCAAATATCGAATTTTTGGGATCCCATCGAAACCTTTGGTCTTGTTCTTTAAGTCTGTTCTGAAAGTTCTTAGTCGACACAGTCGTTTTTTTCTCAATAACAGTCATTTTTAACTGAAAAAAATTTTCAGTAAAAAAGACCAGTCAGTCGGTAAATACCTTGCTCCCCCCCCCCCCCGAAACAAGTTGGGTAGTAATTTAACGCCTCTGCTTTCATCCAAATCAATTTTCAGAGAAGAAGTTCACAAAATCAGATATTTAAGGAAGAATCTTTAATTATATTTGATAGTGTAAAACGGATACGTCAGCTGAATTTTGAAAATTAACCTGACGTATCCGTTTTGCACTGTCAAATCTGATTCGCAGTCAGCTTGGGCTGAAGGAATATTTATATCTTTAATTGTTTTTCCACAAGTTCATTTTCCAGCTTGAGCCTGAAGAGGACCCTTTACAAGAAGGGCTGAAATATAGCTCTAATAGAATGTGGCTGACTTATCCGCTTTGCACCGTCAAATATGATTCGCAGTCAGCTTGGGCGGAAGGAATATTTAGTTAAGATGCGCTCTTGAAGGGGGCTAGAAAGTCGTTGTATACAAAAACCACGATGCACGAATGATCATGGGCCCTTGGGGATCATGAAAATGTATCGTTTGATCAAAACTATTTTTCGCACTTTGCGATTAAGATGCGCACTTTAAAGGGACTCATTTGTACTCAAAGGCACAAATGAGAAACACCAAGAGGCATGTACTCTTCCCAATTATATAAATTCATTAAGATCTGATCACCAGTTCGAAAGTTACACATTCCTCAAGTTTCCAGATTTCCCTCCTTCCCCCCCCCCCTCCCATGATGCTAGGATCTGGAAAGTTACTATTTCCAAGTCAATCTTGTCGGGACTGTGCCAGCATGGCTTCATGGTCCTAGCACATCTGTTAGTATCTTTACAAGTGACCACCGGAATTCTGGCTCCCTCTCCTCCAGCTTCCCCACAGTGCACAAATCTAGTCCGCTTCTATCAACGCTGTATTTAGGGCTCGAGCTTGTTCTTCCCACCAAGTTTCATCCCGATCCGTCCAGTCAGAGCGTGTCACAAGATTTCCGGTTCCTCCCTCAAACTCCCCCAAAGTCACCGGATCTGGTCCGGACTTGAAGCAAGGCTCCTGAAATACGAGGTCTTCCCAAATATCAAGTTTCATAAACATCCGATCCCCTATTCGAAAGTCATACATACATCAAGATTCCGGACTTCCCTGCGTCTATTCCCCCCCACGATGGTCAGATCGGGGAAACGACTACTCTTCAGTGAAATTGGTGGAATCCCTGATACGCCTGCCAAATTTCATCGTCCTAGCACATCTGGAAGTACTTTAACTTGGGACCACCAGCATTCCGGACCCCCCTCCAAGCATAGTCCCCCGTAGTGCACAGTGCACGGGTCCTGTCCGGTCCTGTCAGCTATGTATCTATGGCTTGTGTTTGTTCATCCTACCAAGTTTCATCCCGATCGCTCCACTATAAGTGTGTCACAAGATTTCCGGTTCCCCCTCCGACTCCCCCCAAAGCCACCAGATCCGGTCCGGACTTGATATGCGACACATGAGACATGAGGTCTTACCAGATATCAAGTTTCATCAAGCTCCGATCTCCCGTTCAAAATTCACACATACCTTAAGATTCAGGATTCCCCATCCCTCCACTCCCCCGTGATGGTTGGATGGGGGGAAGTGACTATTTCCAAGTTAGTTTGTTCGGGTCCCTAAGCCTGCCAAGTTTCATCGTCCTAGTACATCTGGAAGTAGCCGAACTCGCGATCACCGGACTGACCGACCGACCGACGGAAAAGTCGGCATAGAGCGCTTGGCTGGAAGGCAAGTGCCATAAAAACAGAGAAATAGAAAGAATGGAAAATTTAGAAAATAAGGAAAAAGGAACAAAACGCCGATCAACAAACGAATCTTTATGTTAGAATGTTTTATACTCATGTCATTAAAAAAGTCGGTAGTGAGCCTACTTACGTCCCGAGCAAGGAACAGTTCTACTTGTAGTTCACTTTCATGACATGACGTCTTATTGATCCTTTTACTTGAAGTCCGTAACTTAACCCGGACGTCTTAGTATAGTCTTAATCCAATTCCCAGCTTTTGCTTGACACAGACATGTCTCAAGTTTTAGGGTAGGTGCTATACGGCGTATTTTGTAAGTTTATTTTCTTTCGTGTTTTTCCTTTTTGTTCACTTTTTGTCCTTATTATTTGCTCCGTCGTCGTGCTTTGTGCTTATGTAGACGGGTTATAAATACAACGATGATCATCATCAGACAATTCAACATTAGTACCATCCAGTACAATCCAGTACAATCCAGAGTAATGCGGCTTTCACACTGAGAACGCAAGAAGCTTGCGTTGCGTTTTGCGTGAGTCAGCGTTGCGTCGGTCTTGCGTCGGACCTTTCACACCGTGAAGGCTTGTGCATTGCGCTTTCAGAAAATGACTAGTTCTGTTGAAGACTTAAAATGATGCCTGGACTGAAAATGGAGCCTATAGGCAAATTCAGAAAGTTTGTAGAATGTTTATAAGTAATTTTGTATTATTACTATTTGCTACTTGAAGGAGACAAGGTCTAATTAAATGTAATGTGATACAAAAGTAGGGTCAAATTACCAGTCATGCTCTTGCTAAACTCCTTGTTGATGATTTAACAAATTGATAACCATGTACTATTAATGAAAGTCTTGTTGTGATAGTCAGGGACCTTTTTATCACATAGTCCAGGTCTCTCTTGAACTAGTTTTACCAGTTTTTTCTTCAAAAACTTCCATTTCAATGAAAAACAAATTGAAAAATCTGATGCGTACTCGTCGGACGCAACGTAAAAATAGAGCTCAGTTCTATTCTTGCGCTGCGTCAATATTTTAAGCGCAAGCTCCGCGTTGCGTCGTCGCAAGCGCAACGCAAGGCTTGCGTAGCTCAGTGTGAAAGGCAAACGCGTCAGTGTGAAAGCAGCTTAATGCGCGAACTTTGAAAAAGTGACACATAGTCAAATCGCAGCGACACTAGCTCCACTAACGGATACGAACATCCCTACTGAAATTCGTGAACAATCGTCAACGAGCGCTGGCTCGGATCCAGAGCAGAATACGAACAGTTTGCTGAAGCTTCTCTTGCGAAGCGAACTGGGCGGCGCTGCGCGGGGGGGGGGGGGGGGGGCATTTTTGATGGATGGGAATGATAGGTCTTCGCATTACTCTCTATTTTTGTTTTGCTCTGGTACCGTCCCAGATTTCCGTCACGAAAAATGTGTGTCCTACTTATAGCAACTAATTATAAGCAAAGCAATAAAAAAACTGAAAGTAGGCAATTAAATTATCCGCATGGTTGAACCTGTTGGGATATTTGTTTAACAAGAGATGTAAGCACATACGGCACTTGCAACTGTATGTAGTTCAGTTCAGTTCAGTTCAGTTTATTTTACGACCCAAATACATTTAACTATGTTGCCAGTACCCGCCCCAAGAAAGGTACAAAAAAGCACTTGCAGTTGGGCGGGTACATAAAACTCATTTCCTAACTAATAATCATCTAGAAGCAAAACATACCAGAAAATAGCACTAAAACAAGAAATAATAACCAATCTCTCATCAACTCATTTAATAATAATAATGAGAAAAAAGAAAAATAATAAGAAAAAACTATGAACCTTGGCCTAACAAATACTTTTTCAATTTATTTTTAAATAGCCCCAGGTGCTCAGCCGCCCGAATGCTCTCCGGAACAGAGTTCCACACATTAGGCCCTGCAAATCTAGTAGGGAAGCCGGACCTGGTTCCACTTCTATGCGGGACAACGAAGTCACTAGCATGACGCGTTTCATTATGATGCAAAGATCTATTGTCACTAAAATAGTCACGAAAAACCTCTGGACTTACATCACTCCAACATTGATAAGCAAAAATTCCAACTTGGTACTCCCGCAGCTGTCCTACATTAAGCACTTGCAATTTTTTGAAACAAGCTGCAGTGTTGTGTACACCTTCGACATATCCACCAATAAGACGCATCGCTTTATTTTGAAGAATCAAAGTAGTAGTAGGTAAAGGCTCTGTACTTTTCGGTTAAGATGCGCACTTTAAGGGTGCTAGAAATAAATTTTTAAGCAAAAGGCTTTTGTCACAAATGATCATGGGCTGATATGTATCGTTTGATCAAAACTACTTTTCGACTTTGCGGTTAAGATGCACACTCTAAGGGAGCTAGAACTTCATTTGTAAGCAAAACCCTTAAGGCAAAAATGATCTGATGGGGATCACGAAAATGTATGTGTTGCTTAAAGTTATTTTTCTTATTTGCTGTCAAGATTGGTACTTTAAAGAATAGTCGGATTTGAGAAGTGGCGGTTTCTAAGCCAATTTCGTCGAATCTAATATTCCAGCTAAGTTTCATCGTCCTATCTCATCTAGAAGTACCTTAATTCACGATCACCGGAATTCTGGACCTCCCACTCCCCCCATAGTGCACGGAGCCAATCCGGTTCTGTAAATGAATTATCTAGAGCATCTGTTTGATATTCCCACAAAGTTCCATCCCGATCTCTCCATTCTAAGTGGGTCACATATTTTCCGCCCCCCCCCCCCCCCCCCCCTGTAGTTGTTGGATCCGGTCCGGACATGGAAAGATCACCAGAGACATGTCCTCTGTTCAAGTATAAAATTTCCCTAGAATCCAATCACCCATTCCAAAGTTACGCATGACTCAATATTCCGCATTCTCCCTTCCGTCACTCCCCCACGATGACCGGATCGAGTAAATTACTATTTCCAAGTCAGTTTGATCGAGTCCTTGATATTCCTGTCAAGTTTCGTTGTGTCGAATCGGGAAACTTGATTAATTCCAAGTTATATTTGGTCGGGTCCCTCATATGCCTGCCAGGTTTCATCGTCCTAGCACATGTGGAAGTACCCTACTCGAAAAAGTGTAACAGACTAACGGACCGACTGACCGACAGATGGAATTGCGATCAATACGTGGCACTTGAGCCGGTGGCTGCAAGTGCCATATAAATCACAGATATTACGTTACTAATTACTCAATGATAGTTAGTCATGCTCATATAAGGAGAGTAAGAGTTCCAGCGTCGTCCAAGTTGTTTTCAAAGGGTTAGACGGTTGCGAGTAGAAGAAAAAAGGTGTTACGAAAACGAAAACAGGTTTGGATTCAAGCAGAAACGTCATATTTTGTGGCCGTTTTTATGGAAGTACTGTAAATCATATTCCATCTTGGTCGGCTAAATTCTTGAGAGCTTTCATCCCTTTATATACTTACTATTCAAGCCGGGTTTTAGGCCGGAAAAGTTCATATCTGACTGATTACATCTCTCGACGCCGTTCTACCAGAGAAGAAAACATGCGAAATCTCCATCCAGTGCTTCCATTTTCTTGGAAGATGGGCACTAGCAAAAAGGGGCAAAAGTTGAGGAGAATCACTGAGAAAGTTTGAAGTATGTTGGAGATGGGAGACGGATCAAAGCAAGACGAAAAAAAGAGAAAAGTTTGAAAGTAAAGTTCAAATTTTTCGGTGGTTGAACACAAGATATTATCGTATGGTATTTAAATGAAATGTTATGTTCTTCTATGGAAATACAGTAATTAATGTAGAAGTTCCTACGGCCCAAGCTGACTGCGAATCATATTTGACGGTGCAAAACGGATAAGCCAGCTAAATTTTATTCGAGCTATATTTCGGCCGTTCTTGGCAAGGGTCCTCTTCAGGCTCAAGCCGCTCAAGCTTTAAAATAAACTTGTGGTAAAATAATTAAAGATTCTTCCTTAAATATCTGCTTTTGTGAACTTCTTCTCTGAAAATTGGTTGGGGTTAAAGCTGGTGCTGCGATTTCATTCTGGACTCGGCTACTGTTTTTGTTGTTCGATTGGATCGTTGAAAGGGTAGAGATTCTTCTGCATTTTGGTCGAATAAAATGTAGCTGGCTTATCCGTTTTGCACCGTCAAATATAGTAATTAATGTAATCAGTAGTGAAGATGTACATGTATTAAGTTTCTATTAGTAACTTGAGGGTGCATGCAAATACGAATTGTTTAAAATATTTGATGAAGTATAGCCTACATGACGATAAAATAAGATCTTTATTTTGTAGTAAGTAAGTAAGTAGAGAGAGTAAGAGTTGTAGTAAGTAAGTAAGTAGAGATTAGTAACTTGAGGGTGCATGCAAATACGAATTGTTTAAAATATTTGATATTGAAGTATAGCCTACATGACAATAAAATAAGATCTTTATTTGTAGTAAGTAAGTCAGTAATTTATTTGTGACCCGCCATTTTGAAAAGGCGGAGTAAATGAAGAAAATAAACAAAACATATAAACACACAGCAAAAGACACTTAATTTTCAATCTTCGGTCAGGAACCAGTGGACGACGTCGTGCGCACCCTGTTGTCCATGATTTTTTAAAGTGATGAGGGAACATCCAAAAGGGTAACACTTGAATTTTGATGACATCTTGAATTTTGAATTTCTCCGTCAATGTATGGTGATGCCATAATTGACAGGTGCTTTGCATATTTAAAATAACAGAATCTCATCTTTTTAATCTCCTTCTTTCGCAGAACATGAGTGACGCCAGAATGAAATAGTATAGAAGGAGCGCAGAAGGTGCTGTACAAATTTCCCAAAGCCTTACGATTATAACGCCCCCGGTTCGGGACGATGCGCCATAGGCGCTACGGATTGATTTATAAACTTCTTGAACAACCGAAGAGCAAAGTTTTGACAATCTAGATATGAATGTAATGCCGAGCCACCGTAGTGAGTCTGTTGGTTTGACGATGAACGATCCAAGAGAGATAGAAGCTTTGGATACATTCGAACCATTCGACGAAGGGTTGAAATGCAGGTACTCACATTTTGACAGGTTAACTCCAATGCCAGTTTTGAGAAGTTCCTACAAGTCCGTAGTAGTAGCCTACAAGGCCGGGTTGCAGCACTTCAGTTTCGGAATAGTAATATATTCCGAATCCAAACTGCTTGAACCCGTCCTCGGTTGTTAAGTCTCGGAGGGTAGAGCCCGCAACCACCTCCTCTTTCCCCGTCTCTCGCCCAAATTTCCAGTTTCAGCCGAATTCGTGATCAACCATTTGTCCAGCAAGAAAACTAATTTCAGATATGGATTTAGCGGACCTCCTTACCCCCTTAATGAATGAGTGAATGAATACTTTTAATTCAGCAAATTGCCATAAACGAAAAAGAAAACACATAGAAAGAAAACAATAACAAAATCATGCAGTCTGTTCCTGCTGTTGCGTTGCAGCAAGAAGAGACTGCCATACAGGCAGGCAATGAAAAACTGGCACAGTGGCAAATTTAATCAATCTTTGATTCCGAAAGACGGCACAGAAGTGCCGCTCTAGCCTTACGGCGAATTTCATCGAAAGTGAGGCATCTTCTCGACACGAGCGCTGAAGAAACACTACAGATACATGGTAGCTTGAACAAGCGCCGGAACATATGGTTATAACTTATTTTAGCGTTGCTAAGACTCTTAGCGGTAGGATTAATTACCAATGCTAAAGCAAAAAGATGATAGCAGGACTTTCTAAACAGCTGAACGCGTACATGAAGGTCCGCCTTGCTAAACCTACGAATTAAAACGTTTGCACATTTGCATAGCACCGGTATCAACTCTTTGAAATGAGGGTCATTATTCAGGTTAGATTTGAACGTAGACCCTAAATAACGGAACTCAACGACATAACACAGTGTCCGACCTGACAGTTGCACATCATTTTTAACAACACGAATACCAGCTTTGCGAAAGAACATCCCATTAGTTTTCTTTGTATTAAAAAGAATATCATGTTGGTACGCAAAACTGTCGGAAATTTTAAGAAGCTCATTTAATCCACAGCCCGTAGGCGACAGCACCAGTAGGTCTGTGTAATGTCTTAGTAGCATATAAAACATACATGTTTATACCGTAGATTCGAAACCCCTCCTGTGCCTCTAAAGATAGGACTAAAGGACCCATCTACGAACTTGATCTTTACTTTGCCAGTGAATCCTCATTGAAGAACATCCTCGCTTGAACAACATATTTCTTCGTTGGAACATTATATATCAGCCCCTTCGACCGTCGATTACACTAGATCTCTACGACGTCTATAGAATAAACAAATGAATGCCTCGTAGCCGCTATACTAGTTTGAGAATAAAGAGGTAGGGACTGCTATAGCCAAAAATTGGTCGACATATTTTGTGTCCGGTTTTCGCCGGATTCCGGGTGAAGACAACCAAATTAGCTAGCTAGCAAGTTTCTGTCGAATAAACCTTACTAGCACTACTTGTCAGGCAAGAAAGTAATTTTCATATTCGGATTCAGCATGTCTCCTTACCCCTAAATCAGCTATCTCAATAGCTTTTAAAAATATTGTCTGTGCACCTTAATATGAAACATCCTCCCCCACCCCTAAATCTTGAGCTACAGAACCCATCTACGAACTTTACCTTACCGTTGACCCAAAGAATCATCACACCAAGTTTCATCAAAATATCTGGTTCCCTTCGAGAGTTACAGTGCGCACAGACGGACAGCTTTTGCGATGTCACAGGTATCCCTCCACTTACGGATATGAAGGATATAAAAGGATAGGATTTCAAACCCCTTTGTCTTGTCTCAATACTGTGAGTGGGTGCTAATTACTTATCCTTAAACGACGTTTAATTTATGCACGTGTAAGCTACGTCAGTAAATTTATATATGTCGGCCTAATAAAAAGTAAAATTGAACAAACAACAATCAGTTATAACGTTTTTATTATAATGATTATCAAGAGCCTGAAATATCAGAATTATGGGCTAGGGGACGCGGTGATTCATGAGCTTTTCGCTTCAGCCAAAGCAATTTCGTATGCGGTGGTAAGCGGCTCGACAAAGAAATCAGCGTCCTAACGAAGCTAATAGTCTAAAGTTCCTCTAATAGCGCCTAGATGGCAGCTGAGTCACTGCAGTGGGAACGTCCCCATTGGTCAGATGCTGAATTATTTCGCTAGATTACCAGGTCTGGAGTCTCAGCAAGAACAAATGATCAAGAACCTCCGTCTCCCTATCTCTGTAATACGACCATGCGGAATAGAATATATTCTGAAACCCGATGCAAAGGAGCGGAGGAGGACCTACGCAGAATATCGTAATTTGTTACATCTACAAACAGCTATATCGCAGTAGAAACCCGAAGAAGAATACGAACGCTGTCTGACTCGTCATTTATAGCTGATTGGTTGTCTGCCATTGTGACGTCACGTCTAGCTCGCTGCACAGCGGGTACTCCCCCCCCCCCCTGCAAACATCAGACGGTTTTTCATCTGGAATGCGCAGAGGTGAAGAGGAAAGTACACGGGTACACAGTACGTCTAGCTCCGCTCAGTTCTATCAGAGTATCCATAGTCGCTGCATGGGACCAAAGACGGACGTTCTATAAAATTATTTGTTCGTGGTCTCAGTATAGAAGCGCAGCATCGGAAGGGAGATGGGTGGCTGTCGTAAGACGCTTCAAGGACACCAAAGGACGTGAGAAACACCTCAAATCATTCTGTACATGAGCGTGTGGACAGAATTGGTAAAAAAAAAGAAAAAAGTAACGAAACGTCATTGGAGGCGGAGGGAGATGGCTCGACTAAAAAGAGGCACGGCACGTCACTGCAGTGCTCAGGAGGCAGGCACGATTAATAAAAAGAGATTAGCAAATAGTAGAAGTAGACAAGTAAGTGAGAGTTCGTATCTCTGAATCCTAAAAGAAGGCACATTCGAACATTGTTTCTGCCCCCCCACCGAGGGGTCGACGACTCTAATTTTTTATGTACACCATTCCGGAATAACGGAATAATCCTGACCATTCCGGATTATTCCTAACCATTCCGGATTATTCCTAACCATTCCGGATTATTCCTGACCATTCCGGATTATTCCTGACCATTCCGGATTATTCATAACCATTCTGGATTATTCCTAACTATTCCGGATTATTAATAACCATTCCGGATTATCCCTAACTATCCCAGATTATTCTGGACCATTCCGGATTATTCCTAACCATTCCGTATTATTCCTTCGGGACATGTACACCATTCCGGGAGAGTCGTCGACCACTCACCCCCTGATACCTGAAAGAGCCCTACTCGTGCCTCTTACACTTTATCGTGCCGTGCCTCTTTTTAGTCGATCCCGTCCAGTTCGTCCCAAATCGTTCTCTCCGTCAGCACTTGGGGCAAAAACTGGCTAAGAAAATATTCACCAATTTGTTTTCCCCCCTAACTATCGCATTGAATGAATGAATGAAATTCATTACTCATTTTTAAGACAAATGTCACACATGGAGTATGAAAAAATGAAAGAAAAAAGGCAACAACACACAAGATTTAACACATAGATTTTGAGTCTCTTATTTACACATGGGGCAACATAGTCATATAAAAAATGTGGCTAGCATGAAGCGAAGGAATAAAACGTGCAATTCGCTTAGATACTGCAATAAATGGATAAGAAAACGAATTACGTACTACCTAGAACCTATTTACTATACTACCTACCTATTTTTTTTTTTTTTTTTTTTTTTTCAATCAATCAATCAAGTCTTATCCGAATAGCTAAAAGCTAGAAAAGGAATACAAATATACATATGCATTTTTAACCAGAATGACGACAGCGGTAGTATGTGCGGTATAGCGAATGCGGAATATGGCCATTGGATATGCAAACTATTGCTCCGTTGCCCCGTCCAGTTAGCAAATACTCCTCCATTTTGCAAGATTTGCTTTGGAGAATCATACGACTTCCTTTTCCCCTCCCCGCGTCCTTCCGATGAAAGGACAAATAGTGAAATTAGCCTCCGGCTTCCGTACCTGAAAGGAACAACTAATTGAGATTAGTCTGTAGTTTAAATGAAGACGTCGATAATGCGACACCTGAGGACGTGTCTTTGAATGTTCTTTTTCGTGTGTAAAGGGATGGGGTGCAAACTCTTTGGATCCCGACATTCAGTATTTTCCAGTAAGATGTTCTTGTATAGTACGTTATTCACTCACACTTTCGTGGTAACAAAGCCGAAATTGGCACGTGCCGTCATGCACAAAATTTCAATATTACAGTTACATTGAAAACTATTTTTTCTTTTTACTTTTTTTTTTATCCCGCGTAGCTTCTTTTTCATATGTTCTTGCTTTAGATCGAACTAAAACAAGTGCCTACGTCTCCACCTCCAACTCAGTGACGTTAATACAAAATTTACCTAACAGTTTAGCCTACTTTAAAGTCACTTACACTTTCGTCTTAAACCTATATTGTCTTTTTAATACTTTATCAACTCTAAATTTAACTTCTCTTTTCAAACTTTTTATTTTTCTATCAAATATTCTCCTAAAAACTCACCCCCTCTTTTGAAAAACCCTTGCTATAAGCCTACAACCGAACTAAACAATAATAATTTGTACCTACCATTTTTTACAACCATTAAATATCTTTTCTTCTCTACCATTAATCTAATTGTATTTTTAAAACCCGGCAAAAGCCCACTTCGAATCAAGCAGGCAAATTTTATAGGTTCAATCAGGAATGAACAACCAACAAAAAACACAAACTTTAACTCACGTACTACCTATTTCAAGATGCTCTATCGTCCTTAGAGAATCTCTCTTAAAGTGTCAAAAAAATTACTTCAGTGAAAAAAAAACAACTTAAAAGTATTCCTTCACTCACCTACAAAAAACAACCAAAAACCAACACCCAAACTCCCGATTTAAAATTAATCTCCTTTCTTTACAACAATAAACAAGACCAAAGGTTTCGATGGGATCCCAAAAGTTCAAATTTGATCCAGACAATTGGGTCTTGTCTTCGCCAGATCCAGTCTTCGCCAGACTCCTTGAATACTTTTACTATTAAAATTTAGAAAAAGATTAAGGCAAAATAGCTAATCATATGAGAAAACCAAGTTCAGATATGGATTCAGCATGTGTGTTTACCCCTTTCAGTCATATCTATTTTGACGAAGCAGATCGAAACTTCCTGCCTTACTTCTGTCAATTTTCCGGTTTCGGCGGAATTCCGCAACTACTTGTCCGGCGAAAAAATAAAGCTCAAAACGAATTCAGCATGTCTCCTACCCCTACATCCAACCTCTAATCAACTTCCAATTAAACTTTTACTTTTAACAAATTTTCCGGTTTCAGCCGGATTCCGAGCGATCTATACGTCCGGTGAGAAAATGGTTTCATATGCGAATTCAGCATGATACTTACCCGCAAATCGAACATCTTATCAAATTTAAATAAAACTTTTACTTTAAACAAATTCTCCGGTTTGGCCGGATTCCGGCCGAACTAATTGTCCGGCGAGAAAATAATTTTTATATTCGGACTCAGCACATTTCCTTGTCCCTAAATCGAACCTCCAATCAACTTCATATTATTTTTCAAAAATATTCCGGTTTTTGCCGGATTGCGGGTGAACTATTTCTCCGGCGAGAAAATAAATTTCCTATTCGGATTCAGCATGTCTCCTTACCCCTAATTCGACTATTTTATTAGCTTTTTATAAATATTTTTTGTTCCACTTAATTTTAAACCCCTCCCCCACCCCTAAATATAGAGCTACATAGCCCATCTTCGAACTTGACCTGTACTTTGACATAAAGAGTCCTCATGCCAAGTTTGATCAAAATATCTCAACCCATTCGAGAGTTATCGTGCTAACAGGCGGACGGACGGACGGACAGACGGACAACTTTACGATGTCATAGGTATCCCTCCACTTACGTTTTGGGATCCCAAGAAATAGCAAGGAGAGTCTAAATATCACTTTAAATCCTTAAAAAAAACATAAGGTGAAACTTTGATTACCGAAACAAAATTAGAATTTTTATTATATAAAATTTGTTTTTTTTTTAAACCTACCAGTCACCCACACTTCAATCATAGAATTTTTAACGCATCATTCAACCATCCCACATCCAGGGATCGATTCCATAACTCACTCTGCGAATTTATTTCAACCATACCGTGGATCCAACTGTCCAAAACTATTTTGGTGCTGTGTTTGGCCGCTACTGCAGGGATCTTCGTAGAGACTGCTCGTTTTTAGGATCCCAAAACGTAAGTGGAGGGATACCTATGACATCGCAAAAGTTGTCCGTTGTATAACTTTAGAAATAGGCTCTACTTCAAATAAATTACGCACGGCTTTGGCTGTTTTAATCCTTTTTGATGGAAAATGTCTCTTCTCGTGAATAACCGTCGACAGCGTGATAAGCTTACAAAAACACAGCAAGTGAGAAAATCAAGTGAGTTTTGGGGAGGGGGGGGGGGGGGGGGAGGGGGTAGAATGCACGGTATGGAATTCTGGGTCTAAGTTAAGGATGCATGGACCGATTAAGGAAGTAGGTTTCATTAGCATTGTAGATAAGGCATGTCCTTTAAAGGTAGACAAAAAGAATACTGGATTCGGAATCTACTGGGACTTGCTGTTGAACTGTGTGACAAATCGAGTCCGAGCACTTAAAAGTTTAAATTTAAGGTAAACTTGAGCTAGACAAAGCGAATTGCAATTCACTATTACTATTATCCCTATCTATTTGAATACTTCAAAACTGAAAAGTAAAGATTAAAATTTTATACAACAACACAACAGTCAATGCACAAAGTGTTACAAATTATGAATCGAGGACATACATAAACCAAGACTCAAATATATTAGCCTAAGTAATCTATAATCAAAAGCAAAAGAAAAAAAGAAAAAGAAACATATCAGGGCACTTAAAAAAAAAAAAAAAAGATTGTGATCGACAAAGATATTATCGGAATGACTAAGACCCATTTAGAGCTTGTAGATAAGGTCTGCAATTTATCCATCGTCAATCTCCACATTTGGACCAAAAATGGCTTCTGTTCTTACCTTTACAAGTAGGATTTTCGCAAAATATGAAACCATACGGAGCCAGACAGATTAGAGAGGAGATAAAAACAAAGGTTTCCTGGTCCTTAGAAATCCTATTAAAGTTTTGCTCCAGTTTTTTGGCCTAGCAAATCAGATTAAAAGTACGGCAGAGTCGGAGTGGGCGTGTAGGCCGTCTGTCTAGTGTTTGAATGTACGGATGATTTTGTACACTCCTGAAATGCCAAATGGGACTTATCTCTGTTACGAAATACACCGTCCGACTTTTCTGAAAAATATCCATCCCGCATAGCAGTAGTATCCCATCAAGCAGTATCCCTCGTAGCAGTAGCGTCCCATCAAGCAGTAGTAGAATCCATCCCTCGTAGCAGTAGCATCCCATCAAGCAGTAGTAGAATCCATCCCTCTTAGCAGTAGCATCCCATCTAGCAGTAATAGAATTTAATTTAAAAATGCGTTTCTTGCACAACTTGCTTTTCTCGTCAACATAGTTAGTAACAAAGGTATCGTTAGTTCAACGCAAGAAATACAGATGCAAAATATCTGTTCAGTTTGTTCCCGGGCCATTTTCAGTCACTTCTGTACTCCTAATGCGTATTCTCGCCGTTCCCCGAGGACTCCACTTGAGGAGTCCCCGCGTTTTTGTTTGTCACGGGGACTCACTCCCCGTATTCTCGCGAGTCCCCGCGGACGGGGAATTATCAGCACCATCATCAAAAAGGACTCCCTTTCAGATTCAGAGGGGAATTAATTTTTGCTGGTGTTGGTGCAATAATTGAAAACAATCAGAATAAACAAAATAAAAAATAAAGTGGATCCAGATTAATTTCGTCAACTGTATATTTTTTTCTCGAACAAAATCCATTTTGGAAGCATTCCGCGTGTTCTCGCTGTTTCTGTACGCGGAGTCCGCATGGAGTGACTCCCTCTATTCTCGCCGTTTCCTTCGATTCCCCGAGGAGCCCTCGGGGAACGGTGAGAATACGCCTCTAGTCGCACTTGGAACAAAGAAATTCAAGGCATATTACCACCATTATCATTAGGTGCGTTCGTTGCACTCCGGGCTGTCTCTGGCGTTTAGTCACCAGTGTCCGTTTCTTCTCTTATAACGCGTTTTTTGGTTCACCGGTGAGTTGATAAAAACTGGCTAACTTCTCGCTGAAGCCGGGCTCCATTTTGGCTAGTCCGCACCGGTGAGATAAAACCGGACACCGGTTAGTTCCAAAACGGGTTATAAGACTGGTGAGTAGACACCGGTGAATGCAAAAACGGCTTATAAGAACAAGACCAAAGGTGTCGATGGGATTCCAAAAATCTAATATTTGATTCAGACAATCGAGCCTTGTCTTCGCCAGATCCAGTCTTGGACAGGCTAATCATCAGAGAAAACCAAGTTCAGATATACCTCTATAAGCCATATCTAATTTGACGATACTGACCAAGACTTCCTGCCTATTTCCGAGCGAACTACTAGTCCAGCAAAATAAAAACACAGAAACAAAACCAGCTTCTCTCCTTATCCCTATAAAGAACATCTAATCAACTTTGAATAAAAGTTTGACTTAAAAAAAATCCGGTTACAACCGGATTCCGAAATAATTATATGTCCGGGTAAAAAACCATTGTCATAAACCGACTCAGCTTCTCTTTTTACCCCTTAATCTGTCATCTAATCGAACTTTTGCTTCTAACAAATTTTCCGGTTTTGGCCGGATTCCGGGCGAACTAGTTGTCCAGCGAGAAAATGATTTTCACCATCGTGTTCGGCATGTCTTTTTACCCATAAATCAAACATTTAATCAACTTCAGATTAAACTTTTACTTTTAACCAACTTTCCGGTTTTCGCCGGATTCCGGGCGAACTACATGTCCGGGTAGAAAATTGTTTTCACATAAGTGCTCAACATGTCTTCTTGCCCTAAATCGAACATCTAATCAACTCGAAATAAAACTTCTAATTTTAACAAACTTTCCGGTTTCGGCCGGATTCCGAGCGAACTACTTGTCCGTCGAGAAAATGGTTTTCACCATCGTCCTCAGCATGTCCTCGTCTTCAGCAACTACTCGTCCGATGACAAAATAGTTTTCCCCATCGTGCTCAGCATGTCTTCTTACCCCGTAATCGACTATCACATTAACTTGACTGGTTCAACGACCCAACGAATCCTCACACCAAGTTTCATCAAAATATCTCATTCCCTTCGAGAGTTATCGTGCTTACAGACGGACGGACAGACGGACAGACGGACGGATGGACGGACGGACGGGCAGACGGACAACTTTTGCGATGTCATAGGTATCCCTCCACTTACGTTTTGGGATCCCGAAAACCGGAGACCACCGGTGAGAACTCCCGTGACACAGAACGCAGCTATTCAAAGGTAAACAGAACTAGCTAAAGCAAGGGACTCTGATCTGCGATTGGTCAAAGATACGTTTCAAAATGCTGTAGTTGGATGTTTCCATCTCGAGTATGTTACGTTTTCAGCGTCTTTTCTTCCCATTTTTGACCGTAAACGGTCTTATTACCGGCGCTATTACCAGGTGTGACGATAGTGGGGCCCAGACATTAAACACAACCAAGATTTTCAAATTGAAATGAGAAAACAATTTTTTTTTTAGTCTTCTAGTTAAAAAGTGCCACGAAAGATGGAACGAAGCTTTTTCTGTACCTTTCATGTGCGCAATTTTCTGGTGTTAACTCTGGAACTTTTGGGGATTTTCCCCAGAAAGTCTCAGCAGTACTGTAGGTCTATCGTCTCGAACCTACACTTTGGGGAATTGAAATTATGTCTTCGAGATTGGACAAACCGCAGATAGACATAAGATAGACATGGAGAAATGAGAAAAAGCTCATTCCATCTCTTTCAATATGTCATAGAGCAGAGGGGGGATTATTAGAAACTGCTTTTGCTTGTTCTTCCCTCGCCATGTAAAATAAGGGGTATATGAAACAAAGATAGTTCAAGATAGCTTAAGGTTAGTGGAAACTTGTAATATCTAAAGCCGTGGAGGTTTTCTAGTGACCAACACTAGCGTTGTCAAAACAGTCAGTGGTAAAAAACACATCAGCTGGAGAGTCAACTTCGGATGACTAAATTATCGTTTTTGTTTTTTTTTGTAACTGGCAATCAGTCAAATTCAAAACAGGGTTTTTATTGTTTTCATTGATTAATTTGGACTTCATTATGCTGGTTAATTTATCCGCATTTAAACGAGAACAATACAAATATCCTACCCGGAAAGCATGAAAAAGAGTACTTGGTTAGGGCAGGCTACCGTAGTTTTAATACTAAAAAAAAAAAAAAATCATCCGGATATATCAAAAAGAAAAAAAAAGATTATTAGATAACTCATCTTTCGACTTGAGAATAAAAAATGAATACAAAAGAAAGAACTATAGGAAACAACTGAAAATGACGAAATAAATGTTGAAGAGGACAAGAACGTAGTAATCAGTGAAAAGAAGTTATCGCTGATCGCTCACGGCCAGGGCCGTATCCAGGGGGGGGGGGGGTTAGGGGGTTCAACCCCCCCAGAAAAATACAAAAATAGTCATTTTTTATAGGCTTTTCTCTCTGATCTATATCTTTTTGTAGTTCTTTTGTCCGACCGGCGGGCAGCCCCCCACCGAAAGGCGCCCCCACCGAAAGGCGCCCCCCCCTCCCCCGAAATAAATCCTGAATAAGGGCCTACTTACGGCAGATGAGATTTTGAATCTGGATTCCTAATGGAGCATATTTCTAATTGTGTTGCGAGAGCAACACTTTGGTTTTGTCGTGTATTTTTTTTGTTTTCCTAGTCGCTCGATTTCATCTTATTACTAGAAGACGGTAAGGGTCTAACGTGTGCGGTTTTTACGGAAAGTGTGGACCTTAAGCCGGATTGATGAATATGACATTACATTTCGGAAAGCTCCCTAGAACTCGTGCCTGGAAAAATTGTTTTTTTCAGATTGCTTATTTTAACGTTAAGTACTTTCGTAGCCTCCTTCCAATTTTATTTAAAAATTTCTTTACTCTGTATCAAGATTTGTATGTCAACCAAGCACGACGTTCGTTACTGTCCAACAATCAACAAATCAACCAAATCAACGTCAAGAAAAAGAGTTTTACTTCGACTTTTTGCACCAAGTAATTAGGAATAAAAGAGTGCTAACCATCCAGAATAAGGCAATTCAGATTATTTAACCTGTCCAACACACGGATAACATCAATCTTCATATTAAATTTACCAACATGTTTCCTTTGGAAGACTCGGTTTTTCCAGATTGCTTACTTCAAATACTTCTGTCACCTCCTTCCATCTTTATTTCAACTTTATTTACTCTATACCAAGCTAACGAAGCACGACGTTGGTTACTGTCTACCATGCCCGTATCCAGGAATTTATTTCAGGGGGGGGGGGGTTGCCTGGAGGTCGGACAAAAAGTACAAAAAAGACATAGATCAGACGGAAAAGCCTGTACAAATTATTATTTTTGTGTCTTTCGGGATGGGCTCAACCCCCTAACCCCCCCCCCCCCTGGATGCGTCCTTGCTGTCTACCAATCAAAAAAAGTTATTTGCCCAAATAGAGCAGCCATAAGATAGATGATATAGGATGGCGAATGCTTTTTAGGATTTTAGTGGGAGACGGAATTTAAGACGGCAAAAGACTCCCAAGTTTATTGCCTTATAATTTTGCAGGTTCTTTCCATGATAGAATTTCGTCAGCTAAAAATGTATGCAAAACATTATTAACTACTTTTTTTTCTTGATCTGTTGATAGGCTGCAATTAAATATAATAAAATATAATTTTCTTACCGTAGTTTAATGTTAAGTAATCTGAATTGGTGAGAAAAAGATTCAGAGACACCGTTTTACGGAACAAAAAAGGTAGGTTTTTAGGTTTATCAGCTGAAAAAGTATCAAATTGGCTTCAGATAAATATCTTTTACTTTATCAACATAAAACTACAGAGGTCCACACATTTACCCTTGTGTTGCTACTACATGGTATAAAACGATGCTGAGGTTTCACATTTCCTTTTGGAGAGCATGAGACATATTACTAAAACACGAGTGAAACCATGCTAAAGCTATATAATTTTTTTATTTTATTATTAAGTTTAGCGTTAAGCTTTTAGCTTGTCGTGATCACTACACAAATACAAACGGACCACATTTAGTGTACAAACAGAAATTTACACACTACAGAAGTAAACACATTTTCAGACTGCAAGAACTACTGATATAAATGGAGTGTCGACTATACCACGCTTAAACATTTGGACTCTGCCTGAGTCTATTACTTCTTCTGGTAAACTGCTCCGTGTACATGTTCCATATACATGTATACCTTTTCATATAAGAATTCGAAAAAGTTCGCATGAGCATCAAATGCCTTCTGACAATAATGATGCAGCACTGCAGGTCTTAGGCCTTAAATCATTTACGCAATCAACCGATTTTAAAATGGCAAGAACCGTTGGACATTCCTTTCCGAAAACCGAAGCCTGTTTTTGCAATATAACATTATTATTGGGATTCCAAAACGTAAGTGGAGGGATACCTATGACATCGCAAAAGTTGTCCGTCTGTCCGTCCGTCTGTAAGCACGATAACTCTCGAAGGGATACCGCCATAAAATCATACCATCATACCGCCATAAAAAAAAAAAAAAAAAAAAAAAAAAAAAAAAAAGGGAACGAGATATTTGTGATGAAACTTGGTGTGAGGATTCGTTGCGTCATCGGACAAGTCAAGTTCGTAGATTGGCTTTATAGCCCAACATTTAGGGGTGGGGGTTCAAATTAAGGGGCAAACAAAATATCTTGAAACAGCTAATGTGATAGTTGATTATGAGGTAAGAAGACACGCTGAGCAAGATGATGAAAACCATTTGTCATCGGACAAGTAGTTCGCCCGGAATCCGGCCTACACCGGAAAGTTTGTTAAAATTAAAAGTTTTATTTAGAGTTGATTAGATGTTCGATTTAGGGCAAGAAGAGATGCTAAACACATGTGAAAACAATTTTCTACTCGGACATGTAGTTCGTCCGGAATCCGGCCAAAACCGGGAAATTGTTAAAAGTTAATGTTTTATTTGTAGTTGATTAGACATCCGATTTAGGGGTAAGAAGAGATGATGAATCCGTGTGTGACAATAATTTTTTCCAGGACATATAGTTCGACCGGAATCCGGCTGGAGTAAGTAAATTTGTTATAAGTTAAACTTTTATTTGAAGTTGATAAGATGTTCATTATTGGGGAAAGAAGATATCCGAGTTCGTTTTTTAGCTTTCTTTTTTAGAAAGCTTTCCCTTACAGCTTTTCCCTTCTAGCTTTCCCTTACAAGTAGTTCCGGAATTGTTGTCTGGACCAAATATTGAATTTTTGGAATCCCATCGAAACCTTTGGTGTTGTTAATTATGTTGTTATAGGAATCACAATCTTCTTTGCTGCTTAGCTTAAGCAAGTCTCAATTTTCTTCAGCCTTGGCCTGTTCGCTGTTCAGGCACAATTGAAGTTATTTTTATTGTGATCACCCGTTTATTGTTGTGATATGATCATACCGCCATATGATTGGCTTCAGCTTCTCATATTTTATTGCTTCCGCATTCGAATTTTCACACAGCCATAGTAAGTGCACCTCAATCCATTATCACTGTGGTCTCAATCCTGACAAATCGGTCCGACTCTTTTCTGTGGTCGATGACTGATTTCTTCCGTCTGTCACGGGAAGAAAAGAACTGCAATTTATTGTGGTTTTAGCAAGCGTGTTAAATTGACGCCTATGCCACGCGCAGATTCCCAGGTGTTTTTTCTCGTGTTTTTTTTTACATTCAAGGACTCCAGAGTATTACAGGATCTTTCCTTGGTTAAAAAGAATTTGGGGTCTGTTGCTGGTGGTCCCGTCGTCTTCGCAACAGAGCTGGTAGAAGAGGTAGAAGGGGTGGACATCTTTTCATATCCGATCCCATCCAGGGGAGCCATTGAGGGGGGCGCTTGCTCAGTGGCTATATTTTGCGCCCGGTACATTCAATAACTAAAGAACTATTTTAAGGTTACCACAAGAAGAGTTATAGAAGAGTAATTAAGATTTGAGCAAGTATAATAAACCTGGTATTGGGGACCGAGATTGATTTTTGCCCCCCCCCCCCCCCCGCATTAAGGTTTACTGAAATGGTGCCACTGATGCCACATTGTATCTCAAAAACGTTAATATCACTTGTAGACTGAATTTATTTTTCCAATAGCTTACGGTTGGAGATTGCGGTGAGAGACGTAACGAAATATTGACAGACTAAACAGGGAAGAAAATTAATTAAGATACAAAAAAAAACAATTAGCATAAAGTGATATACACAAAATAAATACAAAGATTCTTTTCCGAGGTTATTGTCAATCCCCCTTGTGTCTCCGGCTTAACACTTTATATATTGCGATTTTATACAGAAGTGTAAATTAAAACCTTGGACCTTGAACCACAAGAGAGGGGGGGGGGGGGCGTAGATCAGTTTAGGGAGCCAATCCCGCAGGTTTATTATTAAACATACGGAGTTTTTAAAAACACATTAAAGTAAAAGCATTGCATTTTGCCTTCTGAAACCTTTTTAGAAACCAAAAAATGCCACCAATAGGACGAACTATCCCAAAGGATCATGGTCGAAATGTCTATAGAAGTACATATTATTGAACTTCTAGCCCCTAGGTTATACGTTTATGTACCGTGACTAAAAAGAGCTAGTGTACTAGACTGCATCAACAGAGGACCAAGGAAGTGTCCACACTGACCATCATGAACCTAAGTCAACCAAGTTGCAGTAATGCAGTCTTTTTACGTAATCACTCATGATAATGTTGGCGAAAGTACGTGAAAAGATTGACGGCACAACTCGTATAAATTGTGCAGCCAGATTAGACTATGCGCACACCTTGTATTAAATAAAGGCTTCTGAAACCATCCCGCCCCACGACTTGTATATATTTACTGAAACTGTTCAATATTTTACGAGGTGTGTTTTTGTCGTTTTGACGCAAAAGTATCAGAGATGGAATTTTTTCATTGCCACCAGAAGACGCGGCATGAAAAACGGCATCGGAAACGAATGAAAAGTAATTTTCGGTAAAAATCGACTATACAAGGTGTGCACGCAGCAGCCGCGATATAAGCGATGGTGGGCTAGATCCGTACCGATAAACGATGGACGAATTCACCATCAGCTCAGAGCACCAGCCGGACTAGTTTCTGAAGTCCTCCTTTGTCTCATTGTCAGCACTAGTGACAGAGTGATAGTAAAATATGGATCCATGAGTAAATGAGCAGGATTTGACATCTTCACTTTCCATTAAAAGACGGTGCAGAACTTCCGTTGCTCGGGAATAGATCAAATCAAAATCTATATGTCTTTATCGAATTTCCGAGTTTTGCCGGATTCTGGAAAAAAACATCCTTCGCGGTGAATCTTTTTTTCAGAAATGAATGCTGCATGTGTGCTTACTTCTGCATTGAATCTGTAATTGACTTCAGAAATTTTTATTACTTCAACCGGGATGTACTGGAAGAAATGCTTATCAGCCAAGAATATAAAGGTCATATTCGATTTAGCATGTCTCCCTCATGACGTCGAAGCTCTAATCGACTAAAAAAAAAAAATTGTACCCTACCGAAGTTACGGTTTTTACCCGATTTTGGATGTGTACTAGGCCTACTTGTCCGGAAAGAAAATGAAGTTCAAGAATGTACTCACCACGTCTTTTTACTCTTGTACCGAACCTCTAGTCGACTTCAGAACAAACTTTTACTTCTGCAAAACTTCCATTTTTTGCCGAATTCAGGGCTTACCTGTCTGGCAAGAGTCTAAAGTTCAGTTATTGATATAGCACGTCTGTCTACCCCTATAATGATTTCCTCATCGGCTGGAAAAATATTTGTTCTCCCTTTAATTTAGAACTCCCTGTCCGCCTTTAGATATGGGACTACTGTGTACCCGTACGAATTTGGGATCGCCCAAAAAGAGGCACGGTACGACACAGTGTAGGAGGCGTGAGTACTAAAAAGAGGAGAGAGGGGCACGAACAATGTTCTAATGTGCCTTCTTTTAGGCCCTGGAGTTACGAACTCTCACTTACTTGACGATTTCTGTTACTTGCTAATCTCTTTTTATTACTCGTGCCTCCTGTGCCATCGCGATGAAAAGTTTTTAGCCTGTAGTACGAAAACGTTGCATGTAATACTATGTAATAGCAACGAATACTATCATTTAATGTGCCTCAGACTGGTCCAATCGTATGTAGTAGTATCCAGTAGCTCTTGTCTTGCCATAGTAGCATCCAGTCTTGCTTTTAGTAGCATATGCAGTAACACGGTAGCCTTGAAGTAGAAACATGTAGTAGCATCGTTAGTACTGCATGCTAATTTTTCGTACTACTTCATAGTACTATTCTGAGATAAATTTTTCATCGGGATAACGTGCCGTGTCGTGCCTCTTTTTAGTCGATTCCTACGAATTTTACTAACTTTGATCCAACAAAATCCTCCTGTGAAGTTTTAACAAAAAAATTCAACCGCTTCGCGACTATCGTGCTAGTAGACGAAGAGACAAACTTTCCGAAATAACATTTATCCCGTTCCCAGGTCCGTATCCAGGGATTTATTTCAATGGGGATTTTGCCCGCCGGTCGGACCGGGTCAAATGTTCAAGCCTATAAAAGACGATTATTTTCGGGGGGGGGGGGCTGGAGTGGTACGTCGTGAGGTCTGGGAAATCATGCAGGAAAAACGCCCAAGATTTCTTGACGATTTTGCAATGCCTAACCAATGCCTTCAGTCGAGACCTCCTGACCTGTGAGCTCGTTCCCAAGGAAGCTCGGAGATCAGAGAACCCTTCGGCAGACCTTTAGGAAGACCCGGAAACCTAAGGAGGTTTCTGGAGGCAGGACAGACGATGGAGCCCCCCTATTGGCTAGCCATTGCAGAAGAAGTCAAGAAAGAAAGACGGTTGTACGTGGACATAGTTCCCTTTTCTGTGTGAATAGCATAAACTGCGACAAAAACAACGCCTAAGGCTTAACCAGGGCCGTAAGTGTAGGGCCAGCCAGGGGCCAGTAAGTGCTTTTTCAAGATGATAGTCGTCGAAAATGAGCCTTGCGGGAAAGCACCAAGTTCTTGATCTGACACCCTCATTTTTTTGTCGAAAGTACGGTTTTGCTACCTAAATATTTCTGGGAACGTCAGACAATTTTGATTAAACATTTCAGCACTGATACTACACATTTTCGGAAGTCGAAATGTGCAGCGGAAAACGTTTAAAGTTGTTTAAAGTTAAAGTGTGTTAATTATTTAAGTAGTATTTTTGCAGTGAGCTTTTGTAACATGACTCGAACAGGAAGGTTATCGACGAAAGTACAGTAAACTTATGCTTGTTAGAGCGCTTCTTACAGTTTTAGACCACCTTGGTTCTGTTTTTGCCGAAAAACAATAATGAGTCAAGAATCTATGATCGGAAGAGAGCTAATTGTTTCAGACACAAACCGAATGACTCGAAATGAATAAGTGAGCTCACTTAACTAATATAACATTCCTGTCAGGACAGCACAATAGCGTATGCTTGGCTAGGGCAGAACACTAAGGAATCACAATTAAAAAATAACCATAATCAACAGATTAACTGAATATATCAATAAGAAAAAGAAGAAGAGACGAGAGGGACAAAAAAATTAACCCCTATACACTGTCAGAAGTTTCATAACAGATTGCGCATACCACTTTCAAGAATAACACCTTTTCACTTAGAAATAAAGTGTTATGACCAATTAAGTTTATACTACTTTGTGCCTAATTCTCCAACAACACCTTCAATAGGTAAAAATACTACACTGTCAGAAGTTACATAACGACAACAGAAGGATGCGCGGTTTCGACAGATAACACTTTGGGATGTTATCTGTTATGTTTCTTTCGTTCCCGTTCGTATGTTTACCAATTGAAGGTGTTGTTGGAGATCTAGGCACGAAGTAGTGTAAACTTAATTGGTCATAACACTTTATTTCTAAGTGAAAAGGTGTTATTCTTGAAAGTGTTATACGCTATCTGTTATGAAACTTCTGACAGTACATTGTAATATTTTTTCTTCTTTCTCTGTACTGCCTTATTTTCTTTTTCTTGTCTAGTACGTTAAAAAAAATTTCATCAAGTCCATGTTTCTATACTGTTTTGGTATTAAACTGTAAAAAAAAAATCTTACATTATTTTGCTACTGGGATTAAATCTTGTCTTTATTGAGGTGAGATTATCCGTAATTCGGATTCATTTTATCCCAATAGAGATAAGATTAATCCCAGTAGCAAATACTGCATTCTTATTCGGAGAAACTTTTTGCAGTGTACTGTCAAAGTGTTCATCAACAGTTCGGATTTCCTCACATTCTACAGCAAGATGCCGAGCTAGAGTACGTAGTTACATACCTATAGAGTAGTAACGTAATTTCAAATTTAAAAGGTACATTTGGACGAGTCCGTTATAACTTTTGAGTGCCTCTTTTAGCTGGATATTCCGATTTCCAGAATCTGTGGAATTTCCAGTGCCGAAAGCTAATCGTTAAATTAGACGAGACACCTGTCGGCTCTCAGTCAGTCGGTGAGGGTCAAAGGGTGGAACTTTGCGGAAGGATAAATGATTCACAGGGGATAACGGGACATCAACAGGGGAAATGATCACTTCCTTATTGTGAGAATGATGCTTGAGTAAACAAAAAATACGTGACCCAGCGAAAGGGGGTAGGCTAAGCGTTCAGTATTGATTGTATGAATCTCGGAAGCCAGTCTTCAGGGATTTTGTAGATTTCGCTCCAGGACTGTCGGAAAAATGTTTCCAAGCATTACAGGCGAGAGGAGCAGTGCTTCCACTCCAGAATTTTGAAAAAACGTAGACATAGTTCAAAAATCAGGTGATTTAGTAATCCAAAAAATTAGGAGATTTATAAGGAGAAGTTCTAGAAATCGGAAGTTTATAAGGAGATATTAGGAGGAAATTTGTATTATACCGATCACTTTTCCGTCGGTCGGTCAGTCCGGTGTTTGCGAGTTAGGGTACTTCCAGATGTGCTAGGACGATGGAACTTGGCAGGCTTATTAGGGACCCGACCAAACTAGCTTGAAAACAGTCACTTGCCCGATCCGACCATCGAGGGGGGAGGGGGAGACGGTGGAATCCGGAAATTAGTGGCATGCAGAGCTTTCGAACGGGTTATCGGATCTGAATGAAACTTCATATCTTGATCTCAGATGTCCTAGTCCAAGTCCGGACCAGATCCGATGAGCTGGGGGGGGGTAGGTCGGAGGGGAGAAACGCAGATATCTTATGACACGCATAGAGTGGAGAGATCACGATGAAACTTGGTGGGACGTAGAGGCACAAGTCCTAGATGCATCAGTGACAGAATCGGACCAGATTCGGGTACCGAGGGGGGGGGGCTGTAGGGGGTTTTCCGGAATCCCGTTGATCGTGAGTTAAGGTACTTCCAGATGTGCTAGGACGACAAAACTTTGCTGGAGCATTAGAAACTTGACATCAAGACCAACAATGTTTTCAAGGATACGTCAGCTACGATTCTTCATCAGCGATATTTCGGCCCTTCTTCAAACCTGGTTTGTTTCCTCCTCCGAAGTTGAACAAGAGGACTGACAGCCTGACGAGGACCCTTGCCAAGAAGGGCCGAAATATCGCTGATGAAGAATCGTAGCTGACATATCCGTTGAATACATTGTTGGAATAAATGTTTCAAAGTCAGCTTGGGCTCAAAGAATATTTATCAAGACTGTATCCAGGGGGGGGGCTAGGGGGTTGACCCCCCCCCCTCCCGAAACATACAAAATTAACCATTTTTATAGGCTTTTCCCTGTGATCTATGTCTTTTTTGTACTTTTTTGTCCGACCCGGAGGCAACCCCGCCCCCCCCCCCCCCGAAATAAATTCCTGGATACGGGCCTGCTTGACATCATTGAGTTAGACATCGTCACTTCTCCGATCCGACCATCCCTTAAAGAAATCATCTTAACGGCAAAATACAAAAAAATCTTTAAGCAAAATTTGTTTTTTCACGATCGCCCTGAGTACATTATCCTTTTTGCCTCAAGGGTTTTGCTTAGAAATTAATTTTTAGCACCCTTAAAGTGCGCATCTTAACCGAAAAGTGAAAAAAAAAAACTTTTGACCATTACTCCCATCCTCTGACCCAGCCTTAGAATTTGGGCGCATCTCAACCAAAAAGTGAAAAAAAAAATACTTTTGACCGTCACTTCCATCTGACCCAGCCTTGCAAGTGCCATATGAGCTTCCAGCTCTTGTTTCGTCACTCAGTTCTTAGGTCACTTCTTAGATTTACAGTTTTATCAAACGATCGTACGAGATGCTATTTGACTACAATTTTTGTTCTCAAATTTTCGTGAAACGAGGCAAATATTGGAATAAGAATAATCGATTCATCGAAATTCCAGATGGCGGCCAACACTACCAAGCGTCACTGTAGCATACTTCATGCTGCTTCTCTTTATCCCATCTGTAAACCCCTGTTGTCTTATCTCCGCTCGAAGAGAATCCATTGCCAATGGAAGGGATATCCAGGGGATATCAGTGTAAGACTAGGAATCCTGTCATAGCTTTTGTGGACTGCTGGAGACGATATGACAGATTTAAACGACGTTCTGGAGCCCCCGAAAAACCTCTGACTTTGTGACGGATGTTGGACAGAATGTGGGTGGCACTTGGTTTGTAAGTGTCAGGAAAATAAAAACAAAATGTCAGGGAATTCAGTACAGTAATGGAAAATCAAGAAATCGTGGCTCGGTGTTTGGAAGGGAAGGGGGAATGTATACAAGAGGAGTTTTCACCTCCAGAAGGTTACGTTGTAGTTTCGTTCAATGTCATACTATCACCAATGTCATCAATGTCATCATTTATATTTTGTGATACCCTCGGAATTCAATCTCGGAATTCAAAAGTATGCTTTGGAACGTGTTCGTTACGCCTTTCGAACTGTTCTTTTTTCTTTTCTTTTTTTTATCTCGCTACACTGAAACATATCGTACAAACGTGCCGACTAGCGACTGTGAATGGAAGTCAGAGCAAAATAACACTAAGGAGTAGCGCCCACTGACAAAATTGACACACACTCGAATAGCATGGACACTAGCACCACTAGCGATACAGAACGTCCCTACTGACAACTGAAACTCAATCAGTCTTTCACCAGCGCTGGCTCCGATAACTTCGTATTCTGGACATAGCATAAAAATGATACACCCTCCATTGTTTCCTTGGTGTGTGTAGACTTCACCTTTGCTGTACTAGAAATTTCTGAACTCGAAAGTTTGTCTCGCTTTCAATGCTGCAATCGTAGTGGGCGGCGCTATGAGTATGGCCCGTTTGCAAAGCATGGAAAGCATAGGTATTGGCGCCAGTGCTTCCACTTCTACTATATTTCAAAGTAGAATACTTTATTGTGGGCCATTCTACTTTTTAATTTTCTAATCTACTTTACTACTTTATTTCTACTGTTTTTGGCCTTTTGATACTTTATTTCTACTTTTTTTTTGTATTTTGGTTTGATTACCAAGCCGAAAAGAAGTAGATATTCAATAATTTTATCTGGGACACACTGCGGTTTGGAAAACAATCCGTTTTGGTACAAAATTCTCTCAGTTTAACCACGAAAGAGGCTGATTCAAAAAAAATTTTGCCTGCGGCGCACATTTTAACAGAATAACAAATTATTTGAACAGAAAACAGGCTGATTGTCAGCACACAGTTATGTTTTCTACCAAAATCTTCGTAGTTTAGCAGAAAACAGGATAAAATTTTGCCTGCGGGGCACATTTTGAACACATTCTGGTTTTGAGCCAAAATATATGTAGGCTAATTGAAAACAGTCAGATTTTAGAAGTTTTTGTCTCTTGTGCACAACTTGCACAGAAGTCCCAGTATTTTAGCAGAGAACAGGATTTGTTTTCAGAATTGTTGCCTGTGGCGCACAGTTTTAACGCAATCTGGCTTAACAAAAAAATCTATATTTTTGGAGAAAACAGGATGACCGTACAAAAAAATTGCCTGCGGCGCACACTTTCAACAAAATATGCTTTTATATTAGAAATTCCGTATTTTGGAAGAAAACAATATTTATTTTTACTTTTTAAGTTATTCCTGAAGGGAAAGGTTGGAAATAAATGGGCTCACTAAGCATTGACGAGTGAAATGACGGGCCTGGTGATTGCATTGCTCCTGAATTAAGCCTTCCTTTTGACATAAAACTACTTTTTTTTATTATCGAAATCTACTTTTATCTACTTTATTTTGACGAGGTTGCTACTTTTTTTTAGAGAGGGTCGAGTGGAAGCACTGATTGGCGCTACCCCTAGTGTTTTTGCTCTGGTGGAAGTAAGGGTATTTGTATGAAAGCAAACACTTTACCTATATAAAATTTGACTCAAAAAGGATAAGTTAGCTTAGATATTCTTCAGCAATATTTCATCCCTTCTTGGCAAGGTTCCTCTTCTGGCTATAGGTGGAAGAAACGACCCTGCAATATGTAAATGAAGTTCGTCCCAACTATATTACTTATTAGAATTACGTATTAAAATATGGAAGGGGAAAACTTGATTTCTAGCTAGTAGCTACACTGGTGAAGTGGGTGTCCCAACGTCTTCCAGCGCCACCGTATGTTTTCTGCCACCCAGGAAATCTTGCATCATGAAGAGGATTAGTTGGGTCAGACGAAAGGTCAAATATTGTGGTATGTCCATCGCCACCGTATATTTTCCGACAACTCACTGGTGCAGGTAGCTGGTTCGTGTAATTCCAGATCTAAATCCTTAAAAGCGAAGAGGGGTTTACCACCACCGACGCCAATTCTACGTTAATCCTAGCTATTACGAAGACTGAGCTTAATTTTCAGATAATTATTTATTTTAGTCCAAGTAAAGAAACTTCAACTACTCAAGGCCTCAAAACTATGCAGACTTTAAAAGGTGAGAAATCGTCCGCAGAAATACTTCTCTTGAAGACTTTCCTTCTTGATACGTAATTTTAATCCACGCTTTTCACATTTAAAGATTTAATTCTGAAACTTCCTGCACAGGCTACCTGCGCTACCTGAATTAAAAGGAGGCGGAAAACATATGGTGGCGGAAAACCGCGGTGGCGGTGGAACACTGCTATCACGCTGGTCTATTTAGGACCGCACTACGTAAGAAAACACAAAAGCCAAGGATCGACGACGCCGTATCATTGTTCACCAGTCTCAGGAAGGATTTCACCTTATATGTCGTTCATGAAGCTTATGCCCGGGCCACATTCAGTCACAATATGTCTGTACATAATTTGGTTCGTTAATATGATTATTACCCACTCTTACGTTTCATCCTGGCCACACCTGGAACGAAGAAATTCAAGATATATTACCACTATCATCACTCAAAGGTAAACAGAACTGATTAAAATCAGCGACTATGGTCTGTGATTGGTCCAAACACTCCAGAGATACGTTTCAAAATGGCGAAGATTGATTTTTCCATAATCTTGCGTTTTCAGCGTCTTTTCTTCCCAATTTGGACCGTAAGACGGCCTTATTACCGGCGTTATTACTAGTGTGACTATAGTGGGGCCAGGGTCAGGGCATTAGTTAGAGAGTTATCCAGAACTGGCAAACTCCCCTAACTGTATGCGAAATCCTGACTTTCTCGGAGTCGAGGATTGGCGTTTTGCTCAGGCGCGGTTTTAACCAGTCAGGGTTATAATACATAGATGGCACTTTACAACTTGTGCCGTGACGAATAAACCAGAAACAGTTTTTTCGAGCCTATTCCTTCAGCCCAACTGCTGACTGCGAATCATATTTGATAGTGCAAAACGGATACGTCAGCTGAATTTTATTGGAGCTATATAAGGTTTGAAGCCAAGCTGACCATTCATTACGAAAGAAATAGAAAACCGTGATTTTCGGGTTTTTTTATTATCCCTCGCACATCATCCTAGAGGGATAATTAGCTGATCAAGAAAAAAAACTCGAAAATCACTGGTTTTCTATTTTTTTCTTTATTGGAGCTATATTTCCTTGACAAGGGTCTTTCAGGATCAAAACCGCTCAATATGGAAAAACGAACTTGTGATAACCACAACAATAATAAAATATTAATAATATATTAATATTTGGAGTCCTAGACTTCAAAATTATATTCGAAAAATCTGTTTCTTTTTTATTGGTCACGGTACAAGTCCCTTGTGTCAAGTGCCATCTATGTATTATTATTGATTTCCGTGACATGGGGTTGTAAACTAGCCCCTCGGTAGCTCAAATGATAAGAACGCCTGCCTTGTAAGCAGAGGGTCCTGGGTTCAAATCCCGGCTGAGGAGCATTTTATGGCAATTGCCTTCCGGCCAAGTGCCATATACCGATCACTTTTCCATCGGTCGGTCGGTCGGTTAGTCCGGTGATCGAGAGTTAGAGTACTTCCAGATGTGCTAGGACGATGAAACTTGGCAGGCATATTAGGGACACAACGGAATTAACTTGGAAATAGTCACTTGCCTGATCCGACCATCGTGGGTGGAGGGAGGGGAGCCGGAATCTGGAATTTAGTGACATGCATTACTTTTTAACGGGTGATCCGATCTTAATGAAACTTGATATTTGGAAAGACGGTATGTCTCAGACGTCCCATTTCGGACCGAATCCGATAAATGCGGGGGGGGGGGGGGGAGTCGAAGGGGGTAACCGGAAATCATGTGAAACGCTTAGAGTGGAGCGATCGGGATGAAACTTGGTGGAAGAACAAGCACAAGCCCTACTTCCATCATGGACAGAACGAACCGGATTCGTGCACTGTGGGGGGAGTTGGGGGGGGTCCGGAATTCTGGTGATCAGGAAACTTGGTAGGCAAGTCAAGGATCCGACTAGATCAACCTGGAAATAGTCAACTTCCCGATCCGACCACCGTGGGGGAGTGGAGGGAGGGGGAATCCGGAATCTTGAGGAATTTAATGATTTTGAAACGGGTCATCCGATCTTAACGAAACTTGGTCTTTATAAAGACCATGTGTTTCGGATGTCCCATTTCAAGTCCGGACCGGATCCGATGAATGTGGAGGGGCGGAAATCTTGTGACGTGCTTAGAGTGGAGCGATTGGGATGAAACTTGGTAGGAAGAACAAGGACAAGAGCTAGATACATCAGTGACAAAACCGGACCGGAATCTGGCACTGTAAGGGGAGCTGGGGGGAGGGTCCGGAATACCGCTGATCGCGAATTAAGGTACTTCCAGATGTGCTAGGGCGATGAAACTTGGCTTGAACATTAGAAACTTGACAAGGTTGGCTTAGAAATTGTCAGATCCCGCCATCCCTTAAAGTATTAATCCTAACCTTAAAGTACTAATCCTAACCACAAAGTACAAAAAATACAAAACTTGTACAAAAATACAAAGTACAAAACTTGTACAATATAGTTGTGTTGTTTTGGTGAAGTAAAAATATCTGAATCTGAATCTGAAGCAAATTATACATTTTAACTCTAGGTTTTGCTCAAAAATAAAAATTAGACCCTTAAAGTGCGTTTCTTAACCGAAAAGTAAATAAACAATACCAAACGACATATATTCATGATTCACAAGGGCCCGTGATCATTTTTGACCCAAGGGTTTTGCTTACAAGAGAATTTCTTAAAGTACAAACAATAATTTTGAGCAAAATATTCCTACTTTCATCCTCTGACCCAGCCTTGCAAGTGCCATATGAGCTTTCAGCTCTTGTTATCTTTCAGTTCACTACTTATAAGACAGTCACGGTTATTGTCTGTCGCGTTATTGACGTGTTCGTTTTTGTGATGGCTCGGTTTTTTTTTTCGAGGCATTGACTGGATGTCCACAATCTTTTGCATGGGATCAGAATCAGAATCGTTTATTTACAGAAGCTATCATCGTCAAGACGAGAACTCAACTAAATGGCGCTTGGTTCTTACAAATTCAAAGAGGACACAAATAAGAACAGAAACTTCAGCACTTATTAAACCCTGACATGTATATTTTCTTTGACTCTTTGACTGAACCTGAAAGCACAATGGGCACTAACTATGCTCTAATTCTTATAAAATGATTCACACATACAAATTCCTGACTTCCATTTGAGAGCGCCTCAAAAATAAGCCGTTTTCTTGTTATCGTTTGTCATTACCTCTTCGGCGTCTCGGCGAGATGATTTCAAAGCATGGTATTGCAAGGCGCGGAAATTCAAATCTGCCGGCCATGTACGAAAATCAATCATTTTGATGAGCTCAGTGATGAGAGTGACATGGTTGCTAAAATAAACCGTCTCTAGCTGTCAGATTGCTCTAATGTTGTCAGATGAAACTTCTATTGTTTGTAGGTTCGAAGAAAAATTTTGTTTTCAGGATGTAAAGTTACAATACTGCCAAAAATGTACAAATATAACCGATTTGCTTGCAGCTGGTTCCAGAGCTTACAAGGAATTCTCACTTAATACCGTTAATATGAATTAACGGTATTAAGTTTTAACAATACAGTTGTCAACAATACAAATGATCCGGAGTATATATATTAACGAATGGACAAGAAAAAAGAAACTCCTCTTATATTTGTCGAGGCTAGTAAATCTGAGTATAGTCAGCAAAAAATGCCGTAACGTTCTATTAGCGAAAATAGGTTGTTCAGGAATCTGCTGATTTCTGATGTAACATTGTATTCTAGGGGGTGGTAATTGTTTGTTGTTATTGGTATTGTTTGATATGTCCATTGAACTTGAAGTTTGCTGAACAGCTGAAGTTTTTTTTATTTCTTGCTTCTAATGTTGGCACACAATCTACTCGCCCTGCCGCCGTCTTCACGTGCCAGGCGTCCCAGTCGGTGAATAACCCTGTTACAAAGGAGGTTTCATGTTGCTAAACGTGGAAGCAGCCAGCACAAAACCCATAATTTTCCTGCATTTTCCAAATTGTCACTGAACTCAAAATTACCGTATAAGCGACTGTAATAGCCAGGTAGGTTTCACCGAAAGGGCTGGCTGGCCCAGTTTCAATTACAGATAGTTTAACGGTTCGGCAGGCTAAGACGACAGCAGGAAGTTGTGACAGCGAACCGGCAAATAGAAGATGCTCCGTAAATGTCGTAAATGTTTCCGGTAGCTTAGTACATTCTTTTGGCGCGCAATTCAGGTTTACTCTTTATCAGGCCATTTTCTCGGGTTCAGTTACCTAAAACAGGCCGTGCTTTAACTTGAAAGAAGCAAAGTAATAGCTTCCCTTCAAGGAGGTTGACCCCCCCCCCCCGAAACATACAAAAATAATCATTTTTATATATTTCCCTCTGATTTATGTCTTTTTTGTACTTTTGTCCGATCCGCAGGCAACCCCCCCCCCCGAACAAAAAATTCTGGATACGGGCCTGCTTCCCTTGTCCTGGTATCCTCATGTTTGCATGGTATTCGGGGTCTACGAAAAAGCCTATCAAGCCATTTTTTTCGGCATTGGCACCCTGAATAATGCTGCATTTTTACTCAGAAGAAAAATAGACAATTTCCACATAAACACTGACACGGAGGCGAAGGCATTACTAGCCAAAATATTTTTTTTTTTTGGGGGGGGGGGGCAATGTATTTACCGACTGGCTGGTCATTTTTATCGACTGTTTTTGCAGATAAAAACGATTATTAATGAGGAAAAATTACTTTGTTGACGAAAAATCGGCTGATTTTAAGATAAACTACTATTTTTAAGAAAAAATCGACTGTTTTTACGACAAACCGACTGTTTACAAAAAAAAATCGACTGTTTCAAGAAAAAATTCACTGTTTTTATGAAAAATCGCGGCGCTTCGTGCCGAGTCGATTTGAGGGGGGGGGGGGTCCTAGTTGTGACGCCCCTGCATGAAGGTACACAGTATCATCTTACAAAATTTTATATTGAATTTAAATACAACTTGTGTTTCGAAGAATCTAGCCAATAAATACAAGTATATTGACGGGTCTAGTGTATGTTATATACAATTTCTTCGTGTTACAGTGTTAATTTGGTGAGGTACTTACGACTACTTATGGAGAACACCATCTTGTTCTTTTTGTTCAAACAATGTTTCAAAGTCAGCTTGGGCTCAAAGAATATTTATTGTTCTTTTTGGTCCTATCAGTCCTCGGCCCCTTCGAATGTCCCCAGCCTGTTCCCGGGACAAGTAGCATGCCATTTTTATTTTATTTTTTGATGGCCTTTCAGGCCAATAATAAATTCCTTTCTAAAATTTATGTCAATAGAAAGACGTGAAAAGACCGCTTCTGATAGGGCATGTGCAATACTTCCCCATTATTTGCTCATGTGATTTTTAGCTGATTTTCAATTCCTTTTGAATGATTTATAAATGACAGTTTCAGGTGTTTGTTTTGTACGGAGCACATGGTTACTATCTCAACAATGAATTGCATCCTTTCCGCGTGTCTGTCTGTAATTAGCAGTAGCTAGTAGCCGCCTCTGAGGAAATAAACAAAAAACAGGGGTCTCCAACTTATTCCACTATTTCCCAGTAAACGGTAGAATTATTAACGGTGTTATGCCCTCAAGCGAGCAGTGAAGAGTCATTACAAACAATATGTTTATTGGTTGAGTTAAGTGATGTTCTCTTCCCGATATTTTTTTGCCAGTTTTTCTAATTTTTTCACCTTTTCCGAATTTCCGTTCGGTTTTTGTTTCGTCTCTTTTGTTACTTTTTATATTTTTAAATCAAAACCACAGTTGTTTTTTTCTATTCTCTTTTGCTTTTCTTAATAAATCCAGTTAATCTGTTAATACCCTATTTTTTCTGATTATTAGTTAGTGTAACTCCAGGGCCAAGCGCCAAGCAATGGCAATGGCTATGAAAGAGGAAAAGTGTTTGATCCTTTGTTTATATCTGTCTCCGAGTCAGCTTCGGCTGAAAGATTCTTTAAGCACGTTCTTATGCTTTCTTGGCAGGTTGCTTATATCGATGGTCTTTTTTTAAATATAGATAATTGAAAATAAGTGAAACTCGGTATTTCTTTTTTCTATGTTTATTTTTTCATTTTGTGCATTTACTCTGTTATTGAACGCTTATTGTAATTTTTACGTTTTCTTTCTGTATTCTGCGCTATTTCACTTTTCTTGTTTAGTGTGTAATGAATTTCATCATCTTCCAGTATCCAAGTGATTTCGCAAAATAAAGACTTGGTCAATTTCTTGGTAAATAAACTAAATAATTCCCTCTGATCTGTGTCTTTTTTGTACTTTTTTGTGCAACCCGCAGGCAAACCCCCCCCCCCCCCCCCGAAATAAATTCCTGGATACGGGCCTGGCTGTAGGCTATCATTGATGTTCAAACCGCGGAAGATAATTTTTAAGATTGCTTTAACAGTTTAACTGAAAAGGCAGTTTATTTTTGCATTGAACAGATAGATAGATTTTTAATGAAGCCCTTGGTCCATGAACAGAAAACAAAATAAAACAGTAGTTCATTTTTTATATTTTTATCAACAACTTTTATTAAAAAAAAAAAAAACATTAAATACACTGAATTATTTTGACTCATCAAAGGGATTTTGTATTTTTGTACACGTGGCTCTATTAATAACGTTTCAGAATATGCGCTGCTTGCACGACAACCCAAACTTCATCCAGACGTGGAGAAATTAATTTCAACAAAAGATGACGCAACCCCTCTGAAGGGAGTAGGAACGTAACGATAAGATATTTATTGTTGTTATTTGTGTTATTTTTTGCAATGGCTTACCATTATATTTGATAGTGCAAAACGGATACGTTAGCTAAATTTTATTAGAGCTATATTTCGGTCCTTCTTGGCAAGGGTCCTCTTCAGGCTCAAAGCCGCTCAGGTTGGAAATACGAACTTGTGGGAAAACCAGATCAAAATAACACTAGGGAGTATCGCCAAGACTTGACAAAATTGACACTCTCGAATAGCAGCGATACTAGCACCACTAGCTATAGAGAACGTCCCTAATGAAACTCATTCAGTCGTTCACCGGCACTGGCTGTGTTAACCTCATATCCTGAACGTAGCAAAAAAATGATACAGTCTCCACTGTTTCCTTGGTATGTACAGACCGCACCTTTGCTTTACCAGAAATTTCTAAACCCGCAAGTTTGTCTCGCTTTAAATGCGGCAAGCGCAGTGGGCGGAGCTACCGAGTATGACCCTTTCGCAAAGCATGGAAAGCATAGGTCTTGGCGGTACTCCCTAGTGTTATTTTGCTTTGGGGAAAACAAATTAAAGATTCTAGCTTAGCATTAAATATTTGACTTCGTGAATTCCTTTGTGAGAGTTCCTTGGAGTTAAAAAGGTTGCTGTGATTTCATTTTGGACACGGCTGTTGTTGTTGCAGCTCGATTGGGTCGTTGATCGGTAAAGATTTTTCTGCATTTGAGTTTACTTTCGATTAGTACTTACCACTGTAGTTGCTTAATATTATAAGCATTGAGGGACAAGCTCATAGATGTACCATATATCCAAAAGAATTAGTTAATTCGATGAAATCGATTATCGGACAGACGCGGACAGACAAAGTAACGCATTTTTGTGTGGTTTTCAGGCTTATTTAAGTGAAGGGTAACTAGACTGTCGGATCTCAGTCCTCCTCGGTTAAACTTCAACAAAACGGATAGAGCTGCTAATCCCTGCAGAATATAAGGTCGTTAGGGTGTTTACGTTAACGTTGTCCAGACCTGGTGAGTTTTCGGCTATCAGAAAATGAAAGACGAAAAACAGAAGTGGCTAATCGACAGGACAAGCCCACGAATAGCCACATTGGTAGCCGTGGAAACAAGTTGGGATGATATTGTCGGTGATAGCGTCGACGGCATGAATAATGATATGTCGTTTCCTATGATATGTCGATCTTGACTGGAAAGTCTACTTTTTTATGCTATAATTCAAAATACAAAAGTAAATCGGTTTTGAAGTATAGAATAATGAAGATGAATAGAGGAAAATTGTTCATAGAAAATTGATGATTTTAAATTTTTTAGAAGTAAGATTTAATGAATTTAATGAAGTTACGTTTGACTGTAATGTTTTTTGGGATTCCAAATTGTAATTGGAGGGATCTGGGAGGGATACATATGACTTCGTTAAAGTTGTTCATCTGTCTGTCCGTCCTTAAGCACCATAACTCTCGAAGGGAATGAGATTTTTTTTCAAACTTGTTATGAAGGTCTTTGGGTCAAGGAACAGGTCGAATTCGTAGATGGGCTCCGTAGATCGATATTTAGGGGTGGGGGTTCAAATTATGGGGTCAACAAAATATTTTGAAAAGCTAATGAGATTCAGGGGTAAACAGACATGCTGAATCCGTATATGCAAATTATTTCCTACACGGACATATAGTTTGCGCGGAATCCGGCCAGAACCGGAAATTTGTTAAAAGTAAAGATTTTACTTGACGTTGAATTAGAGGTTTCGTACAGCAGTAAGGAGACATGCTGAATCAGTAAATGCAAATTATTGGCTCCCCGGATATACGATTTACCTGGAATCTGGCCAAAACCAAAAATTTGCTGAAAGTAACAGTTTTATCTGAAGTTGAGCCGTTTGGCCGTCATTTTTCGATAGAACACCACACGGGTGAAACCGCAAATTTAAAAAAAAAATATTTGTTTATCTGAAGTTGATTATGTGCGGTGTAGGGATAAGAAAACTGAATTCCTAAGTAAGCCGAATTCCTTCTGGAGCTTCAGTTTTTGCAAGACAAGTAGCTAGCCTGGCATCCGGCCGAAACAGGAAATTTGGCAGAAATAAGGCAGGAAGTTTTGATCAATTTCGACAAAGCAGATACGACGTAGGGTATAGGGGTATTCACACATGCCGATAAATATTCCTTCAGCCCAAGCTGACTGCGAATAATCTTTGACGGAGCAAAACGGATCCAAAACGTCCATCCAAAACGGATGTAGCTGAGTTTATCCGTTTTACTCCGTCAAATAAGAATCCATATCTGATGATTACTGTTGATCTTCTCAGATGATTACCATTCGCCTTAATCTGTTAAAGTCTGGAACAAATGTTGAATTTTTGGGATCCCATCGAAACCGTTGGTCTTGATTTTGTATGATGGAGAGGAAAACAAATCGACAAAATGGTTCATTACTTTTGAAAATAATGATAATTTTACGTTTAATCCGTCAAAAGATTAGAAACATGACAGGAGTAGACCCGAATCTGGTTCGTTAGGTAGGTACACTGTCAGAAGTTTCATAACAGATTGCGCATAACACTTTCAAGAATAACCTTAAAAAAATACCTTAAATTGCAGCTTGGAGCAATTGAAGGATTTTCCATCCTGTAGCATTGCTCATCGCTTCTTCGGAAATTGCCACGTGGATAACTTATGCTCTGGTCTGGGACTCCAGGGCATCCCATTCCAGTCTCCATGGCTTCTTGCTCCACTCCCTGTCAAGGGAGACTTTGAACTCTTCGATGGTCTTGCTGGAGACGGTGTCTTCGCTTAGGGAGTTCCACAGATCAACAACCCGGTTGGTAAGAAAATGGTGGCGTTCCCTCTTCTGGGCGTTGAGCTTCGTGATTTTCATGGAATGACCTCTAGTTCGCTGTGCTGAATCGATGATGAAGAGGTCATGGGTTGGATTGTTTCTGATGAGTTTATAGGTGTGAATCATGTCTCCCCCTTTTTCTTCTGTAGGTCATGCTGCATAGGTTCAGGGTTCGCAATCTCATCTGATAAGGAAGATGTTGGCAGCCATCTACAATCTTAGTTGCTCTGCGCTGTACCTTTTCAAGCATGTCCTTGTCTCCTTTGTAGAAGGGGGATGCAATAGACATGCCAGTTTCTAGCCTTGGCCTGACAAGGCCCTTATAGAGCTTAGTGATCGTTCTTGGGGATCTCGTAGTGAATGTTCGTTTGATTATCCCTAAAGCTCGATTCGCACTAGCGACGATCTTTTCAGTGTGGCTGTGAAACTTTAGCTGGTGGTCAACTATTACTCCCAGGTCCCTTTCCTCTGTGACTGCGGCTAGGGCTTCTCTTTGGCTAGTGATTGGGTTTAGCATGGTATAGGTATGTTTTGTGTTCTTGTTGCCAAAGTGCATGACCTTACATTTGCTTGAGTTAAACTCCAGTAGCCATTGTTTCGCCCAGTCATTTAGCCTATCGAGGTCCGCTTGGATTGAGTCAACCTCTCTCGACGATGATGCTGCTCCGATAAGCTTGGAGTCGTCTGCGTAGAGTGTGAGAAGGTTTCGAAGCAATTGAGGGGCATCATTGATATAGAACGTTGAACAGTGTTGGCCCGAGCACAGTTCCCTGGGGAACTCCACTCAACACAGGTACAGGTGATGAAAGTACACGGATTCCTTCGTCGTTAATGACAGCAACTCTTTGGATTCGTTTCTGCTAGGAAGTCTGCGATCCATTCAATGATGTCCGGGTGGATGTGACAGGCTTGGAGCTTTCTTTTCAACCTTAGGGTGTGCGACTTTGTCGAATGCCTTCGCTTGATCTAACAGGATCACATCCACAGATATTCCCTTTTCAAGTAACTTGGTGACTTCCTCGTATGACTGTATGAGGTTTGAGTCCGTGGAATGGCAAGCTCGGAAACCATGTTGGTTTGGGGACATGATGTTGTTCTCCATCAGATGTTTGGTGATTGCATCATTTACAATTCCCTCGAGGATCTTCGAAGACACCGATGTTAGACTTATTGGCCTATAGTTTTCAGCTTTGTCTTTGGGGCCTTTTTTGTGTACCGGAATGACAGTAGCTTTCTTCCAGTCGGTGGGGACAACTTTTTTCCTCTAACGATTTTCGGAAGATCAGCGTTAGAGGTAAGGATATAGCTTCTGCGGTTTCCTTGAGTAGTCTGGGGTGAATACCGTCTGGTCCTTTCGACTTCGAGGGGTCAAGTTTTTTCAGTCTCTTTTGTGACATCAGATTGACAAATGACCACCATTGGCATAGGTACTTTGACTGGGTATTCTGGGGGTTCTGGGACGTTTGTACAGTTTTCTACAGTGTAAACTGAGGAATACTGTCTGTTTAGGGTTTCTGCTATCTCTCCATAGTCCGTGATCTTGCCAGATGCTGTAGTGAGGTAGGGGATAGAGTGTCGCCCAGGTTTCGCCGAGGATGCATAGTTCCAGAACTTCTTTGGATTACTTTTGGTTTCTGCAGCGATAATATCTTCATGTTTTTTTACGGAATTTCGTGTTAGCTTCCTCAGTCTATTTCTTGCTCTTCTGAATTTTTGGAGTTGATCTTGGGAGTTTATTTGCCTATATTTTGTCCAATATTTTCTCTTTCTATTCATTTCTCGTTTGATGGCCCTTGTCAGGTAGGGTAGCGTGCGTGGTCTCTTCGCATAAGAGATGGTTGTGTATTTCTCCTCGTGCTTTAGCATTATTTCCTTGAATAGGTTCCAGCTATCGTTGGTTGTCTTATCCTCAAATAGTGCTTCCCAGTTATGCATTCCCCTTAACTCTTCCCGTATTTTCTCATAGTCGGCTTTTCTAAGCTTTTCACTTAGAAATAAAGTGTTATGACCAATTCAGTTTATACTATTTCGTGCCCAGATCTCCAACAACACCTTCAATAGGTAAAAAATACTACACTGTCAGAAGTTACATAACGACAACAGAAGGATGCACGGTTTCAACAGATAACACTTTGGGATGTTATCTGTTATGTTTCTTTCGTTCCCGTTAGTATTTTTACCAATTGAAGGTGTTGTTGGAGATCTATGCACGAAATAGTGTAAATTTAATTGGTCATAACACTTTATTTCTAAGGTGAAAAGGTGTTATTCTTGAAAGTGTTATACGCTATCTGTTATGAAACTTCTGACAGTGTACTATTAGGTAGGCTACCCCTGATGAGTTCCAGCGACTGCAACAGAATAGGTTTCCAATCTTATTTTATTGGTACTTCAGCGGCCGCAAAAATGGGTTGTTCATAAATAACAACCCAGTAGAAATCAAACAGACTGGAAATTGAACTCCTCTACCTGATCTTCGGTATGATCTTCGGTAGACGCTGAAGTTGTGAGGGTGAGTAAGTAAGGTATTACGTCAAGTATAATGCACATTTTATAATCTATACAGTTAATCATCAATTCGTCATCACAGACCCTGTTACAGTATGTAAATAAAAACCAAAAACAGAACACGGACGTTGGAATAATATCACAGACAGCTACCACCATCATTATAAATTTTGGTGAAACTCGGAACGAAGCTTTTTTGGTACCCGCGTATGTGTTGCAGGTAACGGGGGACAACTTTGGAACCCTTTGAACTTGCGACCCTCTCCTGTCGGTTTCTTGTGTTTTCATAAGGAGGCGGAAGCTCCTTGAGGGTAAGGGAAATTGAATCAAAAATATCTGTAAGTGGACCTGCCAGTTCAATAGCTACAAGTATTATAAAATACCCGAGATGAATCATGGTAGAAAGTGGAAAAAATACTTTTACATACTCCATTTATGAACTCAGCGTCGACCCCCCCCCCCCCCCCCCCCCCGTTTTCATCTTACTATCTGGTATGGATTAGGTACGATCCGGACCGAACCCATCTTGGGTATCATTCCTTTACCCTGATTTTTTACCGGAAGCGTCGTGAGGCTAAGAGGGTCAGTTATGATACTATAAAATACCCAAGGAGCCATGTGCGAATCATATTTGTAAGGGGAAAGAACAAGTTTCTCTACACCATTGTCCCACTTATCAGATGACAAAGAAGTGGTTTATTTATTACTGTAAGAAGATAATGTTGCTAGCTGTAGCCATTATTCCTTCAGCCATTGGAACAGCTGGTAAGTTATGGACCCTACGAGCCGCTTTGCGTTTCCAGTTCCTGTCTCCAGTAGCTACCATAAACCGATTTCCCTCCTGGGGCTTGGAGCTTCACTGGATCTTTTTCCCAGGCGTCTTAGAAGTTCGGGGACAGTATTAGAAGCTTGGTAACGCGACCCACCCAATTGGTGTATCGAATTACATAATCTTGTGAGACCATTGAATGGGACTATCGCTTTGTGCAAGGAGGGCATGAAGTTTTCTGATATCCTGTTGGGCCTATAAGGTACAAAACTTTGGGAAGTGATCCGAAACACGAAACTCTTTGAAGAGCATAATCCTGGGATTAGAAATAGTAGGGCTACACTGAAAATCGTTGGCCACAGTTTTTTGTTGTGCTTTTCCCGACCACGGAGGTCGGTGTGGACAACTGGCCACCACGATATTACATGTGTGCAAAGAACAGTCATTTCAGAACACTTCTTCTTTGCTTTATTATTTTATTTTTATTTAAAAAGCTCTGTATGCTTTTCTTAGTTGTATTTCTTATGGTAATTGCCCCTCGCTCAAGTGTCTGTCTGTCG